>CM037852.1:16016774-16332774 GCA_021234595.1 Delia radicum | reverse complement strand
ATTATTTTTTCCAACCAAACTTAATTATAAAAAAAAAATAAGTCATTAGAGGGTTAATTTATGTTAAAGACATCACCAACTGGGATTGAAAGTATTTAAAATGAAAACAGTAAACTCGCGTTATAACAAACGATGTGATATTAAGTCCATTTGTTATATTAAGTACAAAATATCTTAATTTTGTCTTGATTAACGAATTATTAAATTAACCTGTCGATAAATCATGGAAATCGTTGAACCACAACTCTTTCAATCGAGCCTTTACTGTACTTTTTATCAGACTTGGGCGATTTCAATTACATTTCAATTACAATTAAATTATATGTAATTAGTAATTGCCTTTTTTTCAATTACAATTACAAGTAATTGTAATTGAAATGAAGGACTAAAAGAAATTACAATTACTTGTAATTGTCATATAAAAAACTCAATTACAATTACATGTAATTGTAATTGGAAGAAATGCAATTACTAATTACATGTAATTGAAATTGAAAATTTTGAATTACAAATTACATGTAATTTGTAATTGTAATTAAAGGAAAATAATTGAAGAATTCTTTAATTGATTACATTTTTGAACCATTAAGTTAAATAAAACTACTGATGTGTTTAGAGAAAATGTAGATTTAGGTAGAGATAAAAAAAAACGGAATATATTCACTTAAATGCGATTTTATTGGTTAGTTACAATTCATAATTAAGAGATATAAAATGTTCTGTTTTGTTAATCTTTATTTGAAAATACTGTTTGTTTTATCGCAGAGTACGATATAAAAATTGAATTGCTTTTGATCATGAGAGTTTATTATTTTAATGTGTTGTACTCTCTATATTTTTATAATGGTAAACTTTGTTTTTGCTTTTATGTGCTTAAAACTAGTAATTAAACTAAATAATATTATACAGGGTTGACGATAGGTTGATTGTTTTAAAACATTAACAACTTAAATTTTTTACTTTTTTATTATTGATTAATTTTATATATTAAAATTTTTATATTTTTTTGGCACGGTATAAAGAATTTAAAATTATACAATAATAATAAATATTATATAATCTTGAAAAAGAAACTATTAACCAAAATTCAAATCTTAAAATTAATTAATGTTTTGAAATGTTTTGCCACACCCAGTACGAAAAGTGGTTATTTTCCACGACTGCTGATATTTGGTCTAATAAGCATAGGAGCTTCTTTGGTTATACATGTCACTGGATGAGTAAAGACTTTAAAAGAATATCAGCTGCATTGGCCTGTAAACGATTCACTGGAGCCCACACTTTTGATCGTGTTGCGGATGTAATTCAAGAAATAAATGAAGAATTTAAATTAAATCAATTCAATGTAGTTGCTACTGTAACTGATAATGGATCAAATTTTGTGAAAGCTTTTAAAGAGTTTGGGGTAAAAGCTTTTAAATTGGAAGAAACTCATGAATCGACAAAATTAGTCTTAACGGACTCTGAAGAAAATGATGAAAATTTTGAAAATGATGAAGATAAATATGAAAATATTGAATTTTTTAATTTTGAAAATTTGGCCACAAAAGTTAATCTGCCGAAACATTATCGCTCTGGTAGTCACACTATCAGCTTAATAACAACTACTGACTTCAACACTGCTATTAAATCTGATCCGGACACTAATAAAACTCACTTGCAAGTATGTATGCACTTTTTTAAGTGTACAATAGTTGATAACGATTAAATTTACATTTTTACACATTTACTTTTCAGGCTTTTTTAAAATGTAATGCTCTTTGGAAAAAAGGAAATAGACCTAAGTCCTCTGATACTATAAACAAAATTATTGGCTTTTCACTCAAAACTCCGTGTATCACTCGGTGGAACTCGTTATATGACTCTGTGCAACATATTTTACGAAAGGAATCCCTTTTAAATGAGCTTTGTTCAGAACTGCAAATTGCAAAATTCACGGTAGTTGATGTTACATATTTAAAAGAATATTGCATTGTCATGAAACCATTTGCAGAAATTTTAGATTTTCTGCAAGGTGAAACAGAAATTTATTATGGAATGTTAATTCTTTCGTTAGTGACTCGGAAAGTTAAAACAGATAACTTACTAAGTGGTAATCTAACATTTTTAAAAAAAGCAGCTACCGCAATTCAAGAAAACCTTTTGAAAAGATTTCGGCAGTTTTTTGGGTTGACTGAGGAAGGTTATGGCGCAATTGTTGCTTCAATGGCCCATCCAAACAATAAATTGAAATGGTTTAAGGCTATAGCTAATATTTCACATAAAACAAAGGAAGATATGGAATATATTTTTATTCAGTACTGTAAGAACTATAAATTAGTTACTTTCAAAAGTGTTGCTGAAACGAATAATTCATTTATTTCTTCTGTTTTCGATTTTGGTGACGAAGTTAGTGAAGGTACTTTTCGATTAATGTATCTTGTTCAGTGATATATTATATGACATTTATGTTATAATAAATAATTCATATTCTTTTTATTTTATATACTTTAGATCTTCCTCCAACCATTTCAAACTCAGGATATACTGATATTGAAATTGAACTTCGGGTTTACTTGCACGACATAGATTCTTCAGTGCAATGCTTGAAAAAATATCCAACTATTCCAAAAATTTTTCAGCGGTCAAATACTCCTTTAACATCTTCCGCACCAGTAGAAAGACTTTTTTCATGTGCTGGCATCATTTTAACACCCCGGCGACAAAGATTAACTGATGACAATTTTGAAAAAATGGTGTTACTAAAAGCTAATAAAATTTTTCATAACAATACGTTATAAGTTCCAAAATAATGACGCAGGCTTTGCAGTGGTGCTAAAAACGAAAAAATGTGTTAATTCCTCTTCAAGAAACCAAAGTGGAATTGATATTTAAAGCAACTTAAACTAAAAAAAATAGAGCTTTTATTAAATTTCAGAGGTTTTTTTTATATAATACTACGCCTTATTTTAATAAATAAATAAGATCGCTGTTAGTATTACAATTAATATTATTAATATTGTTATTATTGGTTTAAATATGATTATATTATTATTATTATTGTGGTTATTTTCATTATCGTTATTGTTATTTTCATTATTATTGATTGCTGTTTTATGTAATTGATAACAATTGTAATTGAATACATTTTCGAAATTAATTAATTTTTTATGTAATGATTACATTTTTCTTACTATTACTTCTTCAAACCAATTCCTTTTTTTAAATTACATGTAATTGTAATTCATATTTTTCAATTACAATTGCATGTAATTAGTAATTGATATTATTTCAATTACAATTACATGTAATTTGTAATTGATATTTTCTGAATTACAATTACATTTTTTTGTAATTGAAGTTTTGCTTCAGCTTAATTACAATTACATGTAATTGTAATTGAGTTTTTTTCAATTACAATTACTTGTAATTTGTAATTGAATGCGTAATTAATTACAAAATGTAATGATTAACGCCCATGTCTGCTTTTTATTTCTTAAGGATTTACAAACAAGTATGCAAATTCTTAACAAAAGAAGATTATTTTAAACAAAAACTATAAGATTTAAAGGCTTTAAAAAGTTGACAAGTTAACAAAAAAAAAAAATTAAATAATTATAACATTTAATTAAATGACTTTTAAAGTTGGGAATAATTATATTGTCTTGACCGCAGAGTGTACAAATATTTTGTATTAAAAAAAGTACTCGCAATCTTACAGTAGCTCCTAAAAATATAAATCTATACATTACCGGAAACTTGAACATGTTGCAGAATTAAAATAAAAGATTGACCTGCAGAACTAAAATAAAAGTTTGACCTGCCCCGTCATGGATACATGAAAAGTAACCTCTTTGAAAAAGCTTTCAATTAAGTAATCACTCTTATAAACAGTTATAACCCAGCAAAAAATTTCCAAAAAGGTAAGCGAGTTTGTAATCCAGCATTTTGGGCAGAACGCATTCCTTACTAGATTACCTACTCCATTCTTTTAACAGGGCGTGAGACTAAAATAATTGATTCTTTAGAATTGATTATTTTTTTTACCGAAGTACTATTTACTTTATATTTTTAAGAACTACATACATTTTTTAATAAAGAAATAGTTCCATTGTAAAACTACGAAGTCCTTACACAAAAAAAAAAATAAATAAATTGTTCCCTAGAAAAAATAAGAAGTACTTACATTAAAAAAAAGAAGTAGTTCCATAAGTAAATTCAACTTTTACTCACACGTGATGATTCTCCTAGGTCACTCAAATATAACGATCAAAACTCATACGGAAATAAAATCCTAAAAAGTGAAACATCGAATTGTTATGATAACATGGGTTTGTCATAATTTTGGAGCTATAAACCACAAAAATAAAAATTTTTCAAAACAAAAGAACAATTCAAAATTGAAAAACAAAAATATGACTCACGCACAATCACCCTCGAAAATTTTTTTTACACTCACGATAACTTCAGTAATTTCAACTTCCACTCACAATTTTCTGCTCACGTGCGCTTCCCTAATTTATACCTAACCACAGTTTAACAAAATTTAGGCAACATGCTATTTCTGTTTTTAGTATTATTTTCCTGCAAATAAAAATTAGTTTGAAAAAATATATGGGATAAATTCTTTAAAATTGTATAACTTCTTTTTTCAATATTAGGAACTACTTCCAATTTTATTTATTTATTTATTTTATTTTCCATTTCCTGTACAACAAGAATAAATCTTATAATTAAAGTACAGGAATTTAATTGTTCATTAAAGACAGTTAGCAGACATTTTAATTGAGAAAACAAAAAAATAATATACACTCTAAAAAATGATTGTAAATTTACTACTATAAAATGAGTAAAGTTTCATGTATTATTACGCAAATTCGGTAAATTTGTACATCAAAATGCGTAAAACTATTTTGCGCACACTTTTATATACAATAATACACACTTACAGTATTTTTACCAATTATGTGTTTGCAATTAAACACATTATGCCTAAAATTAGTATTCATTTGTTAAATAAAATTTTTACGCACAAAGTTTGTAAATATACTAACTTGTAATAGTAATATATACTCAGCATTTTTAAATTGAAAAAAAGTTCAAACAACTTCAAAAAGAAAAAATTAATTAAATAAAACTAAAAATGATTAATTATTGTGTGTGTTTGTGTTAATAAATAAATTAAAATGTATAAATGTAATATTTGTGATTGTGTT
The DNA here is from genome assembly GCA_021234595.1 of Delia radicum. Classification (NCBI taxonomy): domain Eukaryota; kingdom Metazoa; phylum Arthropoda; class Insecta; order Diptera; family Anthomyiidae; genus Delia; species Delia radicum. The sequence continues at coordinate 16,327,579 of CM037852.1, read as the reverse complement.
TTAAAAAACTTGGTAATGTACCAAAAACATTTATACATCCATAAAAAAAATAGAAACGGAATTTTCAAATGTTTGCAGCCTAATTGTGGAAAAATATTTTCAAAATATAATTTATACAGCAACCACGTATATAGAAACCACAGCAAATTGAATGTAAGTATAAATGAATTAAATATTTATACGTGCAAAGTTTGCTCCTTTAAAACGGAGAGCAGGACAAAAATAATATCGCACATTACAACTCATATTGAAAGTGACCAACAATGCATGTGCCCATTTGGAAGCTGCGATAAAGTGTTCAATAATAAAAACAGATTTAAAATTCACACTTTCCGACATCACCAGCAAAACAACAATAATATTTCTGTTAATAACAATGACCGATTGGGTAATATGAGCTTACCGATTGAATTGAACGAAGAACCTGTTCCTGATTTCAATTATGAGGCAGAGATATATTCTTATCAAACATTAAATGTTAGAAATACAATGACAACCTTAAAATTTCATTATCAAGTGAGTGATACAGCACTAAATTTCTTAGCATCTCAAATGTCGGAGTTTTTTCAAAAACAAGATACAGAAAATATGAAACACGTACAGAAATACAGCACCGAATTAAGCAATCAAAGCCAAATTCATTTATTATCCAATATTTCCAACAAAAATGCCTTACAAGAATTATCAACACTTAAATCTAACTATCAAAGAAGCGAATTTTATAAAAAAGAATCTAACTATGTTACTCCTGCAGAAATTACACTTGGTACTGACAATTTCCATAAAAAATGTATTTTTCATTATATTCCACTTTTAGAAACGTTAAAAACTTTACTAAGAGATAGAGTTTTCTTTAAGATTTTTAATCAAGAAAAGCGAAGTCTATCTAATATTTTTTTTGATTACAATTGTGGTTCGTATTATAAATCAAATCGCTTTTTTACTGAAGGTGACAAAAAAATTGAAATAATTCTATTCCAAGATGCATTTGAAGTTTGCAATAATTTGGGATCGTCTAAAGGAAAACACAAATTAATCGGCATCTATATGGTCATAGGAAATATTCCCAAAGAATACCGTTCCAAAACAAAAAATATACAACTGGTATTATTGTGCAAAGAAAAATATATAAAAATGTTCGGCTTTGAAAGAGTTTTAAATCCATTGATTCAAGATTTGAAAACTTTAGAGAGCTACGGAGTAGACATTATTATAGATGGTACAATTAAAAATTATCGTGGTAGTATAGTTGCTGTGCTTGGAGATAACTTGGGAAGTCACCAAGTTGGAGGTTTTACCGAAAACTTTAGCACGTCCAAATATTTTTGTAGATTCTGTTTTATAACAAGAGAGGCCTTGCTACAACAAAATATTCAACCAACTTTGGAAAGAAATCCTTTAAATTACATAGAATGTGCTAGTAATATTGATTCTACATCTAAGGGAGTTAATAAGATATCCTGCTTAAATCAGTTGGAGCACTACAATGTAAGCAAAGGGTTACCATCTTGCATAGCTCATGATTTGTTCGAAGGAATTATTCCGTATGATTTATTAGAAATAATAAAATACTTTGATAGTAAGAAAATTATAAAAATAAATTGTTTGAACATGTTTTTAAAGGAAATAAGAAAAAAATTCAGATTATCTCTATCATTTCCTACGTTTGATATAAAAATGAAGAAAATACCGGGACAAGCAGATGAAGTGCGGAACTGCATTTTTATACTCCCTATATTTTTTTTAAATTATTCATTGGACTTCGAGGATCCTATTTGGCAGTTTTTTACCTGCATGGTTGAAATGTGTCGCATAATATGCTGCGACCAAGTAACACAAAATCAACTATATCTGCTAAAGTACTATATTGATCTTTATATGAAATACAGAAAAGAATGCTTTCCAGAAATAAATCTCAGACCAAAACATCATTTTATATGCCATTATCCGGATGAGATAACCAAATTTGGCCCTCTAAAGCATTTGTGGACATTAAGATTTGAGCAGAAACACCAGTATTTTAAGCAAATATGCAGAAGAACAAAAAATTTTAAAAACATTACTCTATCCCTCTCTAAAAACCATCAGCAGTATCAGTCAACTTTACATGAAGATCGATTCCAAGTGAACTTAGTGTGCGATGAATGTGAAAACATTTCAGATGGCATGTTCAGCTTTACTCTGCCACCACAGTACCGATTGGCATCAAAAAAAATTACTTTTCTTAACACTGATTATAAAGAAAAGGATTTTATAATAGTTAGTACAGATGATCTTGCAAATATAAAAGTAATGAAAATTAATTCAATTTTTTTGGATGCAAGCTACCAAAATGCAATTTTTTATGGAGTAATTTTATCTATGTGGTACAACTACAAGTCGCTATTGTTTGAAAGCTATGACATACCACAAAGTTATGGTTTAACTGAAATAAAAAAAATAGTTCATCCACATCCAGTAAAAGTTTATAATTCGAAGGGAACATATTATTGCAGTTTATTTTCTTCGTTACCTGATCATGAAAATATTGACTGGTAAGTAAGCGGTATACAAAATTTATAAACTTGAACAAGTCAAGTGATTAGAAAGCCATAACTGGTCAAGGTTGGCCATAAGTAGCATTCACCATTTTGTGGCATTGTTGTATGAAAATTCAACTTGAAGCAATGATCTCATATTTTTTTTTGTTATAAAATAATCTTAATATCAGCTTAGGACTTTTGGTTGGTTTATTTAACCATTCTGCTGCGTAAATTCATAAAAATATTACTCAGCATTTTAAATATATTTTAGTTAAAACACAAATTTTAGCCTTAAAACTGTATTCATAAACGAATATTAACTTTTACATAAGGTTTAAAATAGGTATTCTAAGCTAATATTCGTTTATGAATGCAGTTTTGAGGCTAAAATTTGTGTTTTAACTAAAATGTATTTGAAATCTGAATTAAGAGTTTTTATGAATACGGGCGTTAATGTTTATTGTGCAAAATTACTAAAATTCATATTAATTTTATGGGAACCCTGGCTAAAGAAATTAAAAATTCGTTTAGTTTCCTTAAGGGCTACTGTTCACATAACGTGTATTGTTTAACCAATAACAGTTTTTGTTATTCCTCAACAAGAAACAAATTTGTATGCTTTGGGGAAAAGCGAAACTTTTTAAAATTAAAAAATAAACTTTTTTTAATGAAACATAATATATATTTCGTATTTAGTTTCGGTCGGACTATAGTAAATATTAAGAATAATACTTATTACAAAAATTTCTCCTTCTAAACCGAGTATTCGGTTTGGTTTTGAGAAAAAACCATTTCGTTTGGACTCTTTTTAGATAATGATTATTTTATAGATTTTCCAAACTGTATTTTTTTAAATCAATACGTGTTTAAAATAGCCATACATGCTGGCCAAAAAAGGTTGATACAATTCTACACTGAACCACAGAATGGTGCAAATATACCATAATCATTACTAAACTTTGAACTCCATTTTAATTTCAGATAAAAACAAATACAACAAATCACCGTCTTCAAAAATTTTAATTTTTTAAATCAAAATCGAAATCAAACGTTCATTGAAATATCCGTAATGTAAGAAATCAAAGGAAACAACTATAACAAGACCAGGCTTGCCAGATATTATTTTGCTACCCCCAAGCAAAGATTGCCAAAAAATCCCCATTTATATAGAAAATTTAATAAGTTAAATAATAGGTCAAGATTTATTTCTTAAAAACAGATTTTCGTTTTGGTTTAACGCTTTCTATATATTTTATGCATGTTAATAAAAAAAAACGAAAACTGGTGCGATATATGAAATCGACTACAAATACGCCAAATAAATTTTGTATTATAATAAATTAAGCTATTTCGAAAGAAACACAAATTTATTCAAATTGTTTAAAGAACAAAATCGAAAAATTGCGCTAAAATATTGGTAGTGTATGGATACCTTAAGACTAAAGCTTAAGCTTTAAAAAACAACACTTATTTTGGTATAAACACATAAATGGTTCTAATAGTATGCATCTCCATAACTTAAGAAAAGTTAAAACATTCCCAAAAAATCTCTAAAACATTTTAAAATCCGAAGACCATAAATAAAAATGTTTCTAAAATTTCGGGATAAAACTTTTAATCTGGCAAGCCTGAACAAAACCATTGGTTTCAAAAATTTAAATTTTTAGAAGAAATTTTTTTTCAGCAGACGAAGCAATAGCTTAAAAAGTATAACAAACGTAAGTTAATTTGAAATATTTTACCTAAAATAGTTTTCTAATAAATAATTTTCATTGCTTTTAGAATAACTTACCTTATCAACAAAGTTTTAATAAATATAATGGATTACTTGCCATGTAAAATATGGAGTGAAGACCGTCTGGTGAAAAAAACATTCATGGTTATTCCGTCGATCTCATGGATTTTGGAAGAAGGTAAGTTCATTACAACTTTTGAAACTAGTTCTAAAGTGGGAGTTTGAGAAAGTTGCTCCCATCTCTATGCCATCTTCATTTTATATTCCATAAAAAGTCCATCATAAACAAGTAAGTCGCTTTGGTGAGCAAAGTTTTTCTGCGTAACCAGCCTTCGGCCGAGCTTAGTGGTTTTATCTTCCAGTATGCCCAAAGCCCGGCTTTACTGAGAAAAGTTTTGTGCTTAACAAGCCTTTTTCTATATAAATTTTTATTAAACATCATATCGGAAATAACAAAATCTTTTAAAGGTGATTTTCAAAATATTTGAGATTTTCTTCTTCTTCTTCGAGATTGTCGTTCACACACAACGACAACGGGGCAGAGAAGCAAGCCGATTAAAAAAATCGGCGGCGGCACAAGAGCAAATATTTTCGGCGGCGGCGGCTTAATGGTCTTACGCCGATTTTTTTCCGGCTGGTGAAAATTTTCGGCTGAGCTGCCACAAAAGAAATTTTTCTTATATATACATTAGAGTGTCCCTTAAAGTTAAATGTTAGAAATGTTGAGACGCTACCCTCTAATTTATTTGTATTTGTCTTGAAAATAACTCATGTGAAATTTGACGCCCCTACGACCACGCCTTCCCTACCCGATAGGGCCTTAAAGATCAAAACATGCGTTTATATGGGAAAAAGAGATATGCTTTTTAGTTTTATTGCAATATTGCAATAGTTTTTACTCTAGATGATAAATTAATCGAGATTAAGATAAAATTATGTATTCAAAAAGGTATAAAAATCCAAAATCGGTTAAGAACTACCCCAGTAATAAATAATGCTCCAGACCACTAATGTGCCAAATACCACTTCAGCAAGAAATTCGAGCTCAAATTTTAAACGTTTTTAAAATTGATTACTGAAACATAATTTTTTTATTTAAGACACATAATTGTGAGACATAAAATAAGTTTTTTGTTTTGGATGGCATTAACCTGTCCTACGGTGATGTCAAAAACGAACAAAATTTTTGTGGTGTTTTTCAAATCTCCAATTTCAAATTTTAAAAAAAGTTCTTCAACAAAATCGAAAAAATTTAGATTTTTATTGGTTAAACTTGTTTAAAACATCTAACAGATTAAAAATAAAAAAATTAAAAAATATCACCCAGTACACTTGGGTAGGGCAACGATTTAAATTTTACGGATTTCGAGGAAATTGTGTTTTTTAGTAAAGAGCGAAATATGCGTTTTCCATGATCGTACTATTTTTCGGCTTGAACATTTTTGTTTCGTTTATTTTTATGGTAAAAAAAGGAAATAAGAAATAAATATAAAATATAAAATATTATTATGCTTTAGCATATTAGGTAGCAGTTTATTTTTTCTTTAAAGTAGTTTTTGCACAATTTGTATATGTTTTTCTGTGCTCTTGAACACATTGCAATATATATTTCTTTTGTTCTTCTTGCACTGTAAGAAGTCCATGGAATTGTTGCGTGAGGTTAACAGCTCTTTCAGCGCTGTCATTTACTGCTATCAAGTGAATCACTTTTGATTTAGTTCTAAACAGGATGCACTGTCTCCCCTAGTATACGGGTCTTCGGTGAGAAAATCAATGTTTATTTTTAATCGACAAAACATATTGCTTTTTATTGAAACAAAGTCACGTAGTTTTTTATCTGTACAAAATAAAAAAGGAAATGAACATCATGACAAATAACTAAATAGGCCTCGTCGCTTAGGGTAAACGTGGTCGTAGAATTGCAAAATTACACATGTGTTCTATTCAAGTCATCTTAGGGTTAATTCATAAGTATAAAAGCTTCCCAAGCCTATTCACTTTTTGTGGAGTATTTTTTTTGTCAATGCCTAATTCTAGACCACCTGTTAAAAGCATAAAAAATTTAATATTATACTCTCGCACACCCATTCACATATATATTTTCCTACTGACCCTCACGCGCAATCACGATTGATTCACGTGAATCACGAACAAAAGTCACTTATCCTTTTAATGTGGTATTCTCCATGTCGAAACATAGTTTTCAAAAGCGAAATTTCTGGAGCGTTGGCTTCTCTCGAAGAGTTAGGGTTCCAAAATAATCCCAAACAAGTGAATCTTGTCCTTTTCGTTCCGTCAATGAAATTTTTCGAAAACGATTTCACAATTTTATTTTTCTTAAAATTGCTTTGTAGTCTTTTACCTTATAATTTGCGTCATTTTTGAAAAACGTGGTTTCATCAGAACCATCCTCATCTTCCGAGCCAGAGGATTCGTTCACATTTGCTTCAATATCCTCTGCAACCGGAACTTCCACTTCCTCCGGGTTCTCAGATGGCAAAAAATTAATTGGCGATTGGTGATGGTTTTTTTTCATATTTTTGTTTTTAATTATTTTACTTTTTAACTTTTTACTTTTTAGTTTAAAAGTTACATGAGTATTTAGTAGTATTTAATAATAATTTTTGTTTTCTAATACTAAATACTCAAGAAAACTTAAAAAACCGAATTAAAAATGTCATTTTAGCCGTTAAAAATGGCTGGCAATTAAGCCGCCGATCAGCCGACTAATTCGGCAGTGGCGCGGCTCGAATAAAATTTCGGCGGCGCGGCTAAGCCGTCAGCCGCGACGTACGGCTTGCTTCTCTGCAACGGGGTTAAAAATATTTGACACATACCTTTTCAGTAACAGGTGATTAAAGTTCACCACGAATTGACTGTAAAATCGGCTTCAACATAAAAAGAGGATAAAGTAACAAGAAAAACTACAGTTGTAGCTAGTAGCAACGTGGTTACTACTGATTAGTGTTTTCAATGAATTTAATACTCATCTCTTAGTTGGCACCACCTCCCACTTTTACGACTTTGGTATATCTTGGACCAAATGGCGAGTTTAGGCAGTGGAATTAATCTACTTCAAAAAGTTAATCCACCTTTTTAATCTTCCCCGTATACATATGCATTTTTTACATTTAAAAGTTTAACTTGACAAATAAATGAATAACTTTGTCCGTTTAAAATACCAATCCGACTTTGAGGGACAAAGAAAATTTCGATGTTAGCAAACATTTTGTCGACCGCACCAAAATTAATATCAATTTCTATTTTAATTTTAGATATTACAAGCGGTATTTTGTAACTTTTTCTGTGTACTTTGTTTTTGTCTTATCGAATCAATATTTTTCAGCAATTGCAAAACGGAAGAGGGCAGAAAATTTATCGTTTATTATTATTATTTATTAAAAATAGCTATTTTCCTTTAACTTGCAAAAATGCACAACATTTTAGCACAGGATTTTTTTCCTTTAATCGATATGCCATATATTACAACTAGAACTGCTATTAAAATAGAAATTATAACAGGTTCATTTATCTAATTCGCCTAGGATCATGCCATGGCATTTTAATTACATACCAAATAATGAAAATGTTTGTAGGTCAGTGTAAAGAATAACTAATTTATACCAACAACAAAAATCGTGTACTTTTTGAGATAATTGCTAAAAACTATTCTTCTTTATTGCCCTGCTCAGCCACAAGGGGGCGTCGCAGACAAATATTTGTTTTTATTTTGGGAACCAGCTTCAAAAAATACAAAATTTAAAATACAAATTAGGGATATGCCACTAACTCCACTTGTTATAAATTTATAGTTATGTTTAGAATATATACGCAAATAATGGGATAAACAAAGACAAATACTTTTCGTGTAGGTTTTAAGAACAAACCTTTATCGTTTTTAGCTAATTCGCCTTTTTGGTGTAATTGCCAAAAAAATAATTAGCTGACGAATTGTCATTTTCAGCCGTTTATACACAGCAGTAGTGGTGTGTTCTGATCAGTTGTGGTGTGTTCGATCATCTGTTTTCCTGCTTGCTTATTATGTTTGTTTATAATACCTTTTTCGTAACTACACATTATCTGTGGGTTTGTGTGTGAGCAAAAAAACAAAACATCAAAATTTAATATTATTAATGTTATATGTACATAAGCTTTCTTTTATGTTCGGATCCACCTTTGGGCAAATCAACGAAACATAACTCCTACTGTGCATAACTACAACATATACGAACCATTGTTTTGACATTTATATTCCATGAAGAAGTGTCTGTGACTGGTACAAAAAAAAACTAAAATGCTTTAAATTTTTGACTACCATGTATTTATTTGTTAGGTGAAGGCACTCCAATTAAATACGTGTTTTATTTATTGGCTAAACTATATTACATACTATATTAAATTATTGGCTTAACGAGCTCAAAAATACATTTTTTGTCGGCGATTCCCGGTTCCCGAGTTCTGTAGCACCAAAGCTTGGATTTTAAATTCTTTGTATCTTCTATATTTGTAATCGGATCGTAACAAAATACATATCAAGCTAATTGAAGTAGCCCAGGTAAAAAAATACGAACGGGCCAGTACTGGCGCGGTGTTGGAGACGGTAGTACATGTACTGGCAAAGTGTCGGATTTTTAACTTTTACAGTACTGGCACTGTGTCGAAATGATAACACCAATATACGCTTGGCCGTAAGTATTTTAAAACGTTGCCACTGTAGTGGAATTCAGTAGTTTGAAAGTACTTTAAATAAGATATGTAATTCAGTATTTAGCCAGTACTTCAACAATATGTTTTTTTAGCAAAAGTAAGAAAAATAACAAATATTGTGTTTTGAACTTAAAAATTTTGCAAAATTAAATTTTTTTTCGAATTTTCCCACGCAGAAAAATACGGTGTTGACAAAGCATTGGCGACGTTCGGTTATGCGTTGGCAGAACATGGTATTAACAATCTTGACAGTATTGTCCTGTTACCCGATTGATAACAATGGCCAACCATAGATTTAAACGAGTTTGCCACCGTTGGCATAACGTTAATAATTCAAAAAACTTGGTGATTTCAAAATATAGAAAATTAAATAAATTTTAAGAAATACATATGATGTATTATTATACATCACATTTAAATGTGTGAAATATAATAAAATATTTAAAAACAAATGCTTCTAATTGGTTGTAATATTGTTAAAAAAAATATTCAAAACTAGTACTAAAATCCAAAACGCATCAAAAACTTTTAAGGACTTTAAGTTTTATGGAGCAAACAAAATTTTCATAACTTAATTTTGCGACTTTAAAGGTATTTCATATGATTTTCTTCATATAAGTAAATTCGTCAAAAAATTCGTGTCTTCTAAAATAATTTCGGTTTTCTTTTTCAGTTATAAAATACGACAAAAAAATTGTTGTATATTATATAGTTTGAAATGTTATAAAAAAAAACTACACTAAGTTCAATAAATTGATGTAACTTTAACTAAATTTAAATAATTTAAACTTAAAACCGCCATAAAATAAAAATGATTAAATGCCTCAACATCTGCTAACACATAAACAAACTAGTATTCATGTCATACAAAAATTTTTTTTTAAATAGTTTGCCTCAAAGTGTCGACCATTTTTGAAGTTCGTCATATACATATTTATACCGATGAATAGGAAAATACGTATTCTTTAAAATAAATTATAAAATATTTAAATATAAATCAGCAGTTCGTTTTATATATCCGTTTTCTCAGATTTTATTTTTATATTTATAGCAAACTCAAAGGGAATTTGTGGTAACAAAATTGTGATTGAATCCGATGGAACAGAAATTTGCGATGATTCCGTTCTTAACTTTTATTTAAAAAGCAATACCATATTAATGGTAATAAAAGATAATTTGCCGGAAAACAACAATGAAGAACCAATCCAGGAAATTAATGAGATGGTACTTGAAGAAATTGTATATATTCCTCACAATGAAGACATTCCTACCACAAGTGAAAGTGTTTATACAACATTAAACAATGATATGATCTTTGCTAGCCAAAATAATTTTAATATAAGCAAAGAGGATAATTTATACAAAAACAATGAAAATGAATTTTTAAATTTCCAAATTCCATGGGAAAAGTTCCTGGTGATGTTATAAAAATGTTGGGAAAAAAGGAAAAATTAAGCAAAAGATTGAATGCATTTGCAAACGTTATAGTAGATGAATTACGTTTAATTTCAAAAAGTATACCTATGGGAACAATACGAGCAGTAACGCAACAGGCCGTTAATAAGTACCCAGATTCATTTCTCGAAACTGACAAAGAAGGAAAAATTATATCACATACAACCGTTCCCCTTTTAACAATCATGAGAAATCGTAACAATTTTTTAAATAGAGCGCCAAAACGTAATACAAGCCTGGACCCTTTAGTACCCATAAAATGCAAAAAACGTGCTACAGTTTTTCAAAAAACTTGCGTTAACTGGATGCCTGTAGATATAAGTCTTTCAGACACATCATATCCTCTGGAGTATAAAAAGAATTATTTATTAAAATTAAATGGAACAACTCTAAACAACGAAAATAGAGAAACTGTACGAACATTTATGGTTGATTGCTACGTAATGCAAAGAAAATTTTATAATAGTATGGATCCTGTTCCTTCAATAAGAGAAATTAAATTAGAATGGCCATTTATTTTCAAAAAAGAATGTTTTAATGACCATTTTAAAATATTAATGGAAATGGATTCATCTATTTTTACACAAAATTTTAAATCGTCACAGGATAAAATGTTTCGGTTTTTTAAAAGTCTGAAGAAGCAACCATTTACAGAAAGCGCAAATGATAATACAATTGAATTTGTCATTGTAGGTGCAATAGCTGCATACTTTAACGAGGATATAACTTATTTATACAAACGTTTTGAGGTAAAAAGTTAAACTATTTCGAAGTAAAATTATTTTTATATATATTTGTTCCTACAGTTTGGAAAGACATTGGACGATATCAAGGTGGAAATCTCAACAAATACCCCATTTATTGCCTTTATTCGTAAGTATATTTTGCTCCTAAAGTTTTTCCAAAACTTAATGTTAATAGCAATAGTGAAACAAACTGTTTTGTTTTAAAAATTTCTAAATGAATTACCCCGTTTGAATTCGAACGTGTTCCGTGGAATTGCGTTGCTAAAGTTGGATATCAATTACTGCAAAGTCTAATCAAAAATTATAAAAAAAGTTGTAACTATAAGTCAACATCTGACTGTCGAGCTCCTTTAAATGATAAAGATTTTTTAACATTTAAATTTGTTTATTTAATTCAACAGATTTAAATTTGTTCTGTACATTTTTAAAAGAAATTATTCCGACATGTCACATACTTCTATTTCGTTCAAAAGTTAAATTGAGAAAACGTTATTTAATTTTTAAGAAAGAAATACAATTTTTGGATATTTTAAACAAAAACATTGAGAGAATTGTCTTCATGATATCCATGAATTTTTACATTATATCTATGAAATGTCACTGGAATTCGTTCATTGAAACTTTTCATTAAATTAATTTAATTTTTCATAAAATTGTATTAAAACTTTTATTTTATTTATTCAAAATTTGATACGCCTAATGAAAAAGTTTCATTAACAAAAAATTAAGCTAATTTTATTTTATATCAAAATAGCTTACTTCCTTTTTAAATAGCACTTACGCCTGGAGGCGGGACTGCCAGTTACAGGGTAAAACAGTTCAATTCTATGTGAGTTTTGTGTAGAGTTATTTAGAAAGTTTTGAGGCCTTAATCTCAATATCCCTTACAAATTTTAAGTTAAAATAATAATTAATTATAGTTGTTAAATTCTGTAAATAATTTATTTTTATTTTTTTTTTATAGAAAATGAATTTCTAGAGAAGGCTTACATATTTGTAGAAAGAGAACTTGTGTGCGATGACAAATTAAACGTAATCGAACAAATTGGTTCAGTAATCCAGTTTTATTATATCTTCAACATTTTATATCCTCATCAAATATCTCAAACTATGGAATTTTTATTTCGCTATTTTTACAAATCATATCCATCGGATAATCGAGGCAACAAAAGAAATGTGAACAACGTACAGAAAATTAATAATTTAATCAAAAAAATATCAGAATCTGTGTAAAGCATTTTCAGAAATTTTCGTATATCTGTTGAGAAAAAGTTTTTATTAAAAACGAAAATTTTTTTAAAATCATTTGCACTAAAATTTTCAATTAGCAGCAAAGCCGTAAATATGGGTTTTGTTTAATTTTTAATCACTACTTTTCTTATTAATTGTTTACGTCGTGTGCTAAATGTTTTATTGTCGTATCGAAAATAGAGATGGTAAAGTTTTTTCTTAATATTAAACAAAATATACAATGATACAATAATTGTATGCATTTTTAGTGTTTTTTATTCAAGTGCGTTAATAAACAAACAGAAACTCGAAGAGGGAATCTTCGTCAAAATGTAAATAAACATTTTACTATCTCTATTTTTATTTACGACCATGCAACACTTAGTCCACCTTATGAATACCTTTACTATTTAAAAGCAGAATTATTTTTCTTTAAAAAACTGTAAAAAATCTATATGTATTGTATCACCGTTAACTAAGTGACGTTTTGTATAAATATTTAATTTATTTTTTGAGTGAAAACATATATAATTAACCACTGTAGTACCACCACCTATTCCCAATTTTATTAAAACTTGAACGTTTTCATAAAGCAAATACTCTAACTGAATTTCAGTCCCTTCTACACCGTTTTCACTTGTAATTAAAAAAATTGGAATTGTAAATTTAAAATTTCATTTGATTTTAAAAAAGCACAATTGTAATTTTTAATTTACAAATATAAAATATTGTTTTACACAAAGTATACCTTAATGTTTCGGTTTCAAAAACCGAATTAATAATAAAAAAGTGACATTTGTTTTTCAAAAATTTGCATTTTAAACGTTTGCACAAATTACTTTAGCAGTACTTGTTTTTACATAATATACATCTGATTATTTGAAAAAAATGCTGTCAAACCATTGATTTATAGCGTTCTCCAAATGTTCGAAAAAAGTGCTTTCCCAGCACTTTTTTGTAAAATGGACTTCATTAATAAGAAAGGTGGAAAATGTTAGTTTGGAGGGGTTTTTTTATGAAATGAAAAACTTTATATTTCAAAAAATTCCATTGAAATTTCAAACTCAAAACTTACATTTTTAAAAGCAACTTTTATATTGATTGTTAATTAAAAACCTCTTTTTCAATTTTTTACTTTTAAATTTAGATTAATAATTTACAAAATTAAGCTTTTTAACATTTGTCAACACCATTAATTACTTTGTCAATATGACAAAATTTTAATAGAAAATGAGAAACAAAAGAAACATTTAGCCTCTGTCATATTTAGATTCATTCTAATCCAAGATGATATATTTTTTAAAAACGGCTTACAAATATATTTAAAACTACGGAAAATGACTTTAAAACGTTTTGACAAAATATTCCACCCTAAAACGGTTAATAATGGTTATCATTTGGGTCGTTTTCAAACGAATGTAATTTGTAAACAAGAATAGTTTTGTAAACACAAATGTTTCTTTTTACTGTTAAAATAGCATATCAAAGTTTGTTTCTGCACCGATTTGAGAACGGTATAAAATACCGTCCTCACACCGTAAAACATGGTTATAATTTGGGCCTCTTTCAAAACGCATTAAACCTGTCAATCAGAATGTTTCCAAAACGCTGTACCACCTTTTGAATTGCTTTCACGATATCATTTTTCTGCCTGTGTACTATTTATAATAATGCTTTAATGCGCCAGTCGAAAAAAAGCTCTTTTCCCAACTTCTCAAACCAGTTTTACAATACACTCAGCTAGACCTAGAAGGAACAGAGTTCTAAAACTTTGTGAGAGTATTTTCTTTATATAAATTAACCATTTCAAAATTTACCAAATCAGAGAGGATGATGAAAGAAAGATAAATTCTTTAAGTGTATTAAACTTGGCTTAACTCTTTCATTTATTTTTTTAATTGTATTATTTTCATTAAAAAACTATTTTTATTTCATTTAAAATAATTTTTGTTTCACTAGTGTAAGATTTCTTTTAATTCATAACATTGCATTGTATATAAACATAATCTTTTATATATTAATTGTTAAGTTTTTTTATATAACGCATTAATAAAACTCATTCTAAAATAAATTTTTTGTTTTATTCTGTTTTGGCCTGTTTTTCTTTCTTACCACAGCAATGGTAAATATACACTTTTTGGGGGATTTTTACGCATATAAATATGTATTTTTACGCTTATAAACATGTATTTTTACGCATTTTATACGTATAATTGCACGTAAATCATGTTTTTTTACACGAAAATTTGGTAAAATTACTCATTTATTTATAAATTTTATCAAAATTTTACGCACTTCCATTGTAAATTTACCAAATTTGTGTTCACCAACTTACTCTCAATGTGCGTACTTTTTTCATTTACACACATAGAGTAAATTTACCCAACTTATAGTAGGAGTATAGTTTCCTACTATAAGTTGGGTAAAATTCAACAGAAATTAATTAGAGTGTATGTATATACAAAAAAAAAAAAAAATTTAAAACAATAATTAGATTTAATGCAAAGTTAAAATAAAATCAGAAAAAACGTTACATATAAATAATTAGTTGAAAAAAGAGAAAAGAAACTGTTTAAAGCTGTTTGCGTTGCTATTAAGTTGTTGATTGTGTGGAAGGATATTCCAAAGACGTATGGCACTTATATAAAACTGCCACTCAGATACGAGTGAGCAATGACGAGGGATTATAATTTTTGTATCCCTAAGTGATCTGGCAAACCTAATTTTATCATACAAATATTGAGGCTTTTGTGTGTAGATTACTTTATGCAGAAACATAAGAACACGAATTTTAAGCAAAGATACAAAAGATACTCCATAGAGGTTACTAGACACATGTGATACGTTGCCATACTTTCTTATGCCATAAACATATCGTAAAATGTTGTTGTATAAGACCTCTAGCCTACGTTTGCTAATAGAATCACAACTGGCAAACAACTCACATCCATAAATTAGACCAGGAATCAAATAGCATTTGGCAAGAAGTACTCTAATACTTAATGGAGTGAAATATTGTGTAGACCAGAGTGACCTTAGCTTAATATACGTTTGACCAACCAGTGTATTGATATGATTGGACCATGTCAGGTTGTTATTAAAAATCAATCCCAGATTTTTCGCAGTATTAACGAGCTTAATTTTTTCACCGTTGATTAAGACATCATCTTCAATAGAAGGATCAACAGATCTTTTATGAATTATCATAAACTTAGACTTTTGAGGATTGAGGCAGAGGCCATTTGCAGTTGCCCAGGCATATATTCTGCCTAAATCTTCATTAAGTTTACCAATATTACTGGTGATAGAGTCAAGTGGGCTACTTAAATATAGCTGCACATCATCTGCATACATATGAATTTTGCAGTTTAAAAGCTGTTTTGGCAAATCATTTGCATATAATGAAAATAATAGTGGCCCAAGGATGGAGCCTTGTGGCACTCCTCTAGAAATATTTAGAGAATTTGACCATGAATTATTTACGTAAACGGCTTGTGTGCGATTAGTTAGGTATGATGACATAAGATTCGTTGAAGTTAGAGAGAACTTAAAAAAATGTCGTAATTTCATGCAAAGTGTGTAGTGATTAACCGTATCAAAGGCCTTTGAATGATCAAGCAGCACTAAAAAATTTACTTTCCCATTATCTAATTCACGTCGAATATTTTCCGAAACATCTACCAAGGCAGACACACAACTGTGGTCAGAACGAAATCCCGATTGCATGTCAGTTAATAAAGATTTTTCATTAATAAATGAGTTAATTTGGCTATGTAAAAGCTTCTCTAAAACTTTCGAAAGAAAACATAAAACAGCTATTGGCCTGAACTCCGAGGTAGATTTTGGTAAGGGTATTATTTTAGCATGTTTCCATTTAAAGGGAAAAGTGCTAGACATAATAATAGTATTGAACAAGTGGGTGACATATGGCAGACTTAAGGGCAAGAGTATCTTTATGAACTTCGGATGCATATCGTCGTATCCCACTGCATTAGATTTTATTAGCGAGAAACTTAAATAGACATCAGCCTGGCTAACGCAGGAAAATTCAAATTGTTGGTCGTCTCCAGAGTTATTAAAAGCTGCAAAGCTGTAAAAATTATCATTTATTGGAACCGTTGGTATGTTCGTAAACACATTATTAAGCTCATTAGCATCTACTTGACAGTTGGTATTATCTTTATTTCCAATTCCAATTTCGCGAATAGTTTTCCATGTCTGTTTCGAATCTATCGCATCGCTAAACCGTCTAGAGAAGTACTCAGTTTTTGCAATTCTGATGTTAATGTTAACATTTCTTCTAGCAGCACAGTATTCGGTTTTCAATTCAGGAGTTTTAAAACGTTTCCATCTACCATACGTCATATCTCGTATAACAATTAACTGCTTTTTAGCAGGTGAGAACCACGGTTTTGTCTTTGATGTTATTTTTTTACATTTTAACGGAACATGTTTATTATAAAGACATTGAATATTGTTCTCAAAAAACGAAAGTTGATCATCCACAGAAGTCATAAAATACATGTCATTCCAACTCACTCGAACAAAATCCTCACAAAGTATATTATAATCCAAGTTTTTAAAATCACGATAATAATAAATATTTTCATCTACATTACTTCTAAAGTTGTATGTTAAAAAAATCAAATCATGTTTAGAAAAACACGAAGCGGATACTTGATCATACAAAATCACATTTGACGAGTTAGCCACAAAAAAAAGATCAAGCAGAGTGCTGCTAGTGGCAGTGTGGTGAGTTGGGTTAGTCACATTAGTAGGAGTAAGACCAAAAGTGAGCATATTTTCTAGTAAAATATTTTCTGTCAATACATTCCAGTTGAAATCACCGGATATTACAACATCATCATATGCCACCGCAAGGCTTTCAAGCGTTGAGAAAAAGTCTGAAAAAGAAATTCTTTTATTTGGCCTGTAGACACAGCCCACAAGCATTTTCTTTCCCAGAGACAAAACTTCAATAAAAATGTACTCTACTTTACTCTTATCTGTTTTTTCTTTAACCAGTTTTTTCTTATCAGTTTTCTTCTTATTTTTCTTCTTAATTGGTGAATTAGAATTCATGACAATCGAGTTTGTCGACTTGAGGCAAAATTTACATGGGATGTAATCTTTTGTAAAAATAGCTACACCACCCGCGTTACCATCTCTATCATTTCTAAAAACTCTGTAACCATTCAGGCAAATAATAACGTCCTTTTATTAAGAAAAAGTATATGATTACTTCTTGAGTTCAAAAACTTATACATATAAGTTAATAACATTGTTCTTTTCGTTTAAGTAAATAATTACTTTGTTATTGAGTTCATGCTTTCTGGTTTAAATTTAAAGAATTGATTACAATACTACTTGCTTTTTTGACTCTATCGTTGGAATGAGTTTGGTATTGCAGTTACTAAATTTGGCAATGAGATATGTAAGCAAGTGTGGGCATCACCTTCTTTTTGGAATGTGTAATTTTTTCCTGGGAAGTTTTAATAAAAATGTTTGTAATATTAAAAAAAAAATAGCAAAATTCATTTGTAATTATAGTTATGCAACGCAGTGTAGTCGACATTCCTGACTTTATTTTCTTACTTGTTTTCAAAGGTTTTAAAACAGTTTGCAAATTTCTTAACATTCTGACTTTTTGATCTAAATTTTAATGTTAGTTATTAGAGTATTTACTAAAAAAACATTCCTTTCTTTCGAACTATAGACAAAAAAAAAGTATTTAATTGCTTTGTTCTTCGAATTATTCTATCTATAAAATACGCAATTAAATACCAAGCAAAAACATACATTTTGCACATATTTAACATTAAAGGCTCACTTTGATAGACAATAAAAGACTGGCAATAATAAAGACAGGCGTAAATTACAAGCATACATGGGACTTACAAATTAAATGGAATACATTTTTTATAAATTTTAACTATGTTTAAATGACAATTTTAATCACAGTTAAAAATTTTAAATGCAAGGAATTCATTGTCTTTATTAAGATCTCAATTTAAAACAGCATTAGTAAGATAAAGTGACTACTGCTTAATGTTCTATACCATCTAGATTACAATATACATTAAGCATTTAAATTTATTCATTTTAAATAATTCCTTTGTTTGAATATGTATTTGTTAAAAAAATTCTCAATATTTCCAAAAAGATCTTAAAAGTAAGCTACAACAAAGTAAGTTAAAGAGACTCCCTAAAGTATGCAAAAGAAAAAATAAATTGTTTAATTTTTAATAATGTTTGTAGCAACGGTTCAACACATCTAATGGCAATTTAATAAAGGAACTTAATATTACAAAAAGGAAAACAAATTTTAGGTTTTCAGTTAAATAAATATAGTTTCCTTTAAACTACGTCCCCCCAAAAGTATGCTTTAAATTGAATATATATACCTTATGTACGTATTATGTGATACTAAAAAAAGGGCTTTTTAATAATAAATCAAGCATAATTTTAAGATCATGTACTTTACATTTTAAATAATTCAATTTCCAAAATTTTATAGAGTTCAGTAAAGAATGCTTTTGTGAAACAAAGGCCTATTTTTAGGCTTTATATAACATAATAATATAAATTGAACTGTTTTACTTGGTATAAATTGAAATTTTCTTGCTGTAATTGAAATAGTATTTTTTTTTTTCTAATTATTTTTGTTTACCTTTTTTGTTCACTTTGTAAACACTTCAATTATTTGTAAATTTTTGTTTGTAAGGGAGAGAATTCATACTTTAATACACTCAAAAAAAAAAGTTTGTAAAGTCAGCAAAAATTTTTGCTGAGTCAGCAAAAATTTTAGTTTTAAGTTTTTGCTAATGTCAGCAAAATCTTTTGCTGAAAATCAGCGAGCTGATTTTTAGCAACAAAATTAGTAGATTCAGCAAAAGTTTTGCTAATACTTAGTAGATTAGAAATAAAAAAGCCTAGGTAAAAATTAAAAAATTTTTTGCTGAATTTTAGTAGACTGAAAAAAACGCAAAAAAATTGGAAAAAAATTGTAATTTAGTTAATATATTTGCTGAAAATCATAAAACATATTTTTGTGATTCTTTTAAAAATAATTTACAATAATTACGAAATATAAAAATTTTCATTTTCCCACATTGACGACATGAATTAATTTAATATCTGAAAATATATAGAAATAAATATATATAACATAACAAACATTTTCTTTCAACTACTTACATCAATCGTTGTCTAAATGATGCTTTCTTGTAAAGAACGCAACTGCCGAAGATAATTATAGAAACGAAACGAAAAAATAAACAAAAACAACCGAAACGAAAAAAACAACCCTTTTTTTGCAATAAGAAAAAGGAACCATACAAATCTACGACAATTATTTTAACAAGCCGGTGACAACGTAAAATTAAAGTTGTTTTTTAAATCTTCAATTTTGTTTTATGTATGAAAAACAGATACAAAAGTCTTCCATGGTTGATTTTTTTATATGTCTTATTAGAATTGTACTTTTTAGTATCATTTTCCTCTTCTCTACTACATCTTGACATGCCGCGACATCTGCTTTATTCTGCGTATATCTTTCAATCTGGTTGTCGTCCACACTATTAATGTGCTTATCAGCACAATTTTTTTTAGCAAAACTAATTAGTAAAACATTAGTATATTAGTAAAGCATTAGTATAAAACAGTTAAGTGCTGAATAAGTATAACAAAAATTTTAGCTGAAAACACGATTTTAGCAAAAAAATTTGCTAAAAAATAGTATACCTGATTTAAAAGACGTTTTACTAACTTTTGTACTAACTTATTTTTTTGAGTGTACCTTTTTGTTGAAAAGATTTTATTCCCTTCATTAAAATTTTATATTTTTTATATATAACCGGCAACAACAAACAAAAAAACAATGAGAAACACTTAAAAAGGTAAATTGATGTATTATTTTAAGCATTTAGAATTAAAATTCATAATTTATAGCCCATTTTAAGGGATTTAAAAGTCAATTTATTTGATACATTGATGCGAGGGCAGATCAAAAAGTCCGTGACTTTTTGAATGAAACACAGTTTTTTTTTTCAAAAAAAATAATTACTTTTCAACATAATTTTCTTTTAGCTCAATACACTCCAACGTTTCTCCATTTTTTGTATCCCTTCCAAAAAATAGGATTTTTCAAGGTCCATAAAATAGGCATTTCTTGGCCATATGGGGTCGTTTTTTTTTAAATCCTCATTAAATCGGTCAAATAAGTTAGCATTATATTCGCAGTGTATTGTTTTTCCCATTTGAAGGTAATCGATGTGGTAATCGCATCCCAAAAAAACTGTTGCCATCACCTTATTGGCCACGATTACGTTTATGGTCAATTAAGAGCAAACGCGGCACCCATCCTGCAGACAGCTTTCTTAAACCCAACTGATCATTTAAAATGGAAACCACACTGCCATATGAAATGCCGATGGCATCAACAATCTCATGCACTTTTACTCTTCGATCGGCCAACACCAAATCGTGGATTTTTTCGACATTTTCGGGTGTATTGGCCGCAATTGGCCGTACAGAATGTTCAGCGTCATTTGTACTTGTGCGACCACAACGAAAGTCAGTAAACCACTTTTTACCTTTGAAATCGATGATGCAGAACCCCCATAGTATTTATCAAGCTTTTCCTTGGTTTGATTGACAGTTTTTTTTGATCAATGGTTATAATCTTTAATTTCAAACTCATATGTATATTAGTTCTCATGTAGTGAGTAAACTAGTTCATATGAATGCTTGAGGTTTGGCATGGGATTGTTACCCGCTTTCAAAACGTGTTCTGATGATGGGAACCTAGAAAATTCCCGAAATAGATCTATCAACACATTCCTGAAAGGGTCAAATAATAAATTTGAAAACAAAAAACTCTATAGATTATTTGTTAGGACAATATCCTAATGAAGAAATATAGAGTATATGGCCTCGAACTTGAATAATTTTCATTTTCATTGCACAATTAAAGGTCGAAAAAACATAATTTTTATTTTTAATAAAAATTATAACAAACTTGTGAAAAAAGGCAGAGTACCGCCTAGTTTACTTTCCCTGTTTTGTTAACTAACTTAACAAAATATAAAAAATGAGAGAGAAACAAAAAAAAAAAAAACGTGTATTGAATATCCACCAGAGGTGGATCTTACACATCAAACAAGTTTTCAATTTATTTTTTGATCAATGGTTATAATCTTTAATTTCAAACTCATATGTATATTAGTTCTCATGTAGTGAGTAAACTAGTTCATATGAATGCTTGAGGTTTGGCATGGGATTGTTACCGCTTTCAAAACGTGTTCTGATGATGGGAACCTAGAAAATTCCCGAAATAGATCTATCAACACATTCCTGAAAGGGTCAAATAATAAATTTGAAAACAAAAAACTCTAAAGATTATTTGTTAGGACAATATCCTAATGAAGAAATATAGAGTATATGGCCTCGAACTTGAATAATTTTCATTTTCATTTTCATGACAGTTTTTTTCGCAAAAAATAATGTTTAATGAACACTCGAAATTCACTTATTTCCATTTTTAAAAAAAAAATCCACGAGCTTGTATGTTTTGAACAGCTATTAAACGCGAAGTAAATGACGGAATTTGTTAAAAATTTGACAGTAGTCTATTAATAGGTGGTACTTGATGGGAGCAGTGTTGCATTTCATATAACTACGAGGAAAGTTCGAAAAGTCACGGACTTATTGATCCGCCCTCGTGTACAAAATATTTAATTAAAATATAAATTAAAACAGTTTAAATAAATGCAGTGTCAATGAAATACCTTCGTTAATGACAATATTTGTATATAAAATATTTAAAGCCAGCTGAATAACAAAAATCTTAGCTGAATAAGTATTTTAGATAGTTGAATAAATATCGATATCCACTGAATTTTAAATATCATTACTTTTTGCCAGCTGAATTGTAATTGGTCATAGCTGAATTAATATAACACTAAGCTAAATCATAATTTAGATAAAGATATCGTTGTTAATATAAAAATATGAATAAAAGTATTATTTTAATTTTATTGAAGTACAATTTAGCTGAGCTAGTGGTTGACAAATATATTTTTAACTTGGCTAAATAACAATTTATCTTTAGAAATTTAGAAATTATCAAATTTTAATCACTTTTCGCTACTGGCATTGGAATTAAGCCAAGCTATATAAATGCTTTATTCATAATTATTAGAATATATGAGTCAAAGGATTTTGGCTTGGTTGTATTTTTATAGATAATATCAACCAGCTGAGCTGAATTAGTGTTTGAGTTAGCTGAGTTTAAATTTATCTAGGGTTAGAATAGAACATATTTAAATTTCTACAGCTTTTGCAATTGTAATTCAGAAAATATCAATTGAAATTCATAAATTCCATTTGAAATTCATAAATTCCATTTGAAGTTCAGAAAATATCAATTGAAAATCAGATTTTCCACTTGAAATTCAGAAAATATCAATTGAAATTCAGAATATTCATTTGAAATTAAGAAAATTTCAATTGAAATTCAGAAAATATCAATAGAAATTCAGAAAACAGCATTTGAAATTCAGAAAATATCAATTGAAATTCAGAAAATATCAATTGAAATTCAGAAAATATCAATTGAAATTTAGAAATTCGTTAATTGTAATTCAGAAAACAGCAATTGAAATTCAGAAAATATAAATCAGAAAATATCTGAAAAAAAAATCAGAAAATATCAATTGAAATTCAGAAAAAATTGCATATCAATTTCATTTAATATTTTCTGAATTTCAAATTATATTTTCTGAATTTCAATTGACATTTTCTGAATTTCAATTGATATATTCTGATTTTGAATTGATATGAATTTCAAATCATGTATTCTGAATTTAAATTGTTATTTTCCGAACTTATCGTTAACCTAGCTGAAATAAAATTCGAAAAAACCGGTTAGAAATTTAAAAAATCTGGAAATTTGCTACAATTATTTAATATATTTTTTAAAACCAAAATGACACATAATTATTAAGATTGGTATAATATTATTTGATCTTGGTAAATTGATAAATTACAATGTTAGAAACCCTTTTGACGAGCTAAATATCAATTCAGCTGAGCTGAATTAGAGTTTTGCTTAGCTGAATAACGAGTTCATACAGTTTAAGAACCACAACTTTTTTTTGTTAAAATTTTATGTTAATTGAGCTAAATTGAAGTTCATCAATAAAATAATTTTAAATGAAATTAGATCTTTCATATCTAGAAATTTATTGGAATTAGCTGAATAACAGTTTATTTAAACAGAGTTAAAAATTAACTTATATTGATTTAAAAAGAAACAATTTCCATTTGATTTAAAACGAAACAATTTCCATTTGCAATTCAGAAAATATCAATTGAAATTCAGAAACTCATCAATTGTAATTCAGAAAATATCAATTGAAATTCAGAAGGCTAGATTTTACTTGTTTCTAATATATTTGAAAATTATATACAATATTTTAAAAACTTTAAATGGCTGAATAACAATTCAGCTTCATTGTATTAAAATTTAGCTCAGCTGAATAAGAACTTAAATTTATCCTTCTTTTATCAATTTTATAATAATCCAGCAGAAATAAAATTTCGCTAAGTCCCGGTTCACACACGGCAATTTTACTTGCGCAAGTTTTCTTCAATTCTCCTTTGAACTTGCTTTTGTGTTCACACAGGAAAAGTTTTTTTCAGCAATTTTCATTTTGAAATTTCGTGTTGAAAATTGCGGATGACAAAACAAAACAATTGTATGGGCAAGTCTGTACCCCCTTCCATTCTCTTTTCCTCCCTCTTCTATAAACTCAAGACAAGGACTAAAGGAATAAAATTATAGATTTCTTATATAGGTATTATACACTTCGGTTCACTTCTTTAAAGGCACTAAAAATTCCATATTCAGCAGCCTGTATCTTTTACAATTTTTAACCGATGGCAGAACAATAAAATGAAAATGGAAGCTAGACATCTTGAGATATAAAAAACATCCTGGCAGGAGCAGTTTCTTACCTAAAGATCTTTTTTTGAGCAATTTATCAAAAAAAGTTAAAAAATTTGCTATTTTTTTTGGTTCACTTGGATTTAATGAAGAACGGTTTTTCTTGTTTTTTAATTATGTAATTTTACTTTATTAAAGAGTTTTTAGTAATGGGTACAACCACCTTTGTTTTTAATAACTTCAAATATTCGGGTTTTCTTTTATAGTAATTAAATGTGCTAAAGTCCCAAAATTTATTTAACAAATTGTGAAGCAATCTGATGTAGGCGTGTCCCTTTCCGGATTTCATTCCTGCCCAAGGAAATCTTCAGGGGACTTTGTTATTAGAATTTCTAGAGATATTTGTTATGTTAAATCACAAACTCAATGAGAATTTCTTGTCCTCGTCTATTGACGAGGACAGATAAAGCGAATTAATGTAATCCAACGAAATTTGATTATAAGCATCCTTAATGGCCTGAATTAGTGACTCCTTGTCATCGAATTGTCTTCCTCCTTCATAGACTTTACGAGATAACCAACCCCAGACATTTTCTATAATGTTTAGATCAGGAGAATAGAGTGGCCAATCAAGAATATTTACATTCTGGCTTGAAATGAACCCCTTAACTACTCTCGCGTTATGTATAGGAGCATTATCCTGCTGCAATATCCAAGATATGGGACCAAATAGTTCACTGAACTTCGGAAAAGCCGATTCCAATAACGTTTTATAGCTTGCACCAGTCATTTTTGAACTTTGAAATTCAAGATCGATGGTGCCATAGTACGTAATAGCACCCCACACCATAACGCCGCCCTCTCGGCTGTGATGTCGGTTCAAAATCGCTTTTCTTTCCGCAGATCATGGAAATAATAGTTGTAGCCATCAGGCCCATCTAAATTAAACTTCTTTTCATCCGAAAATATTACGGTTCTCCAGTCATTTACATGACCTCTTTGCTGCACATCCCATACCATGTCTCTTGCGAATTGAAGCCGCTTTTCCTTACGCGGAGCATTAAGTGGCGGCTTTTTTTTAATTTCAGGTATTTTAGATACTCACAGCTCTTTATTACTCTGAGTACTGCTGACTTGCTCGCTTTCACTCCAGCTTGAGCTCTTATTTTTGATAAGGATAAGGCAGAATTAGATGAAATTCTTATGATTTTTCTTTCTCATACGCAGATAAAGACAATGAAACCCTTCCTTTAAATTTTTTTCCATACCTTTCGGGGGTACTTAATGTAATTGTCAACGAAATATTGGAAATAAATAATTATGATTTATAAATAAAAGATCTTAAGCTCGTTTAAAGGAAAATCATTGAATATAAGAAGATCAAAGAAAACTTAATAAATTTAACTGAATTACAATATTTCATATAAAAACAGATTTTTGAAAAATTTTGGTTAGCAAAACTAGATTCTGTGATCATAAGCCTTTTTAAATTTAATTTCGCTGAATTATTGATAAATCAATTTTTATGAGTTTACAATGAAATTTAAGAAAATTTTATAAAAATTAAAGATATATTATTTATTTTTAGCGACAAAAAACCAATTTAAACCACTTCCAAGTTATAATGAATGAAGCTTATTACAAAAGTTTGTTTGTTTTTTTTTTTTCCTTTGTTTTATACATTTTCGGTTTCCTTATGCCACTCACGAATTAGTAGCTTTTCCTGCTACATATGACAAATGAAAATAATTTTTTTTTTTTTAATTTTCTTTTTCCTTCTTGTATTCCATGCATTTAGTCAGCTTTTTTTAGAACAATATACAAATTAGAGATTGAAATTTTGACATGAATAGAAACGAAGGCATAAATACACTCATACACGTTTAGTCATATAAAACTCACATCTACATCAACATAATACACACACTTACATACCAGAAAAATTACTTGGAACAATGTGTAGATGACAACGCACTGTTGTGTTGACATGCAATTATTCTTTACGCTATTTCCGGTTTAGCTTCGAATAACGCGAATGTTATAAAACAGAAATTAAGCACAGTGGGTCGCAAATGAGAGTGAAATTTTTCAAAAAAAAAAAAAAAAATCATTAATTTCTTAATATAAAATTGGGTCGATTAAAAAAAACAGTATATCATAGTTGGGACTAGTTAATTGAATGGACCAATTAATTGACGATTTAATTGGCATTGCTTGATGTCTATCTATATATATAAAATACAATGTTTGTATGTTTGTCCTCTATAGACTCTAAAACTATCCAACCGATTTGGACCAAACCGGTTTCATTTGAAAGGTTATAGTCCAAATTAGGTTTTCGGCTATATATATTTCAAGTGGGCGTGGCCCCTCCCAGATAAATTGAATAACATCATATATCTTGACTATTGTGATAGCAAGAGTTTTGAAACATTGCACTATCCCATATGTTACTGATTTGAATAATCAGGAAAAAAATGGGCGGGATCGGACCAGTGGGAGTGGCAGCTCCCATACAAAGTAAATATTTAATATCATATATCTACAGTACTATAATAGCCATAGTCTTAGAAATTTGTGCACGTTGATTATTTGTTAATGTGAATAGTCATTGGGAAAATCGGCGTGATCGCACCAGTGGGCGTGTCAGCTCCCATACAAAGTAAATATTTAATATCATATATCTACAGTTCTATAATAGCCAGAGTCTTAGAAATTTGTGCACGTTGATTATATTATGAATAGTCATGGGAAAATTGGGCGGGATCATACCAGTGGGCGTGGCAGCTCCCATACAAAGTGATTATTTAGCTCATATACAAAATTAATATTAATATTAAATATCTAGGGTTCTATATTAGCTATACATAGCCTAGATAGAAGGACAAAAAGGCGTTGGGCTTCCCATGAAATTACAAATTTTAAAATGATTTACTAAAGTGAATTTATTTTTTTAATTATTTATTTGCGTAAAAGAAATTTCTTGATTTAAAGAATTAATTACAATTAAAATTTGAAGGCAAAACAACGTTTGCCTGGTCAGCTAGTAGGAATTAAATATAAATGGTAATGAAATTTTTTGGCATTGGCATTGATCACAAGTAATGTCAATTCAATTTCAATGCCAATGAAAAATTCCCAAGTAGAGTACACACTCTAAAAGCTGATTGTAAATTCACTACTATAAAGTACGTAAGTTTTTGTGTAAAATTACTAAAACGCCTAAATTTAAACATAAAATGTGTAAAATTTGTGTATAGACATTTTTGACTGCAAAAATAAACAAAAAACCTATTAATAAACATTTTTATTTATGAATACAATAATTGTGTATACAATTGCTATTTTGTTATTTACACACAAAGTGTGTAAATGTACTAACATTTAATAGTGATTATAAAATTTTCCTAAATGTGAGAAAAATTAAATAAAACAAATAAAAAACTTACAATTAAAACAAAATGTTATCTTCGAATTTAAATGTAATCAAGGCTGAATAAAAATTTAAGTGGTGGTAAAAAGTTCAGTTTTTAAAAAGATTAATCTTATTAGTGACATTTGAGCTGTGGTTCTACTACTATAGTCAAAACATTAACACAAACAATCAAGTTTGATTGCAAATATTTGAAATAAATATGTAGGTTACTTTGAAATCAACAAATTTTCTACGGCGTCTTAAATATTTCATATTTTTACAGAAAGTAAGCATTGGATTTGGCATGGGAATACAATACAAACCATCAAGTTTGACTGCAAATATTCGAAATAAATATGTAGGAAACTTTGAAATCAACAATTTTTCTTCAACGTCTTAAAAATTCCTTATTTTTGGAGAAAGTAAGCATTTTATATGGCATAGGAATTCGTGAATTTAAAAGAAGTTGTTGATTGATTGGATTGATGTGAATGCAACATCAACATTGAAGAGGTAACAATTATTTCATTTGTGTTTAACGATTTCGATTTTTCCACAATTTGTTTCTTCTACATCCGAGATTCTGAGGACTATTTCGTATAGAAAAACCTTTAGGAAGTTTTTTTACAGGAGTGCTTAATATCTGAGACTTATTAATGGAAGAATGTAAAAGGATAATAAAGGTAAGAAATTTTCTATATGGAAAATAATTCCAGGAATTTGAAGCTGAAACTGCCTTATGAAATAAAATTAACGATGTTGTTTATAATTAATAAAACATGCGTTAAAAATAAAAATTTTTGTTTTGTTAAAAGGAAAAATTTCCTTCTTTTTATTTTAAACGAGCTTAAGATCATTTAATTATTAATTGTAATTATTTATTTACAATATTTCGTCTCCACTTTGGGTGACTTCTTCAGGGAACAATTATTACAATTTGATTGATAAACTTGTTTTAATAATTAGAAAACTTAAATCATATACGTTTTTTTTTTTTGTTCCCTGAAGAAGTCACCCAAAGTGGAGACGAAATATTGGAAATAAATAATTATAATTAATAAATAAAATTAAAATAAGAAGAATTAAATAAAAAAAGATCTAAGAAAACTTAACATTTTTAGAATAAAATTCCCATTTTGGGTTTTTTTACGCACTTAAAATGTATTTTACCGAATTTATAGTAGAAGTTCAGTTTCCTATAATTATAGTGTATATAATATAATATATGAAAATTTTATATCGATCGGAAATCTAACTAGAGTAAACTTTCGCTGACCCAGGATGGCAGTTATATTGGATGGATGTTCTAATGGATCATATTTGAAGCAAAATTGAAAAGTCTTGAATTTCTATCATGAAATCACTGAGAATTCTATACATTCCAAACGAAATTGATTTTTAAATTATATTACTCTCTCTGGTCATTATATTTTTTTTTTTTTTTTTTCGTTAGACCAACACTCAGGGGATGCCCCCTACAATGCAATGCATTGTGTTGATATCAGAAAATTAGGTTATGGGGAGGAGGAAAGAGGGAGTAGTGTTTGTGAATATTTGATTTGAATTTCGCTACATTGTAAGTGACAGGGAAGACCTCCGCGGGGAGTTTATTCCACATACGGCTAGTAAGGCTGATGAACGAATTTTCCCTGTAATGCGTTGTGCGGTTCACTGGACAATCGACTACAAACGGATGAGCTCTGCTAGATAAGCGAGTGTTTCGAATGAAAATACGGGCCCTGGGGATAAGTTCACTTATCTCAGCAGAACAATTTCCATGGTAATATCGATAGAACAATGTTACACAACCCACATTCCGACGATGCTCCAATGAGTCAATAGAGCTTGATACCCTCTCGTCATTGATGCGCGCCGACGTCCTCCTTTGCACACGGTCCAGAAGCTCCAAAATAGACTTTGAAGCCCCTGCCCATATATGGGAATTGTATTCCATTTTCGGTCGGTATTAAGTAAATCGGAAGGAGTGAAGTACTTCTTACACCGTCGCAGGAAACCGAAGCACTTGAATGCTTCTTTCGACACCTGGAAAACGTGCTTATTCCAACGGACATCAGACTGAATCCTCATGCCCAGAACATCCAGAGTATCCGATTCTTCAATATAAATACCACCCAATTGAACAGGTGACAGCGTTAAATCCACGGACCTATGGGTTAACATACAACATTGGGTCTTGTGCGCATTAAATTCTACCAAATTCGCACGACCCCACTCAGAGATTGTAGAAAGATCATAATTGAGTGTATCATTCATATTCTGCCTTTTGCCCCCAATCTCCTCAAGGCTTGGCCTACGATCGAAGGAAAATGAATGACAAATGTTGCTGTCATCTGCAAAAGAGTAAATAGGGTTGAAAGTTTGAACAAGAAGGTCATTTAGAAAAATGAGACATTTGACATTTTTAATTTAGTTTCTTTTATTCGGGCCCATTGTATTATATAATGCTACTTAAAACAACTCTGAATGTTTTGTAACAAACTTTTTATGTATTCAAGTGGATTTGTACGTTTTTGCATGTATGCGTGTCATATATATTTTACAAATAACTGTTAAATAGATGTGAAATGAATTATAATCATCCTTGAGTGTATACTTTACTACTTATGTGATTACATACACACAGCTCTATGTATATGTAAATATACATGTAAAATATACGCATACCATACATTGCAAAGCCACACTTGAATACCCTCTTGTATTTTGCGATTCATGACAAATGATATGTTCAATTTTGTACTAAATGTCTTAGTACTAAATGTATATTTACTTTAACTTTTGATTTTTCACTTTAACTTTTGATATTTACATTAACTTTTGATTTTTAGAAAAATCGAATAACTTAACCCTAAGCGACCTGCGCAAAAAGCCTCTAATATATGAACAAAAAATTTAAAATTATTTAAAAAATATGATTTGAGATACATAATCTCTAATTTGAGACATAATTATGATCATATAAAAACTAAAAGTTCTAAGGTAATTCTTAAAAATTTCTAGAATGGAGAAAAAAGATGCAATTTTTAGTAAAAATTAAATCGGAATAACAAAA
This sequence comes from Delia radicum, assembly GCA_021234595.1. Classification (NCBI taxonomy): domain Eukaryota; kingdom Metazoa; phylum Arthropoda; class Insecta; order Diptera; family Anthomyiidae; genus Delia; species Delia radicum. The sequence continues at coordinate 16,296,749 of CM037852.1, read as the reverse complement.
ATTAACAAAAAAAAAATAATGAAGTGTATTTTTTTTAAATCAATTTAAGAAAATTTTCAAAAATCGAAAATTTTGGTAGCGGGGCGCCACGGGTTAAAGCTATGCGATTTTTCTCAAATTTGCACCAAATAACTTTTAGACATAATACTACAATAATCTTAACAAAAAATTTAAATTTTTCAAAAACACTAATTCTTTATACATGTTCATATATATATATATATATGCCCATACATAGGTCAAAATGCTACTATACATGATGTCATATGACATATATATATATTCAGGTTCAAAATTTTAGAGTATATGGCCTTATATGAAGAGTACATATATGAATCATATATGGGAATATATGAAACATATATGAACAAAGGTATATGGTCATGTACGACCATGTACACTCGAATTTCGGATCCGAAGCTTATATGATCTCCAATATGGAAATCATATAAGTATCAGATATGCAACATATAAAGGGTCCGCCATCTAACTTTTTTTTTCAACTAGTGCTTATTTCGTGAATGGTAACACTTAGCTCATGTCTGATTTGACAAATAATTAGTTTTATCCTTCCGCTGAACGAATATGGTTGTGTATACGCTTGAACAACGCTGGGAAATATTGCGACATTACTTTGAAAATCATGGTAATGTTGCAGAATGTGTGCGAAAATTGCCATTTTTCTTCGAAAATGAGCAAGGAGTGGCCGTTACAGTCAATGGCGATCGTTATCGGCCCATGTTGAACGAATTTTTGTTCACAAAAATTGAAGAGGAGGATATTGGCAACATTTGGTTTCAACAGGACGGAACAGGAAGCCATTGGTGAAATACAGCTGCACACAATCGATAATGTCCTTGAAAATTGGACCGATCGTGTAGGCTACTGCATGGCCAGCCGAGGCAGCCATTTAAATGAAATTATTTTCCATTATTAACCGGAAGGATTGTACTTTCAAATAAAAAAAGAAATTTGAGAAAATATTCAGTAGTTTTTTTATAGCATTTTCAAAAAAAAAAAAGTTATTTGGCGGACCCTTTATATATTTTTAAGGGCCACCATATCCTTAAAAATAGAATTGTCATTACAAAGCTTTTATGCTGATAAAAAAAATTCCACTTGATAAAAATAACTATTTTATACAATTTGATTCATATAGGATTAATGTTTCCACTTTTGACCAAAAAAATACCCACTACACTCAAAAAAATAAGTTAGTAGAAAAGTTAGTAAAACGTCTTGTAAATCAGGTATACTATTTTTTAGCAAATATTTTTGCTAAAATCGTGTTTTCAGCTAAAATTTTTGTTATACTTATTCAGCACTTAACTGTTTTATACTAATGCTTTACTAATATACTAATGTTTTACTAATTAATTTTGCTAAAAAAAATTGTGCTGATAAGCAGATGTTGCGGCATGTCAAGATGTAGTAGAGAAGAGGAAAATGATATTAAAAAGTACAACTCTAACAAGACAAGTAAAAAAATCAACCATGAAAAAAACATATACAGACATGTAGACAGAGTAAGAGAAAGACAAAAACACACATCTTCGGTAGATTTGTATGGTTTCTTTTTCTTATTGCAAAAAAAGGGTTGTTTTTTTCGTTTCGTTTGTTTTGTTTATTTTTTCGTTTCGTTTCTAGAATTATCTTCGGCGGTTTCGTCATTGAAAAGATAGCATCATTAAGACAACCATTGATGTAAGTAGTTGATGAAAATTTTTGTTATGTTATATATATTTATTTCTATATATTTTCAGATATTAAATTAATTCATGTCGTCAATGTGGGAAAATTAAAATTGTTATATTTCGTTATTATAGTAAATTATTTTTAAAAGAATCACAAAAATATGTTTTATGATTTTCAGCAAATAAATTAACTAAATTACAATTTTTCTACAAATTTTTTGCGTTTTTTTCAGTCTACTAAAATTCAGCAAAAAATTTATTAATTTTTACCAACGCTTTTTTATTTCTAATCTACTAAGTGTTAGCAAAACTTTTGCTGAATCTACAAATTTTGTTGCTAAAAATCAGCTCGCTGATTTTCAGCAAAAGATTTTGCTGACATTAGCAACTTTTTTGCTAGCATCCTCCTGACTAAAATTTTGCTGACTCAGCAAAATTTTTTGCTGACTTTACAAACTTTTTTTTATGAGTGTAGGAAATTTACAAAATGACTTCTTTCAAGATTTTTATTAAAGTTGGATATGTGATTAAGAAGACTAAACTAATGAACAAACGCAATTCTTTATCGTACCAATCTTACTTTTAAGGGTTAAAAAGGTGCAGTTAAAAACGGCCCAGTTTTATTTTAAAACTGTTTTTATTAAATTTAATTTAATGTTGATTTTGCTTCATTTTAAAGATTTTTTATTGTGTTTGTATAAATTTCGTTCTATCACTTTGGATGCCCCTAATTATTTACAGTGACTATGTTACTATTATATAGTCGTCATCATCACTATTACTATCGTATTCACTGCAAAACATACATCATCAGTAGGGCAACCAAAAAACAGATCCAAAAACAATGTTTTAATCGCTTCAAAAAAGCTCGAAAAACAGTAAAATTAGCGGTTTAAATATAAAAATAAGCCGTTAAATTTAAAAAATAAGCCCTTATCTTTTATAACTTTTCATTAAAAACAAATAAAATTTGTAAAAATTTGTTCCTTGAAACGTCATTAGGCAAACAAAGTTTCAATGAGAATATGATATGATTCTTAACCCTCCGATGAGTGAGAAGGTCCCTAGGGACCTTTTTGCCTTTTCAAACTGAAATTACTCCTACTTCGGCCACTACAACCCCCAAAGTTACTCTGTATGCCAAGAGTATTTTGTTGCGCATCTTTTGGAAAAAAATCAAGCCGATCGGATCATTACTTTAGGAGTTATTGAGGTTTCAGTGAGAATAGTACGCGGACGTCTGAATAGGTCCGTATGGTCTTGTACTGAATTTCACTAATAAATGCATGTTTTTGGACATCATTATAATTTTTTTATTGTTTCAACACATAATTTACTTGTTCTGAACACAAAGACCTAAACTCAAAGACATTAGGGATGATGATAAAAACAAAAAATTAAAAAAATTGAAAAAATTATTTTTGTATGTAGAATTTAGTTATAAACAATGAAAACAAAAAAAAAAATCAAAAAAAATTTTTTATATGAAAAAAACATGATTTACAAAAAAGGTCCGTAGGGACCTTTTCACACGGCCGTGAAGTTCAGAACTGTTACTCATCGGAGGGTTAAGCTTCAATTTTCAAATTGGTTAATCAAAATATTTTTTGATAAACCATGAAACATTAAATTTTCAATTTAAAAAAACACTTCAAAATAACGATTGCAAAAAAATTGCAAAAAGCGATATTTAAAAAAAGTAGCTAATATTTGCAAAATAAGCAAATATCAAAAAATAAGCTAAAAAAATAGCTCTAACAAATATAGCTCAAAAGGTTCATAATCTAATGATCAAAACTTGTATTTAGTTGAAAAGGTTATATCCTTTCAAAAACAAGCTTTACCTTATTTTTGGTTGCCCTAACCATCAGTAACGTCAAAGAATATGTGAAAGCCCCGCGGCAAGGATGTTTTTTAAATCCTCTACCAATATAGATATTAAGAAGTATGTGGAAAGAACCATTAATATGGTATTGAAAATGAAACTATTTAATTGAAATTTCAAGTATTGTCTAGAGGTTCTCAACCAAATTCATATTAAATGTAAATAACTAGCACTCTATTATAATTTTGAAATATTGTCATTTTAGTTTACCCTCCAAAAATTGTTAATTTTTCCAAAACCCTCAATTTCTCTTAAATTTAAAAAAAAACTTTTTCTGGTTATTGATCGTTATAATCAGAATAGAGTTCCTTCCCAGTTGTTCAGTCAATTTTTCGTATATTAATTTTCTTTTTCCTGACTTTCAAAGAAGCTTACAATAACAACAACAAAATAGAGTATGTAATAAATATTTGACTTTCATACAAAAACAACCGTAGAAAATCATACACACAAGAATTTAAGTGTTCAAAGAAGTGAACATATCAATATTTTATAACGTGGTTTATAGCACATTTAGACTCTAGTGAAATTTAAAAAATTATTCAAAAAATCATGTTAAAAATGATTAAATTTGGAATTGCAAGCTAAACGTGGTATTACAAAATATTTTAAAAAGAATTTTATGTTGCATACTTTTAGGAAAATGTTGCTATTTTGAAACATACTAAGGGAAAATGATTGAGTGAATGGATTAAGGGATTCTCGACGATAATTTTCATATTAAGCTGCATTTAAACACATCGTGCAGTTTTTATACAGTTTGTTCTTTTTGATAAATGTATTTAAGTCTGAGAATAAAAATTGTTTGAATCCACAGGGATGTCTTTTTTAAGAATTTCTAATAACAAAATATAACGCTCTTGGGAAATTTTTCTATAGAAACACTTTTTAATAATCCTAATTTTTTTCCTACAGAAAATGAATTCTATAAAAAAATTTTATGTACTAGAAAAACTTGTTTTTTCTTTAACTCTCCAATGTACGGGGCAACACTTGAAGCTGTAATTTAACACCTTTTCATAGAAGTGGTAAAATAAGCGTTTGGTAAACTATCGATATGTGTTATACAGAACGGTCTTAAGAGTCAATCCAGCAAAGAATACGAAGTTAATATCTCTGAACTGGATTTAGTTACCCTTAAACCATCAATGGAGGTAAAATACCTGGGAGGTAAAGTACGAAGGGCTGTTACCACGAATATATATGTTAGATCTCGTTAAGGCGAAACGATTGGCTTGTCTGGGTGTCATGAGAGCTGTGGAACCCCAGCCGGATTTGGAGGTGACGCTTATTATCCTGCCTATAGACATTTATATCAGGGACACGGAGGCTATGGCAGCTCTTATACTGATGGATATGCAGCCAGTGAGAAAAAAAATCTTGAGGGCACACTACCATAGTATTGTAGACTGATGGTGTGTCGTGATAAATACTATATTTCACCAATCGCGAATTTACAGAGAACTTTTGAAGTGCTTTTATTTACTAGGAGGGACTAGGCTGAATAACAGAGTCATTCGGAGTGGTGAAATCTTGATGTTTTAGTAGGTGAGACAATGCTCTAGGGGGCACACTACCCCAAAACTGTAGGCTGGTGATTTACAACAGGATCGTAAAAAGGACCTCACCAATCGAAACTTTCCAGAGAAGTTTTTAGGGGATTGCACTGACCATGGAGGACTAGGTCGCTGACTCTGTTATTCATAGTGGTGAAATCTCGTCCTCAACGGACGATCCGAAGTTGGAGACGGAGTCAGGGTCGAGAGTTTACTTTGGCGAACTTAACATTCAGGTTTCCATGCGACTTTGAAACTAATGTAACATATTTCAGACAAAAGCATATAAAATTGACCGAGTCGTGCGCATAATAATGCAACGGAATATGGATTTATCATTTATTAGCATCATCGTGGAAAATATGGCTGATTTTAAAGCCCATGAATGCGATACAATTAGGTCAATGTGCGTGGAAGACTGTATTGAATTCATTGGCCGTATTTTTAACCTCAAAGCATTCATTCACTCTGAAATGAGTCTCAGGACAGATGAGGGTCATGGGAAACGAATTCGCTGATGAAGGTGTGGGGAATAGCTCCGAGACGACAAACAGATGTTTTGGTTGGTGTGATAGTTACTTAGACGAGGATGATATGGACAGCCTTCACCGATTGTAGGATGGTGAACTGTGTCAAACTGAATACGCAGGTTTCCATGCGACGTAAAGACGATATAAGCGTTTTAAAGGCAGAAGTCTACGGAATAATGGAAAATGGGTGTGTGAGGAATGGCACTAAGTCGGTTAGGGGCTCGATACTGACGAATGTATTGGTTCCTCTGGTACAGCTATTTGGTGTGATAGAGATAGGGAGTTGAGAGCGAGGCAAATAGTATTAACCATGTGTAGGATATCTCGGACGCTTTGGCCCAATTCAAAGAGAACAAAAAACTCCTTTTTGGTTTTAGTAAGCGGAGAATAATTACGATTATACAAATTCACACAGGCCAAATGGCTGCGCTTTAAGCTCACTCACGTGCGGATTACTGTAGCGGCTGTAGGGACGAAGGGGTGGAGACAGTGCAACATTTGTTTTTCGAGTAATGAGGGAACGTCGATGATCTGAACAGTCAGCTGAATGCGTCTCTAATCGCTATTACGGACTTTTTAAGGGAATCTGGATTGTTATAGGTTTATAGACTCGTAGTTCTTCCGTGCCAATTTAAAGGCGACTAAGGGAATCGCATAAAATTTCGAAAAGGGACTCGATTCTAATAATATACGCGGTAAACAAAAAAAATATGTGTAAATAAAATTTCCCAAGAAAATCCATTTAATCAATTAACTGGTAAATGCTTACTCCAATTTAAACTTTTTTTTTAATGACAAATACAATGCATTTCTTTTGATTTTAGTTTATATTATCATGACTTCGAATTATAAATAGATAATTAATTTTACAACAAATAGAGAAAAACTTTGAAAAAAACTTTCTAAAACTAATGGTTAACGCTAATGTATTTTCATGGTAACTAAACCAATCATCAGTCATCTAGTATGGTGCCTTCTAGGTTTGACAAATTTATATTATTTATTATTTTAGATATTTGCACCTCTTAATTGACTAAGATATAGAAATTAAGTCGAATGGTATTATAAATTAAATTAGTTCCAGCATTCTATTACCAGCCTCTTTATGGAGGTCTTCTATAGGAACCATTTTTTAGAATCTAGGAATTTAGTTATTATTGAACATCCAGATAGTAGAGCAAAATCTGCGAGTTCGGATAGGGATACCTCCCTTGGTAAAAAAAATATGGTTAAAGAGCATATTTTGATTAAGAACCCGTAGTGATTATAATATTCTCCTAGTAATCATAATATGATCATTAATTATCATATAATATCAGACGCCGTGATCATTATATGATGAGTCAGGATCATATTTATTATCATGAGGATTATATTATGATAAAATCGAAGTTTCTACCATTAGATGATGCTCTTAAACCATATTTTACTTTGAGTGAACTATACTAATCGCATTGCTCTAAATCTATAATATTTTTTGTTACATTGTGTCTTGAAAAATCTGTTTAATTTGTTCAAATTCCTAGTACAACCCGCAAACATAAAGACATTTGTCCTCTGTTTGACATTAATTAATTAAAGTTTTTTGGCCACCTTCATTTGATACCCCTTAAAAGAAAACTTTTTGATATTTTAAAATATTTTACTAACTCTATTAGCATGCAAAACTTTTTAGAAGTTTTTTCTTAGATTTAAAAACATCTTGCAGAAGTTTTTTTATATAAAACAATAACTTTTCTTAACACAAAAACATTGATACAATATTGCTAACAATTTAACACTTTTAAAAAGATTAAAAACGAACCAGGAGAAGATGTTGTTAATTAAGTTAAAATAACTTCATGACATTTTTAACTAAAAAAACTAATTCCGTTTGGAAATCATTAACATTATTAATAGTTAGGGAAATGTGAAAAAATGTTAAAGGCAAAGCTGAATATTTAAGCTGAGATTGTTTAAGACTATAATGGTCCTTCGTACCATACAAGGACAACAGTTTTAATTGTTTCAATATATTTTTTTAATGTGTGGCATGTGGCACCGTCCTGTTGAAACCACATGTCACCCAAGTCCAGCTCTTCCATTTCGGGCAAAAAAATTGTAATCATCGCACGGTAGCGCCCGACATTCACACGTTAATGCCTTCGTCGTCTTTACGGCCCAATGATGCCACCGGCCCATAATCCACACCAAACAGTGCATTTTTTGGGATGCATTGGCACTTCTTGCATTGCTTATGGCTGCTCTTCACACCAAATACGGCAATTTTGCTTGTTCACGTATACATTCAACCAGAAATGAGCTTCGTCGCTGAACACAATTTTGCGATAAAAAGTGGATTCATCCAACTTTGCCAGCGCCCATTCACCAAAAGTTAGCCGTTGTGGTAGGTCGTGTGGCATCAATTCTAGCACCATCTGTATTTTAAAAGGTTTTACACCCAAATCCTTTCACAAAATTTTCCACGTAGTGGAGTAACAGAGGCCCAATTGCTGCGAACGGCGCCGAATCGATAATTCACGGTCAACAACAACACTGGCGAGTACAGCTGCTAAATTTCCCTCTGTCCGCACTCTACGTATGCGTGTTGGTGGTTTAATGTCCCATAATGTAAATTTGGTGCGAAATTTTGTCCCAAGATTCCGAATAGCCGTCTAAGAAGGTCGTCCAAACTGACCATAAATTGGAAGAATTACACAATTCACTTTCTTAACCGAGCATGAATTTTGATAATAAAATACAATAATCTGCAAGCGTTGTTCGTTTTTAAGTCGATTCATGGTTAAATGATAGACCAAACTGAACATGTATAATAGTAACATGTTACATGTTACATGTTACATGAAAACAGCCAAAAACAGTGTTGCTAAAAAATCACCCTTTATCAGTGATTCCCTCTTTCAAAATAAGTTCCCAAACATTCTTGTTGAAATTATCTTAAATCTTAAATTTATCTTAAATTTAAGTTTTAAAAAGTTAGCTTACTTTCAATTTATTATAATTTTCAATTTTAATTGACCACAATTTCCTTGCTCTAAAAAACATCTTGGTATTTTAAAAAATTTCTTACAACTTTGTAGAGTTCATTGTTCTATAATAATTTCTTAAACTTGAAAACAATTTTTGTTCGCCATCATCAACTTTTTTACCCCTTCTTTTAATTTTTATACCATTATTTTTGTGTTTTTTTTCGTTTTCTTGTAAAAAAAGGAAAAATTTTACAAAATATTATACAAAAAAAAATAATAATCCAACTTTTAGCTTAAATGCAACCAAGTGTAAGAAAAATTTGCATATAAAAGTACTACAAACTGCAACCAAATGGGTTTGATGACAACAAAGAATTGTTTTTTCCGTGTAAAATTTTTCTGTGAGTAGGCAGAATTTTGAAAGAATATGTTTGAAAATCGAAGGAAAAAATAGACATAATATATCACTGAAACCTTCATAAAAACCCTGATTTAAAATCGAATTTAGGGGAAACCTTAAAATATCAGTAAAGCCTAGAACTCAGAATTTAAGTCGGAATCAAAGTTTGCATCAGAATTTTGACTTAGAGGGCGGTCCCAAAATTATACGACCTGACGTATAGATGGAGGCAGTAGTTTGAAAAAATTACTTTGGTAATTTACTTTAAATTACTTTACTTTACTTTACAAAACAGACGACATAACCTTGCCTACAGATTGAACTCTCTTCCCCTTTTTCGGACACGATTCCCCCATTCCTGTCCACTGCTTTGACTGTTACTTTGTCTCAGGTGTGAAGTGGTGGACACATCGATGATTACAAATCGACTCAAAAAATCGGCTTTATTGCGGTGAAACATCGCCAAACACTCTATTGAAATATTTCCACGACGCTGGTTTTGTTCTATTGTTAGCAATTGTTAGCCTACGATCATCCAATACCATTTTGTGGATTTTCTTAACCGTTTCTGGCGTGGACACCTCAGTTGGTGTTCGTCTTGGCAGCTCGTACGGCCTCGTTTAATCACTTCCAAGCTATATTTTATAGTCGTAAACGAGGGAGTAGACTCCCCAAGAGTAGAATCTAGCTCGTCTTTAATATTGGTTGGACTGATAACTTTCAAATAAGAGTATGGAATTACATAAAGGTGACCAATTTTTTCCATGTTTACAAATTCACTTAGATCGTTTATTTTTGATGGCTAGAAACAAAATACTAAACAACGTGGCGCCTTGAAACTTAAAACATACGTTTTATAAGGTTGTCATCAATTCTAGCACCATCTGTATTTTAAAAGGTTTTACACCCAAATCCTTTCACAAAATTTTCCACGTAGTGGAGTAACAGAGGCCCAATTGCTGCGAACGGCGCCGAATCGATAATTCACGGTCAACAACAACACTGGCGAGTACAGCTGCTAAATTTCCCTCTGTCCGCACTCTACGTATGCGTGTTGGTGGTTTAATGTCCCATAATGTAAATTTGGTGCGAAATTTTGTCCCAAGATTCCGAATAGCCGTCTAAGAAGGTCGTCCAAACTGACCATAAATTGGAAGAATTACACAATTCACTTTCTTAACCGAGCATGAATTTTGATAATAAAATACAATAATCTGCAAGCGTTGTTCGTTTTTAAGTCGATTCATGGTTAAATGATAGACCAAACTGAACATGTATAATAGTAACATGTTACATGTTACATGAAAACAGCCAAAAACAGTGTTGCTAAAAAATCACCCTTTATCAGTGATTCCCTCTTTCAAAATAAGTTCCCAAACATTCTTGTTGAAATTATCTTAAATCTTAAATTTATCTTAAATTTAAGTTTTAAAAAGTTAGCTTACTTTCAATTTATTATAATTTTCAATTTTAATTGACCACAATTTCCTTGCTCTAAAAAACATCTTGGTATTTTAAAAAATTTCTTACAACTTTGTAGAGTTCATTGTTCTATAATAATTTCTTAAACTTGAAAACAATTTTTGTTCGCCATCATCAACTTTTTTACCCCTTCTTTTAATTTTTATACCATTATTTTTGTGTTTTTTTTTCGTTTTCTTGTAAAAAAAGGAAAAATTTTACAAAATATTATACAAAAAAAAATAATAATCCAACTTTTAGCTTAAATGCAACCAAGTGTAAGAAAAATTTGCATATAAAAGTACTACAAACTGCAACCAAATGGGTTTGATGACAACAAAGAATTGTTTTTCCGTGTAAAATTTTTCTGTGAGTAGGCAGAATTTTGAAAGAATATGTTTGAAAATCGAAGGAAAAAATAGACATAATATATCACTGAAACCTTCATAAAAACCCTGATTTAAAATCGAATTTAGGGGAAACCTTAAAATATCAGTAAAGCCTAGAACTCAGAATTTAAGTCGGAATCAAAGTTTGCATCAGAATTTTGACTTAGAGGGCGGTCCCAAAATTATACGACCTGACGTATAGATGGAGGCAGTAGTTTGAAAAAATTACTTTGGTAATTTACTTTAAATTACTTTACTTTACTTTACAAAACAGACGACATAACCTTGCCTACAGATTGAACTCTCTTCCCCTTTTTCGGACACGATTCCCCCATTCCTGTCCACTGCTTTGACTGTTACTTTGTCTCAGGTGTGAAGTGGTGGACACATCGATGATTACAAATCGACTCAAAAAATCGGCTTTATTGCGGTGAAACATCGCCAAACACTCTATTGAAATATTTCCACGACGCTGGTTTTGTTCTATTGTTAGCAATTGTTAGCCTACGATCATCCAATACCATTTTGTGGATTTTCTTAACCGTTTCTGGCGTGGACACCTCAGTTGGTGTTCGTCTTGGCAGCTCGTACGGCCTCGTTTAATCACTTCCAAGCTATATTTTATAGTCGTAAACGAGGGAGTAGACTCCCCAAGAGTAGAATCTAGCTCGTCTTTAATATTGGTTGGACTGATAACTTTCAAATAAGAGTATGGAATTACATAAAGGTGACCAATTTTTTCCATGTTTACAAATTCACTTAGATCGTTTATTTTTGATGGCTAGAAACAAAATACTAAACAACGTGGCGCCTTGAAACTTAAAACATACGTTTTATAAGGTTGTCACTTTTCATCAAAGTAATATTTTCAAAATACTGGCTCCATCTATACGTAATGTCGACTAATTTTAGGACCGCCCTCTAAGTCAAAATTCTGATACAAAATTTGATTCCGATTTAAATTATGAGTTTTAGGCTTTACCGATATTTTAAGTTTGCGTTGGACTGTTACACAGATGGTCCAGGGTTCGATTCCCGGTGACGGCAATATCAATTTAGAAAAATAATATGTATGAGTTTTCTATCCCTCATATGTATCGCAGCTCCCACCTTCGGTGTTCCCATAGCACTTAACCCCACCGAAGTAAAATAATGAATCAGGGCTATGAACCAAAAAAAAAAAAAAGCTTCAATAAGTTCGCCAACTCTACATCAGGTGGCGAGCAACAGCTGTTCTAAGACTTATCATCTCGCGCAATTACAGTGTTGCCATGTTTGAAGCTCTTCATCTTTCCCAACCTTTAATCTCTCCACTATCCAATTTTCAAAGAAAGCAACACATTAATAAATAGGAAGAATTTCCTGAGTGTTGCTTCTCTTTTAAAAAAAACAAAAAAAAAAGAAAGTGTTGTTTCATCAAGACAATGCACCAGTTCTCACATCCACTATTGCGATTTCCAAAATCAATGAATTAAAGTTCGAATTGCTTCATCACGCAACATATTCGCTAGATTTAGCTCCCTCGGGTCATTTTCCTATAAATACTTAAATCCAATCAGCATAGATTTCATACATATCATAGGCTTTGACATATGCAGTCAAAGGACGTAACTCATTTGAATGTGTATGAAAAAATGTGTTTGTTGTTAAAATCAGAGAAAGAGTTTAAGACATATGTAATCTATGCCAATGAGGCTTAGAAAAAATAAAATTCCGCCCTTATTTAGGGCTCAGTACACAAATCAGACATTGGTCTAAAGATATAGAAATTTTCAAGCTTAACTTCGAATGTGTTTTCAAAAAGACCTTTATGTTGGTCTTTAGCCTAAATTTCATATGAACTTTGAAAAGAACTATTACTGTAATTTTGCTGATATTTAAAATTTCTCCTAACTCTTTCAGAAATACATTTAGTTTTTTTTTTTTATTTTAAGAATTCATTCTTTTAAACTCTGCCATTAGTTCCGTTCTTGTTAAACATGTTCTTATAAAACTTTAACAAATCTTCTGCTACAATGATTTTAACACACACACACTACATGCTCAAATGCACACACATGGTCACACTATGGCTTACATATAAGAGAATACAGTGCACGAAAGAACCAAAGAATACAAACTAAAAATCCATTATTTTATAAATTTGGAAATATTTTAATTGTACACTGTACTGTGATAAGATCCAAATGCCTAATAAAAACATTTTATATGATGAGTGGTATTATAGTTATTCGCGGATTTATTTCTTCGTAGAACGAAATTATCAAAGCATACAAATCCACAAGTTATTGAAATTATAACAATTTACTGAAATATCGCTAAAAAATAAAAAAGCGGGAAATTCTTTTGTGGTACAGAGTCTTTTTAGCGATTATCATCAGTTTTTCTTTTATTGCATATGAAACCTTTTTGATTTTACAAATGAAAACAATTTTCACCAATTTTAAAATAAAAATTTTAATATTACATAGAGATATTTGGTTTTAATGGATACATTTCCTTTTTTATGGCTTTTTCTCACAGTCAGATTTTTGATTCTCCGCAATATACATTATTGAAGAGCTGTTTTGTTATTCTTGCATATTTCTTTGAATGACATACTGCATTCGCTGCATGCTAAAATATTTATTTTATCCGGAGAACTCAAATAGGATGCAGAGTATTAAACTTTGTACTAACGATTTTTAAAATTTTATACAAACCAGTTTCCAACAAACATCTTTTGTGGTTATTTTTGTTTGTTTGACACATAAGACATAGTTTGTTACCTGTATGCTTTGACTTTTTTGTTCTACAGAGAAAGTGTTTTTGAAAAATCCACGGATAACAATTTTACTACTTATCATATAAAATCTTTTTTTGTGTAATTACAGTGTTATTAGAAGAAGAAAAACAATTTTTTTTGTATGCTTTGGTTATTGCGTTGACTGTATTGTTAGAAGTAGTAGAAAATATTATGGGAAAAATAAACTTTATCACGTTGAAATAAACGTTAAAAGTTTTGTGACTTTTTGAAAGCCAAAAAAGGTAAATGTAAAATATTTGCACACTTTGTAAGCTTAAAACGAAAAAATCTGAAACGAAGTTTTTTAGAACGCAATATGGACTTTAAATTCTCTTTTCTACAAACAAATTTATGATTTTCAGTAAACTGCAAATTTTCGGAATCAAAAATTCGGGCTGATCTAATCACTGGTCTTTTATGTAATTTGACTAAATATTCAACTAGTTAAAGTCCAATTCCAGTCCTAATCGTAAATCAGTTTTTATTCTCATTAAACCTATAAATGGGGTCTAAGCCAGGTTTATAGAAAATTTAACGATGGGTTTTAACGTTGGAATTAAAAGATTTTATCGTAAATTTTAAAAGCTTCGAATAGTGGTTTTAAAGGGTTCCAATCGAAAGTTACAGGAAATTCAATGATGGGTTTTATCGCTGGTATTAAAAAATGCCATTCGAGAATTGTAAACGCTTTAAAACATGGATTTTATCGTTGGAATAAAAGGATTTCCCTAGTGGATTTCAAAAGTTTTGAATTGTGGGTTTAACCGTTACTCTCTCAAAGGATTCAAATCGTAGATATTAAAAATTTCCAATTGTTGGTTTTCTTGGTTTTAAAAGATTTTAGTCGTGGATTTTATTGTTGGTTTTAAAGAATTTTAATCGAATCTAAATCTTTAAAGGAATCCATTAAAGGATTTAAATAAATATTTAAGTACAAGCTTTAAAGCATTCCAAATTTGGATTTATATAAATTCATATAATCCAAATTAAAATGTTTAAGTAGATAATTTCAAAGTATTTAATTCGTTAAATTTAGCGGATTCCAGTCCCAAGCTGTTCAGGATTCTAATCCTGTCCTTTAGGCTCGAAATATGAATTTTAAAATTCCGTTCGAAACTATCAAAAACTAGTAAAAGTTGAAAAACATCAAACAATCTTATAAGTCCTATAACATTTTTCTTTCAAATACCTCTTATTTTGAAACATGTTAAAGATATATCTCATAGCTAGGATCGAAGGACCTAAAATAGTGTGTATAGAAACTGCAAAAACGCCACCAAAAGATAAGTGTTTAAATGCTAGTTATAGCAAACTTGCTTCATTTCATGCAGGAATAATAATACGTGTGTATAAGTGGTGCACATACAGGGTGGTGCAAAAGTCCACACTCGATTTCACAACACTGCAACTTAGTTTGGAAATAGTAAAATGGGCAAAATTGAAAAAAACAAATCGAAATAATAGAAAGAAATTGGATAAAATCGTCAAAATGGGCAAAATTGAAAAAAAAAAATCGAAATAATAGAAAGAAATTGGATAAAATCGTCAAAATTACAAAATTTAAAAAAATCATCAAAAATTTAAAAACATCGCCTGAATTTTAAATAAAATTGTCAAATTTGGCAAAATTGTTACAATTTAACAAAATTTCTAAAACGCCAAAATGACAAAAGTGTTGGGAAAAAATTCAGAATTTAAAAAATCGATAAAATTGGAAAAAAATGGACAAAATTTATAAAATCGCAAATCTTTAAAAAAAATCACCGAAATTTAAAAAAAAAAAATATATACAAAATGGAAAATAAAACGCCAATATTGAGAAGTAAAATCGCTAAAATTAAAAAAAACAAATCGCCATAATTAAAAAACACCTTAAAAACTAAAATATTCACCTAAATAAAATTTCAAACGTTCATATCTCAAAAACATTTTTCACGTTTGTCATTTTTTTCGGCGATTTTTTCAATATTCACGATTTTTTTTTATGTAAGCGATTTTAATTTTGGCGTATTTTTTTTTAATTTTTTGCGATTTTTTTGAAACATTTGCGATTTTTCAATTTAATTATTTTTTTCATTTGGGTGATTTTTTTATCATATTTTGGAATTTTTTTTTTTTCAATTTTTAAGTTGCAAATAAATGAAAAAAAAATATACAAAATTGTCTAATCTGTGTCTATCATTGAAAGGTTAAAGGTTCTGGAAAATTCTAAATATTTGCGCACCCCAACAAACAAAAACAACAAAAAAAAGTTAACAAGAAACAAAAAGTTTGGTAAGTAGAATTTAAGTTGCAAATACATAAAAAAATATGCATAATTATGTAAATATAATTGATTGCTACTTTGAAAATAACACTGTACTAAAATACATAACAAAATTTGCCCTGTGGCGATGTCTCAACATAAACGCAAAGTTGACTACACTAAACGTAAAAACCATACGTCAATCTGGTAACGTTGTGAAATAGAGACGATTAGAGACGATAGAGGAGATTAGAAAAATAAAAACAAAAATCTAAAAATAGAATATTTGTGTTTGGTAGTGTTTGTCACTTCTGAGTAATAGGAAAGAAAACTGCAATTTAGTTGCATTACATTAGAGGCCATACTTGGGTGTGATCGCTAAACTAGTCTAGTCTGATTTGAAAATGAATAGTGTTTATAATTTTTAGAGAAAAACGTTTATTCTTCTTCTTATGCTCAAACTTTCTATAATCTGTCTCCATTATGAAAAGGTCCTGGAAAACATTTAATATAGATTTTACTTTTGGACAGTTAAGAAATTTTCGACACACCCTGTTATTACAAGTTTTGTGTATTTATTGTATATGTTACTACACTCTTTATCCTTCACACACATTCATAAAAACGTCCAAACTCACACATGCAAACAACGATAAGGTTTATTTGGAGAAAAAAAAATACACCCTCCAATCCATAACAATGTTGTTGCCGTGTCAAAAAATGTGCTCACTCAAGGATATTTGTGCAAATGTTATTTATCGTTCAGTTGAGTTGAGTTGTCGAGCGATAGTGTATTTATTGTTGCCTCTGCCGTTGTTCTTATTGTAATTGCTGTTGTAGTTGATGTGTTCTTTATGGTGGTTGTGATATATTGTTATATATCGCCTACTGTTACCTCCTGCCAAAGGAATCGATCTATTGATTGTATTTTCTTTTTATTTTCTTCAATATTTATTGACTTTTAACAGGTTGATTACTATTTATTGTTGTTTTTCATATTAAGGTAGATTTTTGTTGTTTTTATTTAATCACAAAAAAAAACAGGTTTGCATTAAACAGGATATAACATTGTAATGTAGATAAGGCCAAAATTTAAAAGGATTTTGTTTTTATTTTTATTCAAAAACTTAAGCACTTTATAAACATGTTTGTATTAGTACGATGTGTGCTTAAGATAATAAATTTTCAGGTCGATAGTCAAATATTACTTTATATAAAAAAGAGTAGAATAGATATCAGGTTATGGGCCCTACTCACCCTAAAACATCGATTTAAGGTTTTTAAAACATACGGGTTTGTTGATTTTTGTATAAGAAGAACGTTTAGAAGCGGTATCTTTCAGTACAATGTTAAACAAAAATTATCACTGATGGAACCGTTATCATTGATGGAACCGTTATCATTGATGGAACGGTTATTAATTAAAATACATATGTGGCTCTACAGCCTATTCTTTGGAACAGAAATTTCTGAGATATTATTTTAAAACCGTGATTACCAAAAAAGAGAAAAAATGCCAAAATCGGAGTTTTTTTTGGCAAAAAATATTGTAAAAAAGGCAAAAAAATAGCAAAACTACAAGAAAGGCAGAAAAATTTTACTTTTAGTAAAAAGTAAAAAAAAATTGTAAAAAAGAATTTAAAGCGAAGAATGTCTGAAGAAAGCACTTTTCTTAAGGAAAAACTGCTTTTCATCCCAAAAATTAAAAATTGGCAAACAAAAAAAGTAAAAATGACAAAAACTGGAGAAAAAAAAAATCACATTTGTCTTCTGTGATGATTACAAATAAAAAATTGCATACCTGCGGATATTTACAAGATTTCTAAACTAAAGTTAAAAAGGTTCATTAACCGTACTTTGTTTTCATAGTGTCAAGTCGCTTGAGTCATTTAAAATTCTTTTAAAATTACAAAAAATATCTGTTGCATATTTTTAGTTGTTAAAACCTAATTTGAGTAGTATATTGTAGTATGTTATGTTCACTATTAAATATTTTCTTATTGTTCAAAGATAATAAATCATCTTAAATTAATTGTTTTTAAATGCATATTTAATATGCTATAAATTATTTTTAAATACTTCTGAATCACACTCTCATACAAGCCTCCTTAAAATATGCTCTCGAACAATGCAATTAAACTAATAAATTTTATGAACCATAACATATTTTACAACAAAGTATACAAGTGTATATTATAATACACTAGATAAAGAAATTTTTGGAAATTCATTTTAGAAATGCATTTTAGGAAATAAAATTTTAATTTAAAAAAAAAATTGTATAGTAATGTTATTTACCAAACGTTCAAATTTTCCGTTAAAAACTAGTAATAGTACAATGATATTATGATTGGGAATAATTAATTATTATAGTATACTCCTAATGATAATAATATTATCCTGATTCTAACTGGCTAATTGTGATAAATTAGAATCATATATATTTTCATAACAATCGTACTATGATAAAATCGAAATTTCCATTATTAAACTATGCCTAATTCGTATTTCGACTTTATCATAGTACGATAAATATGATTCTAACTGACCACATAATGATCACTGCGGTTGATATTATGACAATTAAGGATAATATTATGAGGCATAATTTAATGTATGCTCCTTATAAAAATAAACGTGATCCTTCTTATTTTAAACGAGCTTGAGAACATTTATTTATTAATTATAATTATTTATTTCCAATATTTCGTCTCCACATTGGGTGACTTCTTCAGGGAATAATTATTATAATTGTTCAGAGAACAACTATTACAATTGTAATAATTGTTCCCTGAAGAAGTCACCCAATGTGGAGACGAAATATTGGAAATAAATATTTATAATTAATAAATAAATGATCTTAAGCTCGTTTAAAATAAGAAGAATTATATAAAAGAAGAATAAAGAAAACTTAACATTTTTAAATAAACATGATCCTTATTGATCGCCAAGGACAGCAACTTCCTGCATTTATTAATTAAATTTCAGGCCTAAAAATATGCAGCACTATTTTTTAAATAACCACAATTGATTTGGTATAAAATTTTAGTAAATATATAAAATTTGAAATTTTTTTAATAAATGCATAAAGTTCTTGTTTCTGTCCCTGTTTATAACAGTGGTTGATATTTTGATACCTAAGGATCATATAACTTCCATTAGGAGAATACTATAATAATTACTTATTCCCAATCATAATATTATTGTAGCTTTAATAATTTTAATTTTTGATAAATAACAGATATTTTATTTTGAGTGTACTATTGTTTCTGTTTTAAAATTACTATCTTTTGAAACCATTGTTAAGTATAAAAAAATAAAATAATTAACTACAATTCATAATTTTAAGTTTTTTTTCTTATGTATGGATAATGCTACACTCAAAAAAATAAGTTAGTAGAAAAGTTAGTAAAACATCTTGTAAATCAGGTAAATTTTTTGCTAAAATTATGTTTTAAACCACAATTTTAGTTATACTTATTCAGCACTTAACTGTTTTTAACTAATGTTTTACTAATCTTTTACTAATTTATTTTGCTAAAAAAATTGTGTCAATAGTGTGAACGACAACCAGACTGAAAGATATACTCAGAATGAATTAGATGGCGCGACATGTCACGATGTAGTAGTGACGAGGAAAATTGCACTAAAAAGTACAACTCTTGTAAGACATAATATAAAAAAAAAACAACCATGGAAGATTTTTGTATCTGTTTTTCATACATAAAACAAAATTGTGGATTAAAACAACTTCAATTTTGAGTCATCACCGGCTTGTAAAAGTAATTGTCTATTAGTTAAATAAAAGACAAAATAAAATATTTAAATTTAATAAAGATTAAATGTGTATATGTAAACTAAATGTTTATATATATTAATAATCTTGTGTGATCAAATTGCAAACAAATATGCAATAGGTAGACAGACTAAAGCGAAAAACAAAGACATACATCTTAGGTAGATTTTTCTGTTTCCTTTTTCTTATTGCAAAAAAGGGTTGTATATGTTATATTTTGTTATTTTTTCGTTTCGTTTCCATAATTCTTTGCGGCATTTGCGTTCCTTTAATAGATAGCATCATTTAGTCAATAATTGATGTAAGTAGTTCAAAGATAATTTCGTTTATGTTATATATAATTATTTGTATTGTTTTTAGATATTACATTAATTCATGTCGTCAATTTGGGAGTATGAACATTTATATATTTTGTAACGTATTGTAAATTATTTTAAAAAGAATCACAAAAATATGTTTTATGATTTTCAGCAAATAAATTAATTAAAGTATAATTTTTCTACAAATTTTTGGAGTTTTTTCAGTTAACTAATATTCAGCAAAAATTCATTTTTAGCAAGGGTTTTTTAATTTCTAATCTACTAAGTGTTAGCAAAACTTTTGCTGAATCTACTAATTTTGTTGCTAAAAATAAGCTCAGATATTAGCAATTTTTTTTGCAAGCACCCTCCTGAGTAAAATTTTGATGACTCAGCAAAATTTTTTGCTGACTTTACTAACTTTTTTATTTGAGTGTATATTAATATATTTTCCTATATTTACTCATTCATTTATGTTACGAAACTGTACTAGTTCATGGTACGAGTATTTTATAACTTTAATAATTATTGTATAAAAACATGTATTTTTGGCAATTTGTGTAGAATTTTTGCCAAATTCATGTTTTAAAAATTTTAAAACATACTTTAATGAGCTATTTTTATAAAAATATTAAAGCATATTTTGGGGCTTTAATAATAATGAAATTATAATAACGTAGCCGAACCCAAATTTAACCCCATTTGAATCAATTTTGCGATGACTAAGTACATTCACATTTAAATTAATGTCTGTGCTATCAGAAAAGAAAATTGGAGTTGTCTGTATTTAATTTTGAATGTATATCTATCTCTACCTTCAGATCATAAAATACTTTGACTATGATTGTAATTATTTTGAATCAAGAATAAAAGAATCAATTTTAAAATATTCTACAATATTATTACACAAGCTTAAAATATTCTGATTTCCCTCTTTAAATATTTTTTTTTACAAAAAATTTCTTCTGCAGTCTATTTTCCATTCATATTTATTGAACACTTAAATGTATGCTATACAAAATATTGTATTCATATGCATCCTAGCATATATGCAGTAAAAACTATTTTATTGATTTTATTTATTTCTTTGTTTAATTCAATGAAATCTATTACAATATGAACAAATGAAATCAAATGTAAAGTCATTATTATTGTCAGAAGGAGAACAAAAGGGTCACACATGGTTTGAAATCATAAATTGACAAATACAAACTCCTAAATAAAATGTAGCACCTTCTTCACACTCTCAAATAAAACTATTTACAAAAAAAAATCGCAGCATTAATTTAAGAGATGCAACGGATTATCTAGTTGTATAGTAACTGCATTTCCACTATCGTTTAGATATTATTTAATTTAAATTGGTGTAAGAGTTCGAAAGAAAATACTATTTAAATTTAATATTTTTTTAATAGAGAAAAATAAATTTTTAATCATAATTTTAAATTGTCTTTTCACCCGAAGTCTTACTCCGGGTTTATTGATAATTGTATTTTAAAGTGAGAATAAGTTGCTTTAAATCCATATACTTAATATTTCTTAAATGCGAGGGCGGCTCAATAAGTCCGTGAGTTTTCGAACTTCCCTCGAAGTTATATGAAATGCAACACTGCTCCCATCAAGTACCACCTGTTAATAGACTACTGTAAAATTTTGAGCAAGTTCCGTCATTTACTTTGCGTTAAACAGCTGTTCAAAACATACAACCTCGTGATTTTTTCAAAAATGGAAAAGTGAATTTCAAGTGCTCACTAAACACTATGGGGACTCTGCACCATCGATTTTAATGGTAAAAAAGTGGATTACTGACTTTCGTTGTGGTCGCAAAAGTACAAATGACGCTGAACGTTCTGGACGGCCAATTGAGGTCAATACACCCGAAAATGACGAAAAAATCCACGATATGGTGTTGGCCGATCGAAGAGTAAAAGTGCGTGAGATTGATGATGCCATAGGCATTTTATATGGCAGTGTAGTTTCGATTTTAAATGATCGGTTGGGTTAAAGAAAGCTGTCTGCAAGATGGGTGCCGAGTTTGATCTCAATTTACCATAAACGTAATCGTATGACAACTTCAAAGGATTGTTTGGAGTTGTTTAACCTCAATTCGAATGAGTTTTTGCGGCGTTTTGTAACTGTGGATGAAACATGGATGCATTACAACGCTCCGGAGACCTTGCAGCAGTCGAAACAATGGGTTTCTCCCGGTGAACCGGCTCCGAAGAAGGCCAAGGTAAGTTTGTCCGCCAATAAGGTGATGGCAACAGCTTATCAATGACAGTAGTGTATCCAACTCTATTGATTCATTGGAGCATCGTCGGAATGTGGGTTGTGTGACACTTTTCTATCGATATTACCATGGGAGATGCTCATCTGAGATAAGTGAACTTATTCCACGAGCCCGAGTTTTTATTCGTAATACTCGCTTATCTAGTAGAGCACATCCGTTTGTAGTTGATTGTCCTGTGTTTCGCACAACGCATTACAGAGAAAATTCGTTTTTTAGTCGAACGATTCGTATGTGGAACAAACTTCCCGCAGAAGTCTTCCCTGTTACTTACAATTTAGAAAAATTTAAATCAAATATCCACAAACACTACTCCCTCTTTCCTCCTTCCCATACCTTATTTTCCTGATCAATACAATGCACTGCATGACTAGGGGGCATCCCCTGAGTATTGGTTAAATTATAAAAAAAAAAAAAAAAAAACGGGTGCACACGTGTGCAGTCTCAATGGCAAAATTCCATGAATTGGGATACGAATTGGTACCTCATCCGCCATATTCTCCGTATTTAGCCCCCAGTACTATTTCCAAACCTAAAGAAATGATTCGGACGATGAAATTATTGATCAAACAAATGCCTGTTTTATGGACCTCGAAAAATCCTATTTTTTTGGAAGTGATACAAAAAATGGAGAAACGTTGGACCAAGTGTATTGAGCTAAAAGCAGATTATGTTGAAAACTATTTTTATTAACCGGGTTTCATTTAAAAAGTCACGGACTTATTGAGCCGCCGTCGTATATTTTTTTCATGATTTCAGACCATATGTGGGGTGATATAGAAATATTTAGTACACTATACTAAATTTTATATTTGTTGGATTTTTTAATTTATACCAAAAACAAAAGATTTTAAAACAATAAAATAAATAAAAGGAGTTGATTTTTTGAAAAACTTTGATTTTTAAGAATTAAAATTTACAATTTTTTTTAAATTTGTTTCACTATAAAACTTAACTCATTATGGCCAAGAGTTTCGTTTTTCGACCCAAAGATTTTTATGGGATTTTATATTTTAAATGCATAAAGATAACAAATAAAGAAACATGCAACTAGACAGAGTTGCCAAGTATTTTTTTACAAATGCAATTTACGCACAGTTTGCTTTTTTTTAAATTTAATGTGGATCGTGTAAGAAGTGCTCAAACAAAATCTAGACTTAAATAAAAAAAAATAAATAATAAAGGGTCCGCCAAATAACTTTTTTTTTTGAACTCCTGAACCAATTGGACTTTGTATGGCGTCATACCAAGGTCTTTATGCAAAATTCGTCTTAATGATGTCTCCGAAATATTCAATTGTTGAGAACGACGGTGAATTGGTGTTGATGGCGCTTCACGCACACTTTCTGCCACAGCAGCAATATTCTCGGGTGTACGCACTGTTTTTGGCTTTTCACGCTTTGGTTTATCGATTAGGATGCCAGTTTCTTTCACTTTTTTCACAAGATAATGAACATACGGACCATATACGTTCAGCGGAAGGATAAAACTAATTATCTGTCAAATCAGACATGAGCTAAGTGTTACCATTCACGAAATAAGCACTAGTTGAAAAAAAAAACGTTAGATGGCGGACCCTTTAATAGAATAGCTAATAAATTGAACATTTTATTGAATTTTTTTTTTAAGATTTTCAACTTTTAGCGCTGTGTCAACATTTTTGTATATCGTATAAGTTGTGGTCAAGTAAAATGAGTATTACATAGAATTTCCATTGTAAATCAATTAAAATAAATTATAAAATTAATAAAATCCAAGCTTTTTGTAATGAAAAAGTGATAGTTCCTGATAAAATATTCATTATACACGTATTTTGAAAAAGTTCAGCGCACCCATGACTTCTCCAGGGACGGTAATTGTTATTACAGAAAACGTTTTCATACCAATAGAAGCTAAAACTGTTGTAAAAAAATTCTGTAGCTTGAATTCATTTGCTTTAATGTATTGAGTCCTGGAAAATCTTTGGCAAAATTTCAGTTTATGGGGGACACCCCTGGAAAAAAAAAAATGCCACGCCCCCTTAAATGACCCCAGGAGTGCGAAAATCATAATGAATAAGGGGGCTCACGCCCCTTATGGGCGTGGCAGTCGAAAAACGACCCGGCCCACCTACGTAGACAATATGGGTATCAAATGAAAGCTAATGTCTTCACGATTCCAAAAATAGCCGTAGTTGCCAGATCGGGCGATTTTTGTAGCCGATATGGGCATTTTGGCAAAATTTGGGGTGGGGGAAATTTTTTTTTTCCTTTTTTTTTGCTTATATTTTGTTAAAATCAAACAAAAATGAGCATTTTGTGCGCAAAGATTACTATTGTTAGCGTTACCCAGGGATTACCGCGTGGAGGTCATAGTAAATCAAAGGAAAACTCTTGAAAGCTTCTGATTGGTTAATGAAAATTTGTTATACTGGCTTCGCTTAGTAAAGTTTTTCTGCGTGACCGGCCTACGGCCGGGCTTAGGGGTTTTTAACTCCAGTATGTCTTAATTCTAGACGGCGGGGATCTCGAGTGCTCGGCCTCTGGCCGAGCTAAAAAGAAATAAACAAAAAAAAGTCCTTCCCCCATTTTATAAAAATTAACATATCTTCCTCAAATTCTGGACGATCTGGCAACTACGGGTATTTTTGGAATCGTGAAGACATTTCCTTTCATTTGATACCAATATTGCCTAAGTAGGTGGCATGGGTCGTTTTTCACCCCCGCCCCTATTTAACAAAAATGGCCGTATCGGCTGCAAAAGCCGCCCGATCTGGCAACTATGGCTATTTTTGGAATCGTGAAGACATTAGCTTTCATTTGATACCCATATTGTCTACGTAGGTGGGCCGGGTCGTTTTTCGACTGCCACGCCCATAGGGGGCGTGAGCCCCCTTATTCATTATGATTTTCGTACTCCTGGGAACATTCTGAAGGGGATGGCATATTCAGATTTTTTCTCTAGGGGTGTCCCCCATAAACTGAAATTCAGCCAAATCTTTATTTAAGCTTTTGAAATTGAAGAAGCAAATTCCAACAGAACCTGAAATTGTTTTTTTTTTATTGTACTAAAGTTTTTTAAAGGGAAGTTTCCTGAATAATTAGCTTTATAATCAACTAAAGAATGATTTAGTTCAAATAGTTAAATCTTACACTCAATTTTTTTTAATTGAAAAGACCAAATTTGAAATTTGGAATACAACTCTCATATATGTGCAGTGGCTTCAGTGTCTATTCTGAAGCTTCTTGATCGTGTTCAGGGGAGGGCGGTGAAGCTTATCAATGACAGTAGTGTATCCAACTCTATTGATTCATTGGAGCATCATCGGAATGTGGGTTGTGTGACACTTTTCTATCGATATTACCATGGGAGGTGCTCATCTGAGATAAGTGAAATTATTCCTCGAGCCCGAGTTTTTATTCGTAATACTCGATTATCTAGTAGAGCACATCCATTTGTAGTTGATTGTCCTGTGTTTCGCACAACGCATTATAGAGAAAATTCGTTTTTTAGTCGAACGATTCGTATGTGGAACAAACTTCCCGCAGAAGTCTTCCCTGTTACTTACAATTTAAATCAAATATCCACAAACACTACTCCCTCTTTCCTCCCTCCCATACCCTATTTTCCTGATCAATACAATGCACTGCATGAGTAGGGGGCATCCCCTGAGTATTGGTTAAAATTAAAACAAAAAAAAAATCTTTATTTAAGCAGTGTTATATTGGACATGTCTACTACACACAGAGAAAAATTTTGCTATTTGCCAACTAAAATTCTGTTTCTACGACTCAAATTCAGTTATTACGAATTTCAGACGGTTGGCGCAACTTAGCAATAGTTTTCACAGCAAAGTGCGGTTAATTCAACTAAATTTTAGTTTCGGCACCCAAAATATTCAGAAATATAATGTAAATATCGTTGTATTAACTGAATTTTTAAGTTGTTACCAGTAATATACACTTTTAAATTCGGTTGGCACTTTATTTCTCTGTGTGTAGAAAAAATATGAACAGATAATTTAACATTTTATTTAACAATCATGTCTAAAATAAATTAAGGATACTTTGGGGTCTTTTTTCAACTTATAAAAAAACAATTCAAATTGAACAATCACACTCAGACATATACAATCAATCTTGAAAACTATCTATCATTTGGCATCAATGTGCCGTTCACAATAATCTTCCACAAATATGATGACAAGTAGTTTCTGTGGGCTATAAATAACACATTATTCCAAAAGGACCATTAATGGGTCGTGTTGTATAAATGTATGTGGCGGTAGTGGTAGTAGTACACTGCGTTGCACAATAGTGCTGCTAAATTCGGTTACTTTTCAATACTCTATGCTACACGATAGTTTTTAAACGGGTACTCAATACTAATAGATACTTTTAACGGGTTTACAATTTAAAATCTCTTTAATTGTGTATAACATTTTTTAAAAAAGTACACTTTTATTGAAAATTTTTATTTTTTAAAAATTTTATAAAAAGCTTTTCAAGCTATTCAATTTTTTTATAGTTTTTTAACTTTTTTCTTTAGTATTTTCTTCTAGCAAAGTTGTATTTTAATGCTAATTATTTTAGCGGAGTCGCAATTTTGTATTTCTGTGCAAAATACAACTCTGAAAATATCGAGTATCCAAAAAAAGGCAAATACTCGATACCCACTACTCATTCTATTACCATCACTATTGCATAATTACATATGATTTTTGCTATTTTATAATATTACAAAATATTTTTAGTGTGATAACTGATCTCTTATTATGTAAAATTTAAGAGATTACTTAATTGAATTAAGAGAAAATTTATTGAAAATAGCAACGAAGAAGAATTCATTTTCCAACAAGATAATGCCTCAGTACATGTAAGTCGTCAGACGATGGAATGGCTATCATTAAAAAATAAAAGACTATTGTAATGGCCCGCATGTTCTGCAGATCAAAACCCCTATTGAGAATATTTAGGGAGTATTAACCCGTCAAGTTTACGCATGAAACCGACAATATGAAAGCGCTTTTCATCTAAAAGAATCAGTTATTGATGCGTGAAGATTTATAGCGAATTTATAGCCCCAGAGTCCAAAAACCGGTATGCGTAGAAACAAATAAGTGTGGGTACTCAATGAAAGAAAATTTCCTCAAGATTTCAATTTTATTTTTCTGATCCATGATAAGTACCGTCCTCTAGAGCTATTTGAAGTATATTTAAGTTACAAAAATGGGGAGAAAGTTTTTTTAAGTGTCTTTTTCTTTATTTATTTTTGTAAAATTTATTGTTCAAATAATGAATTTTACATTAAAATATGACTATTTAGTTGCTATCGTTGGCGTTATTGGCTTAAGGGCCTATGGGTTTTCTCCTTTGTGATAGGCAGTTTAGAGGCGTCGCTGAGGAACGCTTTTCTGGGTGACCGGCCTTCGGGCGGGCTTAGGGGTTTTCTCAGATGTGATAGGCAGTTTAGTGGCTTCGCTGAGAAAAGATTTGCCGATTTTATCAAAAAAATTAATTTGTTGTAATTTCGATGTATTTGTAAGTGTTTTCGAAAATAGCGGTGAAGGCAAAATTTGAAAACGGGGGTAGAGTGCGCTACGTATCATTGATCCAAAAAATAATATAATTTTTGAAATCCTGAGGAAATTTTCTTTCAGTAGAGTACCCAAACTTGTATGTTACTATGTTTGTATGTTTGGGGAACTGGAGTTCCCACGGTAACCCCCCCCCCCCCCTTAACCCATATAGAAAACAAAAAAAAAAAAAAAATTCTGGGGGGGACAACCTACTTTCTTTTTGGGAGGATCGCCCCATAAAGTGCAGTTTACCCATTGATTTTGTTATTAAATTTTAAATAGTAAAATAAAAATAAACGAATTGTTTTTCTGTTCAATACAGTGGAGCACGGTTGTAAAGAACTCGCAGGAACCTGACAATTTAGTTCGTTATAAGCGCAGTTCGCTATAAGAGCGGTAACCATTTTCCACAAATTAATAAAATTATAGAATTTTTTTTAACTAATTCCGCTAGTTTTTAAAATTTTCCTTGTAATTTTGAAAAATTTGCAGCGCATTTTTTATTTAAAAATCTCGATTTTTTTAATGTGTTCGTTATTAGCGTAAAAATTATTATAAAAATTCATAAAAGGGTCCAAAAAATGTGTTCGTTATATAAAAAGTTCGCTAAAAACGATGTTCGTTATAACCGTATGAAATATGTTAGTAAATGCGTTGGGACCAGAAAAATCTTTCGTTATAAAAAAGTTTGTTATAACCGGTGTTCGTTACAACCATGTTCCACTGTATTATTAATTTTCCATTGGTTTTACATTTATGCCGGTTAAACTCTTCTACTTTTATTTTAACTTACGAAATTTAGTGAAATTAATGTGTAATTATAGTTTTGCAACGCAGTGTAATTGCAGTTGGGCATTTATAGTTTGCATACTTTAAGGGGATTTAAGTATATAAGCAAAAAAAAAAAAATATAAAATGTAGTACATAGTAGACTTTAATAATGTTAAAAGGCTGCATATGTTAGGGTAAAAGCAAAAAGGATTTATATGGTTATGTAGAGTGGCTTATGGCAATTAGTATAACTACATAAATTATGCCAACTTGTTAGTAAACTAAAAAACAAAACCCGTAAAATAATTACATAAACTTTGGGGGAATATAAGCTATAAAAGGCTAAAATTAAACACATATAAATATATCTAAACATAATTCATATGCTCCTAAAAGTATACTACATTTTTTTTGTTAATATTCATATAAATCTTAAAAGTATGCTTTAAAAAATGTGTAAGCTGCATATAATGCTTGTTTTTTCAGTTTTTTGTTTCATGTTAACTTTTTCGTTGATCGTGCAAAGTGTGCACAAAGGAAATATGGAGAATGCAATACCTCAGAAGTATGCAACAACTTTTTTAAGTTATGTGTATGTCAGCTAATATTTTTTTTTATCTCTGCCACTTTAAAAATTGTTTTTATTTGTATTATATTTCTGTGTCTCTTAACTTTTTAACAAATGCATTTTGTTTTTATCTGAACCTGAGCATATGCAATATTTTTTTATTTTTTTCATTTAAACTGAAAAATCTTTACAATTTAATGTGTTGCCGGTAGCAATTCTTTAGAAAAAAAGTCTAGTTGTTACGCCAACATGTAATATCATTTACATAAACAGTTAAGGCCAAAATAATAGCACACATATAAAGAAAAAAAAATATTCTATGTCGCTATATAATTTATTTTTAAACTTTCTCTAGGTCTATGGAAAATTTCAAAGGATTTATGGAACATTATTTCAACTATTTACAATTTACTACTGCTATTTTATTAACCTCGTCTATTTGCTCCCTCTCGATTTATAGTTTTCCTAGGAAAAACAAAAATATAATAAATTTTAATGTATGTAAAGTTTTTTTTGTTGCCACCAGCATATAGTTAACTTGTAGCAGCTGTTTTAAAATGTCATGAATGTTAAAAAATTATACAAAAAAAAACTTTTGAAATTGAAGAAGCAAATTCCAACAGAACCTGAGAAGGTATTTTTTTTTTTATTGTAATAAAGTTTTTTAAAGGGAAGTTTCTTGAATAATTAGCTTTATAATCAACTAAAGAATGATTTAGTTCAAATAGTTAAATATTACACTCAATTATTTTTAATTGAAAAGACCAAATTTGAAATTTGACAAAGACTACCAATTTAAAAATCCACAAGTAGACACTAAATTTGACTAGCCATAGATATTTTCTCGGACTTGAAATTTCACTTTTTAAAAATTCACGATTAGACATAAAATTTGACTACTTAAAAATTCATAAATAGACATTTAATACTATCTCCTCTAGGCCATGAAATTTGACTACCGAAAGATCTTCTATTGGACATGAAATTTGTCTATTTAAAAATCCACTAGTAGACATGAAATTTTACTATTTAAATTTATTTTCATCGGGATAAACATTAATTGCATTTATAGTAATTAAATGTGCTAAAGTCCCAAAACTTATTTAACAAATTGTGAAAAACAATCTAATGTAGGCGTGTCCTTATCCGGATTTCATTCCTGCTAAAGGAAATCTTCAGGGGACTTTGTTATTAGAATTTCTAGAGATATTTGTTATGTTAAATCACAAACTCAATGAGAATTTCTTGTCCTCGTCTAGGAGCGAGATTCAAAATTTAAAATATCAAAGAAAAAACAAAAACAACAACAAAATATTGTCACAATTGGCTTTGTCATCTTCCAAATTTTACTACTAAAAGATCTTCTATTGGACATGAAATTCCACTTCCGAAAGATCTTTTATTGGACATGAAATTTGACTACAGAAAATCTTTTATTTAACATAAAAAACTCACGATTAGACATGAAATTTGACTATTTAAAAACCCGCAAGTATACATTGAATTTAACTACCGAAAGATGTATTTTTGGACATAAAATTTTATTACCGAAAGGTATTATCTTTGCCATAAAATTTAACTACCGAAAGATTTTTTTTGAACATGAAATTTTACTATTTCAAAGCCAGCAAGTAGACATTGAATTTACCTACCGAAAGATCTATTTTGGACATGAAATTTAACTACCGAAATGTATTTTCTTTGCCATGAAATTTAACTACCGAAAGATCTTTTGTTGGAAATGAAATTTTACTATTTCAAAACTTGAAATAGTAAAAAAAAAAAATTGAAAGTCAAAATTTGATCACCAAAGGATTTTTAAAAACCACAGTTATACCTAAAATATGACTACCAAAAGATCTTAAAAAAATCCACGATTAGAATTCGACTATGAAAAGATGATTGAAATTCGATTATAAAAAGGTCTTTAAAAAGCACATGATTAGACATAAAATTTGACTGACGAAAGATCTTTAAAACCCCTCGATTAGACATGAAATTAAACTACCGAAAGATCTTTAACAAATCCACGATTAGACATAACAATTTGCCTACCGAAAGATATTTAAAAAAATTTTACTACCAAAAGATCTTTTAAAATCCCACGTTTGAATATGGAAATAAATAAAATAAAATCCTTAAAACGCAATGGACGCGTACAAGAAAACATTGGTAAGATAATAAGTAAGATCGCCGGTCTTGCGATGAGGATGGATATCAGCTTACGAGTAGGATGTTTCCGGAATTGTTCCTTTAAGAAAGCGAACATGTTCGTTAATTTTCTCTACTCTATCACACATCCAAATTAAAACGCAATGGAAGAGTAGTAGAAAACATTGGTAAGATAATAAGTAAGATCACCGGTCTTATGAGGAGGATCTTGGCTTACGAGTAGGATGTTTCCGGGATATAGGTTCAACATTTATACGTGACCTGAAAGCTGACGAATTTCATCAACAAGAAATGGATAGGGATAGGAACAGGAACAGGAACAGGGGAGAGCAAAATTAGCCCACGTTTGGTCTTAGGTGACCAAACATACCCAGCCAACACATTTCTGAACGCTGACAAATTATGACTCATAAAAGACTCTAAAATCTGATCATTTCAGAACGCTCAAATTTCCGAGTCATAAAATTAACATAATTGGCTTTTATTTATGAGAATAATTGAAGAGCAATTCCATATGAAAGCGATCACCTTTTGGACGACCCCTCTCCGATTTTAAAATAAATAGTCTCAATCGATTGCCCAGCAAAAAATAATGTACCTACATATTTTTTTTTTTTTTATAGTGACTGGTTTAGTGGTGGTGTGCACCACTGTCATGTGACAAAATTGAAGAATTCTTCATAAGGGACCTCATTGAAAGTTGTTTTAAAAAAAACTACTAAAGCGATCGCAACGAGTGATAGCTCGTTGGAAAGGTATTGAATCAGGCTTTAATTGAAAAATAAAATTTTCTTAATTTTTCTCAGAAATTTACCTTTTTTCCCATGAAAATTAAATTTTCCGATTTTCCACAGAAGCTCCTAAATTTTCCGGCTAATTTTATTTTTTTTTTGGATTCCTCATAATTTTTGCTTTAAGAATCAGCAATAAAAAACTGGGCCCCGACTCCTTGTTTGGACAGGAGAAGAGCATTTAAGAGACCACCTTGTTCTCATTGTTTTTATATTTTTTATAATTGAATTACACTCATAAAAAAAAGTTTGTAAAGTCAGCAAAAAATTTTGCTGAGTCAGCAAAATTTTAGTCAGGAGGATGCTAGCAAAAAAGTTGCTAATGTCAGCAAAATCTTTTGCTGAAAATCAGCGAGCTGATTTTTAGCAACAAAATTTGTAGATTCAGCAAAAGTTTTGCTAACACTTAGTAGATTAGAAATAAAAAAGCGTTGGTAAAAATTAATAAATTTTTTGCTGAATTTTAGTAGACTGAAAAAAACGCAAAAAATTTGTAGAAAAATTGTAATTTAGTTAATTTATTTGCTGAAAATCATAAAACATATTTTTGTGATTCTTTTAAAAATAATTTACTATAATAACGAAATATAACAATTTTAATTTTCCCACATTGACGACATGAATTAATTTAATATCTGAAAATATATAGAAATAAATATATATAACATAACAAAAATTTTCTTTCAACTACTTACATCAATGGTTGTCTTAATGATGCTATGACGAAACTGCCGAAGATAATTCTAGAAACGAAACGAAAAAATAAACAAAACAAACGAAACGAAAAAAACAACCCTTTTTTTGCAATAAGAAAAAGAAACCATACAAATCTACCTAAGATGTGTGTTTTTGTCTTTCTCTTTACTCTGTCTACATGTCTGTATATGTTTTTTCATGGTTGATTTTTTTACTTGTCTTGTTAGAGTTGTACTTTTTAATATCATTTTCCTCTTCTCTACTACATCTTGACATGCCGCGACATCTGCTTATCAGCACAATTTTTTTTAGCAAAATTAATTAGTAAAACATTAGTATATTAGTAAAGCATTAGTATAAAACAGTTAAGTGCTGAATAAGTATAACAAAAATTTTAGCTGAAAACACGATTTTAGCAAAAATATTTGCTAAAAAATAGTATACCTGATTTACAAGACGTTTTACTAACTTTTCTACTAACTTATTTTTTTGAGTGTATTTTTAATTATTTAACAAGAAAAATTAGGAAAATTTTATTTTTCAATTAAAGCCTGATTCAATACCTTTCCAACGAGCTATCACTCGTTGCGATCGCTTTAGTAGTTTTTTTTTAAACAACTTTCAATGAGGTCCCTTATGAAGAATTCTTCAATTTTGTCACATGACAGTGGTGCACACCACCACTAAACCAGTCACTATAAAAAAAAAAAAAAAAATATGTAGGTACATTATTTTTTGCTGGGCAATCGATTGAGACTATTTATTTTAAAATCGGAGAGGGGTCGTCCAAAAATTTGCCAATTTTAATCGTTTTCATATGGAATTGCTCTGAAAATGTTTTAAAACTTTTTCAACACCCGCATATGACTCAAAAATAAATCATAAATAGCTCAATAATTCTGAAATTTTCAATAATGCGCACATTTATCAGTGTTTTATGAGTCATGAAAGAGCGCTCAGAAAAAGGCTTCATCGTCAAAGAAAGCAAAACACCCTTAACTATGATTTCAGACTCTTTTATGAGACTCCTATATATAGAATACTTTTGGGAGTTTCAACTGCAAAAACCACGTTGGGGGTATGGAATGGTATATAATCATATATGAGCATCATATATGAATATAGCTGATCATATATGTTCATATATAGTTCAATATATGACCATATATGATTGCATCTGAAATTTGGTATATGACGTTTATGATTTTAAAAATTAGTATATGATTTATATATGCTCATATTTGATTCATATATTAATTAGAGTGGCAACTACTTTATATGAAAACACCGTTTTTGGTTCGATTTCAAAATACCGGGCAGATTATTTTACAACTAGATGTAAGACTTATGTGACCCAAATTTAAGCCAAATTAAACCCTTTTTTTTGAAAATATTTCACATCATTCAAAATATATTAACAATTGTTTTCAATATCATGCGGATTATTATATGCGGACTATTTTACAGTACCTGTTGCACCGAACTCTAGAGTTATTTGATTTAACTTAAATTTGAATTACATAATTTTTGGACCTACACTTCAAAAAATAAGTTTGTAGAAAAGTTAGTAAAACATCTTGTAAATCAGGTATACTATTTTTCAGCAAATTTTTTGCTAAAATTATGTAAAGAAGTAGTAGTGACGAGAAAAATTATACTAAAAAGTACAACTCTAGTAAGACACTTAAAAAGATCAACCATGGAAGATTTTGTACCTGTTCTTCATACATAAAACAAAATTGTGGATTGAAACAACTTAAATTTTGCGTTTTCACCGGCTTGTGAAAGTAATTGTCTATTAATTGAATAAAAGACAAAATATAATATTTAAATTTAAAAAAGATTAAATATGTATTTGTAGTCAAATTGAGTGGTCAAGTTGATAACAAATATACAGCAGGTAGACAGACTAAAGCGAAAGACATACACCTTAGATAAATTTTTATGTTTCCTTTTTCTTATTGAAAAAAAGGGTTGTATATGTTACGTTTTGTTAATTCTCTGCTGCATTAGCGTTCCTTTAAAAGATAGCATCATTTAGACAACCAATGATGTAAGTAGTTAAAAGATAAATTATTTTAAAATGAATCACAAAAATATGTTTTATGATTTTCAGCAAAATAAATTAACTAAAGTGAAAATTTTCTACAAATTTTTTAAGTTTTTTTCAGTCTACTAATATTCAGCAAAAATTTTATTAATGTTTAGCAAGGGTTTTTAATTTCTAATCCACTAAGTTTTAGCAAAACTTTTGCTGAATCTACTAATTTTGTTGTTAAAAATCAGCTCGCTGATTTTCAGCAAAAGATTTTGCTGGCATTAGCAATTTTTTTGCAAGCACCCTGCTGACTAAAATTGTCCTGACTCAGCAAATTTTTTTGCTGACTTTACTAACTTTTTTATTTGAGTGTAGTGATATAATAATCTGTACAGGTTGGGGACGAAAATCGAATGTTGGGAAATTGCAGCCATTCTAATGATTTATTTCTTTCAATTTTGTATCCGAGCATATATGGTTATATATCAGGCCATTGATGGTCGTATATATGGTCAGCTATACACATATTTAATCATATATTAGAACATATTTATATGATCATATATATTTATTTCTGATCCCATTCCCACCTGGGTATAGTTTTCATCGAATATTTTGGGTATTTTTCAATAAATTAAATATTTTTGCTTTTTAAAGCACGCAGCATTTTTTCATAATTTACAGTTCATTAATTTAATTATTGATTTGGAACATTTTCTTTGTAACAAAAAGCTATAAAAACAATATAGACATTAATAATTACTGTAATTTACATTAAACCTTTTAGTTTTTGCAAATTCATAATTATAAATATTTCATATAAAAAAAAAAACATGTTTACAATTTTAAACAAACCAATTTCATTAGCCAAACTAATTGAGTTTTAATGAAAAGGACTACAAACACCCTTCTGCTGGTCTAATATTGGCAGTCCTTTATTAACTAAAATAAGCTGGTGTTTGTTTAAAAACATTATTTTGGAAAAAAAACCCCCCCAGCCAACAACGACAACAATGGCGCTACACAGAGAGAATTTTCTTGGACGAATTTTAATGAAATTTTTAACTAAACTTATGAAGTTTTCTTCACAAAGTCAATGAAAAATTTCTTAAACTTTATGAAAAATCTACAATATTTTTATGAAACCATTTTTAATGAAATTTTTTCATTAGACGTAAGAAATTTTTAATAAATAAAATGAAATTTTTAATAAATAAAATGAAATTTTTAATAAATAAAATGAAATTTTTAATAAATAAAATAAATTTTTTTTATAAAATTGTGCGCCCCGGTAGGCTAGTTGGTAGCGTGCTGGCTTATCAGTGTGGGGGTCGTGGGTTCGATTCCCACCAGAGGCACTGGTCTGTTTTCACTACAACGCGCCGAAGGCCATAGTAGCTAGTGATTGGTTAGGGTAATAGTATATAATTTGTAATTATATGATTATTAATTATTAATTAATTAATAATTAATTTTTATAAAATTTTATGAAACACTGCATTAATTTAATGAAGAGTTTCAATGGACGAATTCCAGTGACATTTCATAGATATAATGTAATAACGCATTGATGTCATGCACATAATTTCCTTCAGTGTATAACAACAACAAAAGCACTAAATTATCTAATTTATATTAAAAGTTGTTAAACTAATTGGAAAGTATATTTTATTTAGCAACCTACAAGGACTTTGGGGTAGTCTGTATATGACATACAAACATTTTATAATGTTACAGGGCGCTAAAGTTTTGACATCACAATGATAATGTTAACATGACGATAACAGTAATGGAGAGAATATGAAAATTAAAAAATACGAGTACCACTTAATGATATACAAAACATTATTAAAGTCGTTATTTAATTATACACTCACAAGAACTTTTCCATAAAATTTCAACAGTTATTTTAAAAGTTAATCGGTAAAGTAGTTTCAGTGGAATATACAGTTAAATAACCAAAAAAAATCTTTTTTAACTTTCTGTCTGTTATTCAATAAACAAAAATACGGACTTTTGGTTTCAAATTTTTTATTTAAAACAAATAGTTATATTATATTGAGTATTGAAATAAATGAAAACAATCTATTGTTTTTACCGATTTGATCAATTAATTTTTCAACAGTTGAAAATAAACTAAAAAAAAATAAAATTGTGAAAGGCGTAGTAGAGAAGAATGAGTGTATTTTCTAAAAATCAAAACTACATTGTAAATTTCCAATTTTCTGAATCAGACTGCGCAGTTTCTGGTATTGAACCTACGTCAGTGACCCTGTTTTTTTGAATAATGTAATTTTTTTTATGTTTTTATTTGTTCGATTGCGTCTATATGAAATTTTCTGTGCAATCACTGACCGTGGTATAGATAAACTGATTTCTAATGCCACATGCACTAGCACTACACGTTAGACAGAGCGCTTTAGCGCACTGATCTATCGTCAGGTCGAGTTTTGTTGTGATTAAAACTAGTTTTATTCAATACTCGGTGTTTTTTACTCTTGCATACATAATCTCAGAAGTACAACTCTAATCTCACTCTAATGTCCACTGTTTTCCCATATGTTGTAAGTGATGCCACATCTATCATTTATTTTTTGTATATTCGATAGATGGCGCTTACGTAGTTAGGGAATTGCCAGAGAGCCAAGTTTGATTTATTTTTATTTTTTTTTTGTTTGAGTTTGAATTTGAATTTTAACGTCTTTTTCAGACAATTTACTATAATTAATATTTTAAGCCACAGCAAAAATCGGCCTGACTTTAGATCAAGCGGTTAAAGCGCCTATCTAAAGTGTAGTACGAAGTGCATGTGGCAAAGAAATCAGGTTCAAGCCACGGCCAGGATTGCATTTAATAAGTAAACATTTCATATAGATGCAATCAAACAATAAAAACCATAAAAAATAATTACAGTATTGTCAAAAAGGATTACTGATGAAGGTTGTGTTACCAGAAACAGCGCAGTCTAATTCAATTAAAAATTTACAATGTGGTTATGATTTTTAGAAAAGTATGCTTAATCTTCTCTATCCCGCCTATCTCAATATGCAATTTTATTTAATTTTAATTGTGAAAGGCGTGGTAGAGAAGAATTAAAATTAAATAAAATTGCGTATTATTTATAGTAGTAATTGCAATTGTCTGAAAAAGACGTTAAAATTCAAACCCAAACAAAAAAAAACAAATAAAATGGTTTTAAACGAAAGGTAAGTAGTCTTTTTTAACCGATTTTTCAAATAAATTTATTGTGTATAGTCCGTAGTCTTTACGGAAAAAATTATGTGAGTGTATATGTATTATGATTGGGCCAACCCAAAAAAAGCTTTTACGCATTAAATTTGAGCCCTTAAAAAAGGCAATATCGAATTTCAAATAAATATGAAACTAAAGTGGATATATACAATTTTTTGTTGCATATTTCAAATGATTAAATTTAAATAATAATATCTTATTTTTGGTTGGCCTAATTATAATGAATTCGATATTTTAAAGACCTAAAAGAGGCTAAAATAATTGTTGCAATATTATTTGTTAAGCCTAAAAGTAACGAAATTTCAAACTTCTATATAAATTTTAGATCGTCGTAGGCCTTAATGGGTTAATATTAGCATATATTTATTCCAAACTTGTTTAGTGCCAAAAAAAAGTATACTACACATTTTAATCTCTTTTTAATTAAACCTCAATATTGACTAGATTTTTTTAAACCACAAAAACTGTGTTTTTGGGTAGATATTAACTAAACAAAAAACTATAGCATACTTTTGAATGTATATGTTATTTAATGTATTATAACATATTTGTAGGAAACTTGCAAAACAAATTTAATTTATATTCTCTTATCTCAATTTTAAGTTCAAGCCAAAAGGTATGCTATACATTTTTTTTTTCAGAAAAACAATAAAAATACTTATTTTTGGAAACTACTTTGTTTTATATCAAACTATTTTATTATTTTCTGACAAACAATATAGAAACTAAAGTATTTTTCTCTCTTTAGGTGTTTCTGTTTTAGCTATTTAAGTTATTTGTTCAAAACTTTTCTAATTATTATCAACTGCCCTTCAGGTGTTCAGTAACTGCTTTGAAAAATTTGAGGTTATGTTTTCAATTTGGTAAATTTATGTATAACACGTAATAATACAAGTAAAATATTTACAAAACCTTTCGAAGAGGTAACAGAATTCCAAAAGAATGGATTTATTGCTATGCATTATTTTTAGTCTATTACAACTAAAATTCCGGAATAAAACACCAGTGGGCGTTGTAGTGTAATGGTTAGCGCGTTGGACTGTTACACAGATGGTCCCGGGTTCGATTCCCGGTGACGACAACATCAATTTAGAAAAATAATATGTATGAGTTTTCTATCACTTATATGTATCGTTGCGCCCACCTTCGGTGTTCTTATAGCACTTAACCCCACCGAAGTAAAATAATGAATCAGGGCTACGAAACAAAAAGCTTCAATAAATTCGCCAACTCTACATCAGGTGGAGAGCAACGACTGTTCTAAGACTTATCTACTCGAGCAATTACAGTGTTGCCATGTTTGAAGTCCTTCATCTTTCACCACCTTTCATCTCTCCACTATCCCCTTTCCAAAGAAAGCAACACATTAATTAATAGGAAGAATTTCCTGAGTGTTGCTTCTCTTTAAAAAAAAATAATTGGTGTTATATCCTACACCACATTTCATGTAAATCTCTGCTAATAATCCATGCATAAAAAACCAAAAAACTGTTAAAATAACAAAAACTTTCGTAAAATAAACGAAAATTTGTTTATTTTACTAAACTTTTAAGCATTGTTTATTATGAGTGTATGATTTAATTCCTTTAAAACTCAAAATGACACCTACAGTATTGTTTACACTTAGTCTTAATGCTACCGACTTTAAAAAGTATTGAACGTGCCAACCCCTTGACACATTGAAAAGACCTCAAGGAATAATCAATTACTTTATATAGTCTTTAGACTTTAAGCTTCAAACAAAATTTAAAATTCATTTCACAGTAAGTAATTATATTAAGTAATTCTTTAACAATCAATTAACTTTGTGTTTTAGTTAAAGTAAAATGATCTTAAGTCCTCTGAAAATAAATTTAAAAGTTAAGCCAAAAAGCAATAACTAGAATATTTTTATTTCTGTTCTAGTTCTTTTCATTTCGTCAAGTAAAGCAGATGTGGATGAAATTTGTCGAATGATATAAGACTCATTCCATATAAAACCATCAAAAATGTTCAATTTTCGACCACTGCACTGAGAGAATTAACTTCACTTTAGTAATGAATTTCTTCATAGTTTTAATGAAAACTCTGTAATTCTTTCATTGAAACTTTTCATATAATCTATGAAACAGGTTTAATTAAAGTCAATGTTTATAAAATGTTTGTAGAGTTAATGAAAATCTTCTAATGAATCATTCCGACAATGAAGCGTTTATTGAATTTATGAAACAGTTTCATCAATTTTTTTAAGCAAAGGAAAACTCTAATTCAGTTAGGCTGAATTGAAAATCTGACTACCAAAAGTGTTTGGATTTATGTCCAACAAAACAAAGATGTTCAAATACTGTTTTTTAAATGTGATAATTAGCGAATATATTTTATTTTTTTTTTTTATTTTTATTCATTTATTTATTTAGCATACCATTGCCACAAGAACTAGTCTTATTAACAGCAAATGGAATAATAATGTTACAATAATGTTTGGAATCCTTGCTCTTGTAACTAACTAAGAAGATTCACGACCTCCGACCCTCCGGGGCAGGTGGACACCGGGCAATGATATTATAGCATCCGCTATGATATTAGCAAATGTGAACAACGTTTCATCTGTTCTTGGGCCAACCCGACATATTCGGGGATTAGGGTCAAGCAGATTACTGCACTATTATGGCTGGATAGTGCAATAGGGATGGTAGCGGAAGAACCATTAAAAGTCAACGGTAGCGCCCAAAAGCTTCCAGGAAGCCTACGCCTGTTCTTAGTCAAAAAGGAGTGTCAGGCTCCACTAAGATCTTCTTTGTCCTTGCATGCATTGAAGAAATCCTGGCAAACTAGTCAACAAAAACATGAATAAAACGCAAACAGAAAATAATCTCCCAGGAGGTCACAGATGTTTGTCAAATCCTCCCGCTTTGGCGGCAAGCTCCACGTGTCTGGGAGGGAGCAATTCATGTTTAGACAGTATTTTAGAAACCTCTACGAGGCCCTATGCTCCACAGGAAGTTAAGCGGAAATGAAGAAGAAGAAGAATGTTTGGAACAGATAAAAAAATTTAAGTTGGCATTTACACATCGTTATAAAAACAAAAAGGCACAATATAAGTTATATATAATTTTAATTTACCATATTAAAAATCTAATAAGAATAAAAAGTTTCGTTAAAAAAAAATAATAAATAAAATTTAGGCTAACAATTAAATCAAAAAAAAAAAAATTTATCAAAAAACAATATTAAAATGTTTGAAACTTAGTTAACCATAATGCTCAAAAATATAACGCTTAAAATGACTTGCATTGCTTGTTGTTTGAATCCTGTGAGGCAAGTGGTTCCAAACATCTATACTGCTTATAAAAAAATGTTTTTTGGAGAGTTCACTCCTCGATATAAAAAAATTAAGTCGTTTGTATAAATAATCAGGTTGTTTTGTATAAATTACTTTATGTAGAAATATAAGAGAACGGCATTTTAATAAGTTATCAAACGATAGGTTATATATCTGTTTTGAGTAACGTGAAATCCTGGCAAAGCGTTGAAGTCCGAATATATATCTGGCAATATTATTATATGTTACATTTAGTTTTCGTTTGACTAATGAATCGCAATTTGCGAAAAGTTCGCAACCATACATTAATGTGGGCAACAAATATGTTTTAGCCAGTAGCATACGTATTTTAAAAGGTGTATACGATTGTGTCATCCACAAATTTCGTAACATAGAAAACGTTTTTCCACATATCATATTAATATGATCAGACCAATCAAGACGTTTGTTAAATATAACTCCTAAATTTTTCGCTGTTTCAGATATTTCAATTCTTGAGTTCCCAATTTGAATCGCGGGTAATAAACTGGGAAAAAAATTTAGGATTTCCAATTACCATGGCCTTAGATTTTTTTAGCGTTTAGACAAAGACCGTTATAAGACGCCCATTGAGATATTCTTGACAGATATTGGTTTAAATTTTGTGTGCAGCTTAATACATTAATTGGATCACAACTAATGTAAACCTGAACGTCATCCGCATACATTTGGACCTCACAGTGTTTGATCTGGGATGGTAAATCATTTGAGTATATAGCATACAATAGGGGACCGAGAATTGAACCCTGTAGTACACCTCACGTCACTGTAAAACTATTTGACATTTTGGCACCATGATAAACAGATTGAGATCTTTCACATAAATATGAAGATATTAATTGAACAGCTGCCGGAGAGAAGTTACACATATATTTTAATTTAAGGCAAAGAATATTATGTTCCACGGTGTCAAAAGCCTTTGAGTGGTCAAGTAAAACTAAAAACGATATTTTCCTATTATCCATTTCACCTCTAATCTTTTCAGATACATCAATTAAGGTAGGTGGGTTTGGTCTAAACCCAGATTGTCTTTCTGTGAGTAAAGAATTGTCGTTTAGGTATTTACTCATCTGTGAGTGAACTAAACGCTCAAAAACTTTTGACAAATAAGGCAAATGATAGTATTTATCAGATTTTGGTATGGGTATTATTTTGGCATGTTTCCAGAAAGTGGGGTAGTTAGAAGTTGTAACTATCGTATTCAGTATACAAGTTATGTGTGGTAAGATAGACGGGAGAATTAGCTTTATGAATTTAGGATGAATTCCATCATGTACTATTGAATGGGATTTTATATTCAAGAAGGATTCTAAAACATCTTCTTGGGTAAAGAGTGTGAATTCATATAACTTGATTGTAATTAAACTTAACTGAAATTCAATTAAGCTAAGCAGGATTTATATTTTTACATTGAATTTCGGCTGAATTACAATTGCTGCCAGCTGAACTTACATTTTCTGTATCCCAACAATTAAATTCAACAACATTTTTCTAACAATATTGCGTAGCTGAATTTTAACTTAGCTAAGCTGAATTACGAACTTCATAACAGACTTCGATTTTATTTAAGCATATTTAAAATTAACAATTTTATTTTTATTTTGCAGAGCTTAATTCTATTTAACCTTTT
Source organism: Delia radicum (assembly GCA_021234595.1). NCBI lineage: Eukaryota > Metazoa > Arthropoda > Insecta > Diptera > Anthomyiidae > Delia > Delia radicum. The sequence goes on along the minus strand of CM037852.1, from coordinate 16,253,638 downwards.
AATTATCCCTAGGGGGAATGAGATCGGTCCTGCGTGTGCCACAGGATCGGTCCCTTCGTGCCCGAGACCGGTCCTCTGCTAAACCCTACCCTAAGTAAACAACTTTCAACTTTAACATTGGCTTGTCATAGGAGGGGGTCATTTGTCCTGTTTAAACCACATAGTGGCATGCCACAGGACTAACCAAAGATGGGCATACCACAAGACTGTCGCAAAATGCCATGTTGTATAAAATAAACGAAAACTAAACAGTTTCCAATGGGTAAAATTCTGTCCAACTGGCTTTTTCTTGTTAATAAGCATTCTGATTAAGTGGTATGTCCTCTCTTTACCAGTCACAAGATTGGTAATTTTGGGACGATCAACACTGCTTAACCCACTTCAGTATTAAATTATACCAGTCTTGTGATAAGTCCTTATTTAACCAGTCACTTTAAGGTCAATTGCCTCTCCATCCCCATAGGGATCTTACCTAAATTAATATTAAGCTAGCCAATGTATTAATGGCATATTTACAGTATTAAGCTACACTGAGAGATTTACAAAATGGAATCCGTCTATTGAAAATTGTCATAAAATTTTATAAAAAATTTTATTTTATTTATTAAAAGTTTCAGACGCATAATGAAAAAGTTTCATTAAAAACTGTTTTATTAAAACAAGGAAGGTTTTTAATAAAGTTCAAGAAATTTTTATTTACTTTGTGAGAAAACTAAATTTTTTTTTATTAATTAATAATCATATAATTACAAATTATATCCTATTACCCTAACCAAGCCCTAGCTACTAGGGCTTTAGGCGCGTTGTAGCGAAAACAGAGCAGTGCCTCTGGTGGGAATCGAACCCACTACCCCCGCACTTATAAGAAAGCAAGCTACCAACTAGAAAACTTCTTTATTTTGGTGAAAACTTTCATAAAAACTCGTCCATGAAAATTCTCTCTGTGTAGCTGAATTATATCTATTTGGAACATGTTTTTTCAGCTGAATTTTAATAGATTTACTAGATTCAAGTGATGTTTAGTTTTTTCATTTATTGTTTTTTAATGAATCAGTGTTTAACTGAGCTAAATTAAAATATATATAAAGGGAATTTTAATCTAAAATTTTACAAAACTTTTTTAATAGCTGAATAAGAAAATATCTAAGCTGAATTAATTTTTACTACATTAATCGTTATTTAACAAGTTCGAATCTCAAATCATATTTATCTGCATATCCCAGTCTTATCATATTTTTTTATTGTTTTAATAATAAGTAGCTGAATTGCACTTCATTCTTCTGAATGTGTTAATTACTTATCTGAATATCAAGTTATTTTTTTAATTAGGTAAGTGTAAAAAAATGTCAACTGAATTTGTGTTAATTTAAATTGTATTAAATTAATGTATTGAAATTTATTTAAGCTTAATTAGTGGCTAAGTGAACTAAACTAGAATATAACTTAATACTATTATATTTTAACCTATTTTGACTTGTATCGCCTAACTAAATTACAAAATTTGTTTGGTGAATTTAAGTTTAACCGAATTAAATTGGTATTCAGCTAATTCTAAATAAAATATAGTATTATGGTAGTTTTGTAAGTTAGCAATCATATCAAAGTTTTGCACTAGTTGTTAGTTATTTTTGTTTTGATATTTAGTCAGCTGAACTACAATTTATTGATTTGGTGTTGGTATTATATTTTATATTTCTAACTCTTGTTGCTCGTTGTTTTTGAATTTTAGTCAGCTGAATTTAGATTTACTATAGCTGAATTAGTGTGGCTTGAAGCAAAATTAGTATTATACTTAACAGAGTGGAAATCTATTAAATTGCATATTATATTACCTTAGATTAGATTAGACTATAGTGGCACTATGCACCGCGACCAGAAGTTGGTATTTTGTGCTGCCAGCGATTACACCCTATAGGTTCAGGCTCCCTACGAAGCCAACTATCCTACCAGGTGAACAGTTCCAAACGTCCGATGGCGTCACTATTCGACCACCAAAATAACGCACCTTCCTGTCGGAGAGCCTCGGACATTTGCAGAGAACATGCTCAGAGGTCTCGGGTTCCAATTCACAAAACCTAAGGCCACAGTGTCCTGTGAGGTAACCCGTTACGGTCCTTAGTTCGCCCCTCGTCATAGACAAGAGTTTCCGCGATATAAACAGCCTCGCCTGTCGCTGCCCAGGCGATCTGGCCCAATAGGCCCCAAGCTCCGACTCCCTCCATTTTCTTAGCCTCTCTCTGACATACCCATTGGGTACGCCACAGAACCCAGCCCAGTGTCAAGGAGTTAAGTCCTACACGATTTAGAGAGTCGATACATTCCTTAACCAGACCAGACGACACATCTTGAGCCCTCAAGGCACCAAGTGCCGCCTGGCTGTCAGATAGAATGTAGATCGTGGACCCACGTGTCCTCCTCCGCAGACACTCTTCCACACAGATACAGGAAGCGAAGACCTCAGCCTGAAAACTGGAGGGATATTTGCCCATGGGCAGAGCACGCTGAAATCCGGGTCCGACGACACCCGCCCCCGTATCCATTTTCAACTGTTTCGAGCCATCAGTGAACCAGACCTGTGCACCAACCTCCGGTACCCAAGATCCAGTCAACCACGTGCTCCTGTCGAAAATCACAACAACAAAGTGCCTCACAAATATCTGCACAGGCAGTATCCTGTCACTGACCCTAATAACCGGGTCATCAGCGAACATTTTCGCAATCTCAAGATGCCCCTTCCTTTACAGAAATATGCAAAGGAGGAATACCCAACATGACTCCAATGGCATCAGTCGGACATGAGTTCGAGGCACCAGTGATACCAATACATGCCAGTCGATAAATCCTCTTAAGAGTCATCTGAGCCCCGAGTTGTTCAACCTTTGTCCACCATGCCAATGAGGCGTATGTGACCATCGGATTCACAATGGTGTTAAAAGACCAGTAGACCATTTGAGGTCTAAGGCCCCAGGTCTTGCCAAAGAGCCTCTGGCAGGCAAACATTGCCCTAGTGGCCCTTTAAGAGATCATATCAAGGTGCCCATTCCAATTCAGAGACCTATCCAATATAACCCCCCAAGTACTTAACGCTATCAGAGAAGCAGATCCTTGTCCCCTGAAGCGATGGCTGAGTGAGACATAACTTACGTTTCCTAGTAAAGGGCACCAGGATGGTTTTCGAGGGATTTATAGTCAATCCCTTCTCCTGGCACCACTTCAAGGTAAAGTTCAGAGCCTGTTGCATGCGCTCAGAAATTGTCCTGTCATCCCAGCCTGTGACAGAAATAACAAGATCGTCAGCATATCCGTAGGTTCTGAAACCCAGGTCATTAAGCTGCTCAAGCAGCTCATCAATGACCAGAGTCCACAGCAGAGGCGATAGCACACCACCCTGAGGACATATTACCTTGCTGAATAAGAATCTTACTCAATTAAATGTTAATTTAACTAAAAAATATATAAAATTAGACATTATTTTTATTTCAAGCATTTGATAGCTTTATTGAAATGGTTTGCTGTGATGCATTTACCTTTTTAATGTAGCTGAATTACAACTTATTTAAGCGGAATTAGTTATTTAATCAGCTGAATAAGAATATATGTTAATAGAATCTTAAATTATCATCTTTTAACAAAATTTGATCAAACTAAATTACCAAATATCTTAGCTGAATTAATATCAAACCAAATGAAATAGTAATTTAACTGAGAAATATACCAACAAATGTATTTAAGTCATTGTATAACTATATTTTTTCTTTTTAACATTCATTGTATTTCATTGCCTAAGTCCTCCCCTTAAAATATACTTTAAAATACAGTTTAAATGTCTAAAATTTTTTATTATTCATGATTTCTTAATGCTTGCTATATTTATAACTTTCAACACATTAACTGTCATATTAAAATTCAGATTTCAAACAAACCATTATGGTTTGTCCAATGACTATTAAAATTTATTCAAAAAACGGAATATTAAATGATTAGCCACAATGATTTTTCCACAATACATAAATTGCACCATTAAAAGAGTAGAGATGACAGTAAGAAAAATTTGTAAAATTTATGTTAGTAATTTAAAAAACGTGCAAACACGTAGCAAGAAGATCTAATACAAAAAATTACAAGTTGGTTTTAATATTTTTATTTCCTGTGACAAATTTTTCAAGAGTTCTCTAGAGACAGTAAAAACACATAAAACTAATACTTGACTTTTTGTTAGTTAAAGAATTTTAAACCTTTAACTTTGGCCATCAATATAGAAAGGAATATGCGCCAAAAAAAAATCCTATAAGCTATGTGATATGGTGTTAGAAACACTAGCAAATCCATAAGGATTTGGTAACTGGAGTTGAAAAAAAAAAATTTCAAATTTTGATAGAATAAGTTTAACAAAAGAAAAGAACAATCTTACAAACAAAATATACAAGCAGAGAACAAACAAAAAGAGAACAAAAATTAAAGCATAGTTTTGGAAGGTTTAAATTGTCAAAATTTAAAGCAAATTTTTGGGGGCTGAATAAAAACCAGTAACAAAAATTAAATCAATAATTAAAAAATGTATAGTAAACTTTTGAAAAAATTTAAAACTAAAGAATTTTAAAGCCAGCTCAAAAACGTGTTAGAAATTTCATTTTAAATTCAGATTTAAATGAATTAAAATACTAAAGTCTACTTTTAGCCAGCTTACAATCAATTCAATTTATTAGCATATTTTCCATAAAATTTTTAACAAACTTTACAACTTGTTTTATTTGAAATTTATCATTATTTTTGTTTTTTTGCTACACATATTTTAACCTTTTTTGATATTTTTTCTAATACATACATACAATAAAATCCTTTTAATATTTTCGTTGTTCACATGTGTCATGTGTCACATACCATTTCATAAATTAATTTCATTTAATACGTGTTTGTTTTTGTTGTCTTTAAATATTTTCCTACATATTGTTGTTTTTTTTTTTTTTGTGTTCGGAAAAATATTTTATAGCTTTAAAAAATTTAACTCCCCTAAAAAAACATTATAAAATAGAAAGATTTATGATTTTCATATTGACTATGTCATATGAATTTTTGATTTTTGTTTTTAATACAAACAATATGGAAAAAGTACAAGTAAATTAGAAACAAAAACGTGATGGGAATTTGGTTATGGGATAAAAAAAAATTTTATTTTCAATTTTAGTTGAATAATTTATAGAACACAATAACAGTATTTTATTTTTTTTTAAGCAATTAATCAGAAAAAACTTTTTTGTGGTAAAGAAAAGTTATTAAATGTAAAGGATTTTTTAAAGAAAGATACTACGGTGATGCGAGCGGGGAATCTGGAGTCAATTGCCCTAAAAGAACCTATCTCGTAAGCGGTCACTGCTTAAACTATGTATATATTTTTTGGTGTGAGAGTTTCTTCCATTTCCTTTTTTTATTTATTTGTTGTGATTTTTTGTATGTATTTGGAAACGCACACGCAAAATATATAAATTTGCTGTTAACCAGTCAATTGCTGAGATCGAGCCATACTGACGTTAAGTCTATTTTTTAATTCTTAGATTCTTAATTTATTTAAAAATATATTTTTAGGCACATAACCTAACAGGTCACCAGTTGTTTAAAATGTATCAAAAGACCCCTGAGTAAAATAATATTTTTTTTTGATAAAGAAAATTTATTAAGCTAAAGGATTTTTTTAAAGAAAATCACCACAGCGAAGTATAAAGGCAATTGCCCTAAAACGACCTATGCCGTGACCGGTCACTAATGTTGCGGTTTTTTTAGTGCTAATATTTTTTTTTTTTTTTTTTTGTTTATTTTTTGCTTTTGTATTTAAACACATTCGCAAGAAATATAAATTTGCTGTTAGCCAGCCAATATGCGTATGTTAAGATCAAGCCGTTCTGACGTGAAGTCGATTTTTTTTTAATTCTTAGATTTTTTAATTTATTTATAAATCTAATTTCAGACCCATCACAAAACTAGAAAAAAAAATATTTTTTTGTAGTAAAGAACGTTTATAAAATTCAAAGTATATTTTAACGAAATTCCCTATAGTGGAGTAAAAACTCAACTGCCCTCATAGTACGTATCCATAGACCGGTTACTACACGTCAACTATATATTTTTTAGTGTATTTTGCTTTTCCTTTCATTTCTTTTTATATTTGCTGCGGGTTTGTTTGAATTTGGAAACAAACAAGCAAGAAATACAAGACTGCTGTTAGCCAGCCAACATATAGAAGCAACATTAGGTCAGACAATTAAGCGTTTGCCCTGTAAGCCGAATGTTCTTTAATATATTAAAATCAATTTTTAGTCACATTACCTTACACATCACAAGTATTCTAAAATATGTCAAAATAGCCCAAAATACGTTTTTTTTTTAATAAAATGAGCTCAAAATCTAAGGAAACACTATTGAAGATTGTCGAATTTTATTATTATTTTATAACTTCTGTATTCTCTGATTGGATTTTTAGTAATTTTGTACAAGTTAAACGATTTATTTATGAAAATATTTTATTAGCAATTCGTGCATGCAAATAAATGATTGTCTTTATGGCTGCTTTTTTCTGTAGTTATTTGGTGTAATAAATAAATAAAAAATAAAATGATGAAATTGATAAGAAGTGATTATATATTAAGAGTTTTTGAACCTGGCACAGTAGAGCGAATTGGAATATTTTTCATTTACAACATTGTCTGAAAATCAGAACAAACTACAGAGGTTTATAAAAGCATTTCCAAAACTATTAAAAATAAATATAGCAGTTATTAATTTACACGGATTTCATGCATAGAAATATGAAAAAAAACATTTAAACTATCAAAAACTTTCGTAAAATAAAGGAAAATTTTTTAATTTACGAAAGTTTTCGTTTTTTGACATTAATTTTGTATTTTTATGCATGGATTATTATGAGTGTAATAAATTACCATCCATCCCAGGCTAAAAAGGGATCGTATATTTGTTCTGTATATGCTCATTAGGATGTCCCTTAAAATAACAATTTTACGATTTTCGTTTAGTTTTTTTGCGGTTCAGTTTTATAGCAAATGGTTTCAAATGGAAGAAAACGATTTTAAGACGATTTCAAAACTGCCGTAAATGGTCCATTTTGGAATTAAAGTGTATTATTAATAAAAAAAAATCCCAAAATTTGAAATTTCAAAATTTCAAAAAAGTTTTCTTTTTATATCATTTATTACACCAAATCAGGAAGATGATGAAATACAATTATTTAACACATCGGATATAGAGCACGAAATAAAAACTGGCCTAAAGTCGGGGAAGAGTCCAGGATTCGACCTAATTACTTACAAAATTCTTAAACAACTTTCTTATGAAGCAATCGTAAAACTCAAAAATATACTAAATGCTTGTATAAAATTAAAATATATATCAATATACTGGAAAGTATCTGAGGTAATTATGATTCAAAAGCCGGGAAAAAATGCAAATGAAGTCTCGTCATATCGACCTATATCACTCTTACCAACTTTGTCAAAACTTTTTGAGAGACTCTTCAACAAAAGGCTTAAAGAAATTATAATTGCAAAACAATTAATTCCGAACCATCAATTCGGTTTTAGAGAGAAACACTCGACAATAGATCAGGTTCATCGTATAGCTTATTCAATCGAAGAAGCTCTTGAAACAAAAAAAGTCTGCTCTGCAGTCTTCTTAGATGTGGCGCAAGCATTTGATAAGGTGTGGCATGAAGGTTTAATTTACAAGCTGGAACAATGTCTTCCGAAACAATATTCAGATATTCTTATATCATATATAAATAATAGATTTTTTAGAATAAAATGCGGGAACTCATACTCTTCACTTAATCCAATAAAGGCTGGAGTACCACAAGGTAGTATACTCGGACCTACTCTTTATCTTATTTACACAAGAGATATACCAATACCAAATAATGGAACAATCACAACTTTTGCAGATGATACTTGCATTTTGTCAATTGGTAAAAATGAAGAAGAATCAACACAAAAGTTACAACAATCAGTAAATATGCTGCTTACATTGACCAAAAAATGGCGATTAAAATTAAATGAAAAAAAATCCACGCATATAAACTTCACCAATAAGGATATACATTACATGCCAATAACAGTATCTGGAAATATAATCCCTCACGCTAATTATGCCAAATACCTAGGAATGACCCTAGACGCCAAACTAAAGTGGAAAGAGCACATCAAAATTAAAACTACAGAACTGAACCTTAAATTTCACCAGTTACAGTGGCTTATTGGAAGGAGTTCACATTTATCAATTAAAAATAAACTTCTTGTTTACAATCAAATCATTAAACCTGTGTAGTGCTACGGAGTGCAACTCTGGGGATGTGCAACAAAAACTCACATCGAAAATATTCAACGCTTTCAAAATAAAGTACTAAAGAGTATAGTTAATGCCCCTTTGTACATACGAAATTCTGATCTACACAGGGACTTAGGCGTAAGTACTGTGTATCAGACTATTCAAAAATATGCTTCATCACATTCGAAACGATTACAAGATCATATAAATACACAAGCTGCTACTCTAAGCAACAATTCACTTTATACTCGTAGGCTCAAACGCTATAAACCACAAGATTTAGTGAACTTTACTTAAACTGTATATAGCTTTAGAATAATATTACTTGTTAGTTTTTTATAATACTAGTTGTAATTACATGAAATGAAAATCATTTATAACATTTAAATAAAAAAAAAAAAATATTTATTTAATATACTCAGTATTATTGAGATATAGAATTCTGGCTTCATCGGATATCATTAACCCACTTTACCTTGGAATTCAAATTTGATAAAAATGAAAAATGTATTTTTTTAAAATTATATAAAAATGTCACTTAAATTTATTAAGACTATAATTATATTTACTGTTATTTTAAAAATAGTTAACCCTTAGTTGCCTGGGGACAAAATAGACCCCCGAAACTTATTTTTAATTATGACTACAAGTTTGTACAGCTTTTTAATTGATAAAAAAATCTCAACTTTATAAAAATAATTATTTTATGTAACTTGATCCATATAGGGTTAATTTTTACGCATTTGGCCAAAAAAAGACCCACTAAGATATTTACAGAATAACAACTTTCATAATTTTCCGAAAAATATTATTTTAATTTTATAAGATTATAATTATATTTAGTTTTATTCAAAAAATATTTAACTCTTAGTGGCCGGGGTACAAAAAAGACACATAAAACTTATTTCAAATTATGACTTCAAGATCATAAAGTTTAAAAAAATTGCACTTGATAAAAATTATTATTTCGTGTAACTTTGTCCATATAGGGTTAATGTTTCCACATTTCCCCAATAAAACCCTCCTCGGATATCTACAGAATTACATCTTTCAGATTTTTATTAAATTCGGATATGCGAAGGAAAATTGGGACTATAAAGCGCAATTCTTTATAGTCCCAATCATATTTGTAAGCTTTATTTTTAACCCCACTTTTTTGTGTTATTCTGTACAATTTCTAGTGCGTATTTTATCATAAAACGTGAAAACATTAGCCCGATATGGACCAAGTTAAACAAAATCGTAATTTTAATATAGTGGAAAATTTTTTGATTCATTTAAAGGCTTCTCATTCTTTTCTTGTATTCATAATTTAAATTAAGTTTCATGGGTCTATTTTGCACCCCGGCCACTATGGTAAAAGTAAGTATCATTATAGTCTTATCAAATTTAAGTGATATTTTCCAGAAAATTATGAAAAATGTTATTCTGTAAATTTCCTAGAGGGTCTTTTTTTTTGGCGAAAAGTGTAAAAATTAACCCTATATGGCTCAAACTACATAAAATAATTATTTTTATCAAGTTTTGATTTTTTTTATCAATTAAAAAGCTTTACAATCTTGTAGTCATAATTCAAATTAAGTTTCATGGGTCCTTTTTGTCCCCAGGCAGCTAAGGGTTAAATCATTTTCAAATAACCGTAAAGATAATAATAGTCTTAATTAATTTAAGTGATATCTTTCTAAAAATTATGCAAACTTTGATAAAAACATTAAAATGTTGTTCAATTTTGCACAATTTTAGTGTAATAAGCTATTTTCATAAAATGTCATGGAAAGGAGTCGATCCAAATACAAACTCAAATTGTCATTTTTCCAATTTATTTTTTTTTTTTTTAATAACAACTATTATATTATAAAAATAGCTATCGACATCTTTAAATTTGGCATTTTAAAAAATCTTTAAAATTCTTTTGTTAAAAATATCCGATGAAGTCAGAATTAAATATCTGAATAGTTTTGAGTATATTAAATGAATAAATAAAATAAAGTACAAAGTAAATTTATAATTTGGGGAATTTTTAATGATAATACACATTTTTTCCAAAATGGGCCATTTTCGGTCGTCTTGCGGCACTGGTTAACGTTTCCCAAAAAAAAAAAATCGATTTCTTCCATTTGGAACCATTTGTAGTAAAACTAGAGGGTGTAATGGCAAATCTAATTTAAACGACACCCTAATGCTCATGTATGGGTAGAGCTCATCAGATAATGAACTATAATATATGACTATATATGGTCTCGTATATGACCATTTACTATGTTCGGATCCGAAATTTGAGGGTATATGGCAGTATATGATAACATATGATATATATAAAGGGTTTTCCAATAGGTACTTGACAACTTTGAATTTAATTTGTGAACGCACTATTTTACTCATCAAATAACTGTTACTTTCCTTTTTTCAGTAAACTCAACATTTTCATCATGGTAACATTTTCATATGCAAATTATAAAAATGTACTACCGAAATGCGGAATCGGTGACCGCAACTTTAAGAGCGTTAACTCCAATTTGCGGTCGTTATTCTCGCCCCAGTAGACAAGTAATAACAAGTTTAGTGCAAAAATTTGAGTCTACATATTCATTGTGTGATGCTGCCGTGCCAGTGAGACAACGGGTGGGTCAAAGTGCCGAAAATATAGCTTCCATTCAGGCGTCCGTAGCAAACGATCCAAATCAGTCGATTCCGCGGCGTTCTCAAGAACCGGGCATCGCCAAGACCACTTAATGGCAAATTTTGCCTAAGGATCTTGGTTTATACTCATACAACTCAAGAATTGAAGCCGATGAAATATTTGACGAGACGTACGTTCTCCGATTGGGCACTGGAGAAGATGCGCCAAGATGATGAATTTTATCGCAAAATCATCTTCAGTGAATAAGCTCAGTTTTGGCTCAATGGATTCGTCAATAAGCCAAATATGTGTTATTGGTTTGATGAAAATCCACATGTGCTTCATGAATCACCACTTCATCTACAAAAAAATAACTGTTTGGTGCGGTTTGCAAGCCGGTGGCGTCATTGGGCCATATTTTTTCGTCGACAATAACGATCGTCACGTTACTGTGAATGGGGATCGTTATCGCGCCATGATTACCGATTATTTTTGGCCCGAATTGGAAAACATGGACTTGGCCGACATGTGGTTTCAACAGGATGGTGCCACAAGCCACACAGTACATATTACAATCGATTTATTGAAGAGTAAATTTGGTGAGCGTGTTATCTTAAGAAATGTACCAGTCAATTGGTCGCCTCGTTCGTGCGATTAAACGCCTCTAGACTTTTTTCTTTATGGCTACGTCAAATCATTGGTCTATGCCAACAAGCCGACGACGTTGAAAGAACTCAGAGTCAACATTGAACGCGAAATAGTGTCCGTTACGGCCGAAATGTGTGACCAAGTCATCAAAAATTAGGTCCAACGAATCGACTGCTGCCGACGTGCCCGCGATGGCCATATGAACGAAGTCGAATTCCATTCATAATTGTTTTGATTGTATTTCAAGTCGATAATAAAGTTTTGGCAATATCTCAAATGGTTTGAGTTTTATTTAAAAAAAAAAAGTTGATGAAGTCCTTATTGGAAAACCCTTTACTACCATTTATCCTCAAACTTGGGAGGATAAATGGTAGTAAATGGTGTTATCTCAAGAAATGGACCAGTCAATTGGTCGCCTCGTTCGTGCGATTAAACGCCTCTAGACTTTTTTCTTTGGGGCTACGTTCAATTATTGGTCTATACCAACAAGCCGATGACGTTGGAAGAACTCAGAGCCAACATTCAACTCGAAATAGCGGCCGTTACGGCCGAAATGTGTGACCGAGTCATCGAAAATTGGGTCCAACGAATTTACCGCTGCCGACGTGCCCGCGGTGGCCATATGAACGAAGTCGAGTTCCATTCATAAATGTTTTGATTGTATTTCAAGTCGATAATAAAGTTTCATTCCATTCATAAATGTTTTGATTGTATTTCAAGTCGATAATAAAGTTTTGGAAATATCTCAAATGGTTTGCGTTTTATTTAAAAGAAAAAAGTTGTGAAGTCCTTATTGAAAAATCCTTTACTACCATTTATCCTCAAACTTGGGATCCAAACAGGATAGGATCACATACATGATCATGTATGCATCTATGCTATACATGATATATATAATCATATAACATATATATGATTATATATGTTCATATATGTTCATATATATTTTAATTTTTACATAAGTTCACAAATATATTCAAAATCTTCTAAATTTAAAAACTTTTAAATGAATTTCAGAAAATATATAACAAAATTTTACTAATTTTTAATAAGAAATTAAAAAAAAAAAGAAATTTGCACTCACCAAAATGTTTATATCTATTTTTTTTTTTGTAGAAATTACATCAGAACTTTTTCATTCCTTTGCACTGTGTGTTTGACTATATGCTTTAGGTTATCAATATTTTGTTTTATTTCGAATATTTTTATTTTGGCATAAAGTTCATTTAACAATTTTTAAAAACACCAACAATTCTTGTATGTTCATGTTGTTGACTTATTTAACCTTGAAAAAAGAAAAAAGAAATCGCGTTAAACATCATATAATATGGGGTTTTTTTTTTGCTTCATTATTAACACTGACATAAAAACTAAATGGAATTTTGTTGCTTTATGACTAAAAATACTTGAGACTGGCAAACAATGAGATATTTGATGTGTGGTAAAATTTTTTAAGGATGTTAAAATAATTAACCCAATATGAACTTACATTTTTATTGATTTTTTTTTAAATTTTAACATAATCGTAAAAAATATTAGGAAAATACCCATGCGTTGGGCTCCATAATTTCACAAAATTTTTAAATTTATAGAGAAATCTTTAATGTAGTAAAATTTTGACAGAAGTTAAAATAATTAACCTAATATGAACATATAAATAAATTAATATTTTCAAAAATGTGAACATAATCGCAAAAAAACCATGAGGAACGTGCGCCCCGGTAGGCTAGTTGGTAGCGTGTTAGCTTATCAGTGCGGGGGTCGTGGGTTCGATTCCCACCAGAGGCACTGGTCTGTTTTCGCTACAACGAGCCGAAGGCCATAGTAGCTAGTGCTCGGTTAGGGTAACAGGATATAATTTGTAATTATATGATTATTAATTAATAAAATAAAAAATAAAAATAAAACCATGAGGAAAATACCCTAACGTTGGGCGCCATTATTTCTACTATATTAGAATTAAAATTACAGTTTTTCCTATTTCGTGCGTAAGTCTAACTTTTAACTATTTTATGTCTATTTAATAACTATTTTGAATTTAGAAATTTAATTTTTCTTTTAAAAATATCTTATCATCTTCTGAAATGGGTTAATAATATGACATTTATGTTACTTGTCAAACATTTTCATTATTATAAATGTCAAAAAAAACACAACTGTTATTGCGTTTTAGTTCATTCTTGTTTATTTTTAAATAGATATTATAAATATGTACCAACATTCAATTTTCTTTCTACCTAAGGATTTTTTTTTTTTAAATTGAATTTAGTTAACTCAAAAGAAATACAAAACATTTCCAACGAAATTCGAATTTCATACGTAATCGTTTTACACTTTAATATAATTTGATATTCTATTTAATATTTTGGGAATTATTTTATATTTTCTTTTGCTTTACGTGAACAAGAGCATGTAATCTTCTTAAAAACAACTTTAAGTCTTTACGCTCACAATATTATTTCGTTAAAAATATTAAAAAAAAAAACATTCTTAGGGGAAAGAGGTCGGTTCTAGGTTATAGGCAGGACAGGACCTAAGCTGTTAGGGACTAGAATTTTAATGCGATAGAAACCGGTCACTTTAAGATTGCCTTACTATAGGAAAGCATCAACTGACACATTTTAGACACCCTGTGATGTGTTAGGGGATGTGTCTAAAAAAACACTAAAACTACAAAAACAAACGCATGGGTTCTACATTCCGAAAATGAAGTGAAAGTGAAACTTCCGCTCAATTTGTGTTCCCAATTCCACATAAGTGATTTGAAAAGAAAAAATTCATTTTCATTTTGTTTCTAGTGGAATTAAAGTGATTTGATGTGTTCTATAAAACAATTTCACTACAAAAAAAGTAATTGTAAAACGGTATTAGTTAACTGAGTGAAAAACCAAACTTTTTAGAAAATAAAATTATTTTGAATATTAAAAGTAAAAAAAAAATCAAACAATGTAAGCAAATGTGATATGTTGTTAATATACGTTTATTTAAATGAAAAAGTGTTGTATTTTTTACGGGAAAACACATGAATCCGGAACAAGAGGCCCCATTTTTAACATTCATGGAAAAAAAATCTGGTTTGGCCAAAGGTTTTTAGAGGGGCGACAAAACAGTTGAAGACCAGTTGTAGAAGGACTTAGCAAGTACATTAAACAGCTTAGGACCTCCAGAAAACGATGCAACTGGTTGGAAAAAGGCTTGGGCTGATAGGAAGGCTACCATTCGTAAAAAATTGGCCGTAAATAGAGCAGAGGTAACGGCAACAGGTGGAGGACCCAATAATATCCAACACATATCATCCAAAGAAGATTCAGTTGTCAAACTTTCTGGCCTTTATACAGCAGTCGAAGGTGTTCCAGCTGCTAAATCATTCGGAACGACAAGCAAAGGGTAAACAACCACAAATTCATCTATTGAATTGTCAAACTTAGATGGCACCAGTAAACGTGATTTTACAAAAATTAAATAAAAATGACGAAGGTACTGAAAATATAGAAAATGAGGAACAGCAACCGATGATTTCCCTTTTTGATTTCTCAATTTCTTCGCGACTTCTTTCAAATCTAATCCATTTTGGGCATATGACAGTTTTCAAAACATTATACATATTTGTTAAAATTTTTGACGCTGTACTTCTTTCCACTGCTAGATTGAAGTCTTTTGTGATCATTTGTTGGTAAATTCCTTGTCCGAAATAACGTAGTGATGTGTCCTATTGCAAAATAATTGGAATGCTTGTCTTTTTATTGGTGTTAATTCTTCTAAAACCATCATAAATGCATACTTATTTAATCTAAAATACGCAATAAAACTATTTTTTTTATTAATTTTAAACACTTGCGACTTTAATTATTGTCTTACGATTTTCTGGTAGTTCCAAAGGATTTGAACAGTCACGAAGCCTTTTTCTATTTAGATTTTCCGTTCTTTGTTTTTCTTTTTCAATTACACAATTACGCAATCACAATTGCGAAACTCATTTTATATTATTTTAAA
The DNA here is from genome assembly GCA_021234595.1 of Delia radicum. NCBI lineage: Eukaryota > Metazoa > Arthropoda > Insecta > Diptera > Anthomyiidae > Delia > Delia radicum. Next base: position 16,238,049 of record CM037852.1, on the reverse strand, counting down.
AATAAGTATTTTTTTGTTTCATTTTTATTTTTGTTAAAAAATGCACTCTTCTTTATTGCAATTTCATTCACTTTAAAGTGATAATTTGGTTTTTTCCCGCATTTTTTTATGTTGTTGCTAAGAACAAAATGAAAATGAAATCGACGTGAAAAAAACGATTCACTCGTTTTTCAGAACACAGCGGCATTAAAAATGCGGAATTAAAAACGATTCCACTTTCACTTCGTAGTGGAATATAGAACCCAGGCCAAAATGTAGTTAGAGTACAACAATAAATGTTTGACTCATTTATTTGCTGTTTATGAATTTTTAGTTAACTCCTGAAGGACACGTCATAGATCCGCTGGACAGGAAACGAAATGGAATAGGAAACAAAATTTGTACTATTGAAGTGTGTCAATTAAAACAAATCCTTTAATCATTATGATTATGGGAAACAAGTGAAACTCAAGCAATTAATACAGAAAACTAAAAGGAATGGAACTGGCAAACAAGTGTAACTGGAACAATAAATAAAAGGAAACAATTGTAATGGAACGGATAAAAAGCGAAATTGATACATTGAATATAGGGCACGAAATGAAAGGGAACGGAAAATTTAATTTGTATAATCGGAGTGTGTCAAAGAAATCAATTCATTATTAATAATTCAAAACATGGTAATGCACATAATTTTATTATCACACAGAAAAAATCATCGTCGAAAAAATTTCAATAAAACTTTAGTTTGATTTCAAATACACTTGCAATTAAAAGTTTAATAATATATATTAAATGCTTAATTGAAAATGAATTTTGTGCACACAAAATTTCCAGTTTTTATAACGCACAATGATAACAAAGAAAAACCACGAAAGTTAAAAAAAAATCTCTAAAAATAAAAAAATTGCCAAAATTTAAAAAATTTGCTGAGATTTAATTAATTTGTAAAAATTAAAATAAAACGTCAAAATTTTAAAAACATTGCTTAAATTTAACAAATCTCTAAATTAAAAAACATTGCTAAAATTGAAAAAAATCCCCAAAAGTGACAAAATTCAACAAATATTAAGAAAACAGCAAAATTTTAATAAAGCACCAAAGTTATACATACCCGAGTAAAAAGATTACACATAATCATGAATTATTTTATATAAATATAAATGTTTTTGCATGCTCTTATATGTTAATACATATGTTTATGCATGATTATATATAAAAAATGTTTCCTCTAAATTGCTTAGTACGATGCCACATATAATTACATCTTATAACATATCGAACAATATATAATCGTATATGACATATACAATTATATATTTTTAATCTTATTATGTAGCAGCCCCATTTCCATAAAAAGTAAGACAACTATTTTAGGACAAAACATACCATTTTTGACATATTAAATAGATTGTTGGAGCCTAAAAGTACCCTCCTAAAAAAAAGTTGTTATCTGTTCCGTATTGAGCTCTTCAATATGAATTATTTGAACGCTATTACCCAAAATTTTCCATTTTCGGGACACCGTAATGTGTATTAAAACTTAAAAAATATTTATGCGGGAACTTTTTGAAAACGGCAAAAAAGTAATGTCTCTTAATATTTTTTATGGACTTAACGAATATGATAGGATGAACATATTCACTCGTATTTGTATGAAATTGTGTATATTTTCATACAATCATGTACAAAAGTAAAAGTGTAACATTTAGTGCAATTTTACCAGACTAAAACTCGGATTTAATTATATTTGGATGTATCAGTACTCATGAAATAATATACTATTGTATCAGGTCAAAATTCGGATACAATAATATTCGGTTTTTATATAATTATATATATTTGTATCAGTTTAGATATAAAGCGATACAATTAGCCACAATTAGCCACAAAACTGATACCATTTAATACAATTCTATCTTGCCATGATGCGGCTAAGATTATACTGGACATTTATATAATTTCATCAGATTAGATCTAAACCCATACAAACAGATATAGTTATATAGGCCCATTTTTCGTAGGAAATTCAATAATATTACATATACATTACATATAGAATTTGATATGACTACATAAAGCTCCATATCAATTTTTTTTAATCGAGTAAGTTGAAATGAAAAAAAAAAATAAGATTAAAATTAAATTAATTTAGGGGATTTTTTCAAATTAAACGATTTTTTTTTTTTTAATTTTTGTGTTTTTTAAATTTTAGCAATTTTTTTTTTTCAAACTTTGTTAATTTTTGTGAATTTGACGTTTTTTTTTCAATTTGAGCATTTTTTTTTTTTTTTTTGTTTTAGAATTATTGTTTTAATTTTGACAATTACAATATTTGAAATTTTTTTTACAATTATGGCGTTTTTTATTTTTGCAATTTTTTAAAATTTTGCCATTTTTTAAAATTTTTGGAAATTTTGAAAATTTTGGAAATTTTTTTTAATTTCGGCAATTTTTACTAAATTTGTAGTTTTTTAAATTTTTGCAATTTTTTTTTTTTTAATATTAGCGATTTTTATTTTATTTTATTTTTCGCTAATCAGTGCGGGGCTCGTGGTATCGATTCTAACAGAGGCTCTGGTCAGACGTCCCTATCAAAGCTAATAGTCTTCGTTGCTCTACAGCTCGGTTGGTGTCTTAGTATATATATATAATATAATTATATAGTATATAATGATTAATAATGTAAATAAATAAATAAATAATTATTTTTTTTTTAAATTTTGAAAAAAAATTCCTATTTTTTCCAACTTCGACTTTTTTTTGTTTCAATTTTGATGATTTTTAAAAATTTTAGAGTTTTTTTTTTAATTGTAGCGAATTTTTACAATTTTTGTGTTTTTTAAATTTTGTAATTTTTTTTGGCGATTTTTTAAATTTTACCGATTTTTCCCTCCATTTTTGGCGATTTTTTGCAAGTTTTAATTAAAGCCTTCTTTGTTTGAAATTAGAAATAATATTTAATAAAATTTTTAATAGATATGATTAAAATCTTAATTGTAAATAAAATCAATTAAATAGTAACAAATTATTTCAATTGATACTACAATTTCTTTAATAGAATCGAATTCAATTAAACTTTTAATTAAATCAACAAATATTTTAATTGAAACTCGGTTTGTTACAAAGGCATATTTCTGCATATTTTGACTTTAAGAGCATTATTTTGTATTTTTTAATGATTTTTATTGCCTGCTTTTGCATTTTTTAAGTTTAAATTTAAATATGTTAATTTCACGAAATATTTCATTGTTTTGACATTAAATAAGTATTTTTATGCCTGGAATATTATGAGTGTAATTAAAATTTAAATTAATTAGTTCACTTTATTCATACATCCCATGTATGATGAATAAAGATAATGCTTTACATTGTATATTTCGTTATCTTTTGTTAATTACTTGTAAGTAATATTTTGTCTCTGTAATTAAGGATATAAGATCCCACTTTTTGTACACTGAGAGAATTATCTGCAAGATAGTACTGACTATTTACATAAAACCAATGAAATTGTACTGGAATTCGCCCATTGAAACTTTTCATTATGTTAATGCAAGTTTTCATCAAATTGTATGAATATTAACATTTCATATATTAAAAGTTTCATACACTCAAGGAAGAAGTTTATTTAAAAATTGGTTTCATAAAAAGTATGAAATTTTTCATTATTTTTAATAAAACTTTCCTTTATTTTATGGAGAAAAGTTTCATTGATTTACTGAAAATGTTTGTCCAACAAAACTTTCTCTGTGTATTAGTATGTCTATATGATTTTTCTTCACATTTTATTATTATCAGGGCAACCAGAAAGTTGCTGTATAATTATTTTCCCTGTGCGTCGTATTGGAAAATGGATAAGATCCGTTTCAAAACAATTGTCGAATTCTGGCATACATTAATAATAAAAGAACTAGTTTAAGGCATATCTTTCCGTTATTTTTTAATATTTGGTTATGGAACAATTTAATTTTTAATAAAAAAAAACAAAATTAATCAAAAATTTGTTCTTCAATAGTTTTTATGGTTTGCAACATTGATTTCGGAAATTCGAGCATTATTACAAATTTTAATTTCCTGTCTAAAGACTATAAAAATTTCGGCATAATTTGTTTTTTACACTAATAAAAAAAAAATTAGTAAACATTTTTGATAAAACTACTAAAAATTAGTTAAACATGACGTTTCAGACAAAACTGCTAAAATTAGCATTTTTTTGTTAAATCTTAGTAAGATAAGAACATCATTCTTTCTAAACTACTGTGGAACTTGGCCTTGAACCATGTGCTTCTTTCCCTGGAAAGAGGCGGCAGGGGCGTGGTCGCCTACGCCGATGATGTGGCGATAGTGGTAAGAGGGAAGTTTCCGTCAACGCTTAGGGATATTAAGCGGGCGGCTCTAAGGGAGCTGGCGGTTTGGGCAAGGACCTGTGGACTTGGGATTAATCCCAATAAAACGGAGCTTGTTCTTTTTCACAGGGGGAACAACGATCCCGATCTTGGGCCTGTAATCCTGGACGGTGTGGAAATTCATCTTTCTGACTGAGCCAAGTATCTTGGCGTGATTCTTGACAGGAAGTTGCTTTTCAAGTTGGTCTCGGCGTCTACTCCGATTAGCTCGGTCTGGAAATGGCTGCCCAATCACTGCAGCGTTTTTCAGGCTGAGGTGATGGCGATAGGAGAGGTTGCCGCTTGGCTTGGACGGAACGTCCTGTCCACGACGAGCGTTAACATCTTTTCTGACAGTCAGGTCGCGGTAAGGTCCCTGGGGTCAACGTCTCTGAGTACGGTAACTGCCCTTAACTGCTGCGCATCCTTGGATGAGATGGCCAAGCAGTGCGACGTTCGACTAGTGTGGGTCCCGTGGCACAGGGACATACCAGGGAACTGTAGAGCTGATGATCTTGCAAGGCTAGAAACCACTCTGCAAGTTCCTGCGGAATTTGCAGGAGTTGTTGTTCCCCTAGCAACTTGTATTGTAAGCTGAACAATCGGCTCTACTCCGAGAGGGCGACTGACCTTAGGTGGGCTAATGGCGTGACTTGTGTGGTGACAAGGCACTGGATCTGGGGCGAACGAGGGCGCTACTATCGCTTTCCAGGGGGAAATCTCTAACATGGTGGCGGTGATAACCGGCCACTGTCTTTTTGGCAGGCACGCTCGTAGGTTGGGGGTGTTATCGCCTGACTTCTGTAGGAGCCGCGGGGACGAGGAGGAGGAGAGTATTGAGCACTTTCTCTGTTCATGTCCTGCGCTGGCGCTACGTACGAGGGCCTCACTTGGATCGGCGTTCTTTCACGATCTTGGGGATCTTTCAGGTGCTGGTATTCCGCACCTCCTTAGCTTCGTAAGGAGCTCTAACTGGTTCAACAGTGGAGTCTGATCGGTAATCCGTCAGTCTCGTGGCATCACAACGGACCTCAGAGTCTAAGTAATCTGGTGCTCACGGAGTCGGCTACCACTCCGACCTAACCTAACCAATAATCATAAAAACGATTTTTTAAAGCATATTCCTGGTTGCCCTGATTATTACCACCTCTTAGAATTGCTAATAAGTAAATCTATGATTTCACACATTGTACAGACATTTTGTTTTTAGAAGATTATTTAGCCCAGCATATAACAGCATGTATTTCATGCTATTAAGATACTTAAAAGCAACGTAAAAAAAGTTTTTCCGACTTTGTTTGTTTTTTTTTTTTTTTTGTTTGTTTAAGAAATCCCTTTTGTTGTTTAAATCAATTAAGGGGTGAATGTTAAGATTTGAGCTAAAGGTACGTTTTTTTATATTAAAAATGTTCTAAACATTTAATATATCACAAGTTTAATGTAAAGGATTTCTTATAGTCAACTTATATATCACCCTTAAAGTAGGCAATTTATTTTACAGAGGAATTTTGTATTTAAAGTTTATTAAGGTTTTTATAAAAACTATTTAAAAATTCATTGTCTTCAGTAAGGGGCATCTATATTTTAATTCATTAACAAAATAATGCATTTGATGCTTTTTAAAAAAAAATGTATTATCCCCAAAAATCGACACTTTATTATATTATAAAAATATGTATCATTCGATTTTTTAGTTTATAAATTAGTAATTAAGTTCCATTTTAAACGTACATTGTTTAAAATATTTACCCTTAAATGTGTATAATTATTAAAAGTTTATATTGACTTAGCAAAAAAAAGTTAATACCTCAAAAATATACTAACAAATGTATATTTTTTAAATTATCCTAAAATAGGACACAATTTTTTTTAATATTCTGTTTTTTAATCATGTTATTATTTAAACATTCATTGTTTAAAAAACTTTTTTAAATTAAACAAATTAATATTATGTTACACCTAAAAGTAGGCAAACATTTTTATTAACATTTACTCCTAAATTACTAAAACCTTTAAAACCTTTCTAACTTTTGTTTTTTATTAAAAATCTTTGTTTCCTTTTTTGAAGAGTTAAAGTAAATGATTTGTAAATATGATAAAATATTATATACATAAAACATTTTTCTCACATTTTGTTGATGTTGTTTGTAGCCTTTACACCATTGACCACAAAATATCAACCTCAAGTAATGTTCGGTTTAGGTTTTTACTTTTTTTTACTCTAAACTTCTCCCTTTATATATTTAGGTTTCTATTATCTAAAACTGTTAACAAGGGTCAAATGACACATTTTGCTAACACATTTTAACAACAGACAATAATAAAAATAGCCCAGCGAAATTTTTCTGTTACAAACAAAAAATATTAGAACCAATTCCTTTGCTCATTATCTGTGCTACTGTCAGTTCTACCACCGATTGTTTTTATTTAAAATTGTTCCAAAAGCAATAGCTTCAATTCTGAACTAGTTCTGAAACTAATTCAATAACTAGTTCCCTGTCAATTATACCTTACATTTAAGTTAGTTGGAATCGATTGTGAAACTGGTTTTTCGTTAGTTTTCGCTTCCATTTAAGTTCTGTGGAACGGATTCCAGAACTAGTTCCAAACATTCGATTCTGGAGAAATCAGTTCGTAGAAACCCAAACACAAGTTTCAACTGACGGATCTCGTTTTAAAACCAGTTCCCAAATTGGTTATGAAAGAGCCATAAAAGATGTCTTTGGTGATATTTCAAACAAACATCATCGGTGTTTGATTCTACAGGAGACCGTTTCTAAAGCTCCGAAGTAGAGCTGGTTCCCCTACAACCGGTTCTGGAACCAGTTTTAAAACAAGTTCCGGAATTATACATTTATGTTTCTTGGAACGGGTTCCAGCACTAGTTCTAGGACATAAAAAAAGGAACTAACTACCCTATGGGGAATGAGGAGTCAATTGACCTAAAAGTGACTGGTTAAAGGACTTATCACAGGACTGGTATAATTTAATACTGAAGTGGGTTAAGCAGTGTCAACTGTCCTAAAATTACCAATCCTGTGACTGGTAAAGGGAGGACATACCACTAAACCAGAATGCTTATTAATAAGAAAAAGCCAGTTGGCCAGAATTTTACCCATTGGAAGCTTTTTTGTTTTCGTTTATTTGTATGTGCATCTTTGTGACCATCTTTGGTTAGTCCTGTACTATGGACGGATAATTAAACTAGAACTAGTTACAGAACTATTTCTAAGCTACACCAGTCTAGTTGAAAGTCATACAATGCTTGGGTCCGAAATTTTAATAGTTTTAAATTGACTTGTTTCATTATTTGTCTATAAATTGATAAGCAATTACAAAATCAATAGTAGATTTAGATTTTGCCTGGCGTTAGGTTCATATACATGAAAAAAATCTTAAAGGTCAAGCATTGACCCAAATCAAAAAGATTCGTCCTTGTGTTATCTTCATATTTGCTATCGCCAGAGTGAGAAAAACTAAGTCAATTTTCAGGAGGCCCTTACATGGGCAATAAGTCTAAACATGCACCGATTTTATCCAAAATTAATAGCATTCGTCCTTAAATTGCAAATTTATTTAGTGTTTAAAATTTTATCAAAAGATCATTGCATTTGCGGCCAATAGAGTACGATAAACAAAGTCAAATTTCTAGGTGCCCTTACATCGGCAATATGTGTAAGCTTGGACCGATTTTAAGCAAGTTTAAAATGATTCGCCCTTGGGCCGATCTCAGTGTGGCAAATTTAATCAAAAGTTTTCGACCTTGGGCCGATGGAAGTCAGAACTTTGCTAATTCAATTCAAGAAATGATTCAGAATCGATCGTTACACTAAAAGATGGCTCTAGGTTCAGTACTTTTTATTGCAACAATTTTTAGCTCTAACTCACTACACCCATACCGCATAGTGGCACTGAACCCTCTATTAGAACGGGTTAAAAAGACACATATTTTGTTCTTTAACCGATTTTTTGGAACCGAAATTTTTGCTGGGAATGTAAAGAAACACTAAAGGAACCTTTTTTCCTGAAGAAACAGAAAAAATGAAATTGTTTTCTTAAAACATTTAAAACACTTTAACATGCTATCAGTTTTTTTTTTCCCCTATCAAGGGTTTTTTATAGCCCTACAAAATTAAGAGCATATTAAATTTTTCAAGTTTTGTCACATATTGAAAAATGTTTTCGTAAGTTTCCAAAAAAAAAAAAACAAAGGCCATTTTAAAAAGTTTGTAAATTGTTACTAAAATTAATTTTTTTTGACTTAAATAAAGGCACTTGAAGCAATTTATTTTACTCTATTACACAGTAACAGTTAGAGAATTTAACAAAGGTCTGCTGGGATGTGTTTTCTAGGTTATATCACCTTTCCATAATATACACAGATAAAATTTACTTAATGCTGTATGCTTTTATTAACCCATTTTCAACTGCAGTTGCTTTAACGTCCGATAATTTTGGACAGGAAAAAAATATATTAACACAATAAAAATCAAGTGAAAAATTTACGTCTTTACTATACAAATAATTAAAAGGGGTTCCAACTATTGTTCTAGAGTTGCCACAAAACTGACTAAAAAATAGTTTTAAATTTTTTGTAGTACTTTTGTACCGGTTTTTAAAAGTTGTTCGTTGATTCTAGGGTTGTCTGGGGTTGTTGTTGTTCTAGGGTTGCCACATAATTAACTAAAAAATACAATTAGCACGTTTTTCAAAAACTATTAATTTTTAGAAAGAAGACCGGTTTTATAAAAGTTATCTGTTGATTTAGTAAAAGACGTATGGGAAAACTTTTTGAATGAGAAACATTTTTTTGTGCAGTGTGTACTTTTTATGTAAAATTAAAAGGTCAAAAAATTTCCGATGAGATCGATAAGTGGTATAAAATGGGTTAAACATTTTTAATTAATTTGACACTTCAAATTGCACTCTTTGTTTCATTTTGACTTTTTTCTTAATCATGTAAGGGGTGCGCAAATAAAATGTGTATTTCAAAGAATTTTAACCGGCAAATCAATCTAAAAAGCATAAAATTAATATAATCTACACACAGAGAATAAATTGATTGGAATTCCATTGTAACCAACAAAATTTAATCATTATTCAAAAATTTTAATTGTAACTGCTTAAAGTTCATCATCAGAATAATTGTAAACAGAAAATATATAAAATCAACCAAAACACAGTCACATCATTCAATCTATTGGTTTTCCTTATCAATATTGAAAAAAAAAATTATCTTATACATTACCTTTAATACCAACAACTTTTCGGAGATTTTATCCCTTTCACTCTATCTAAAATATAAGTTTTCGTTACCAATTTTAAAATAATATAAACTCTAATAAAATATTAAGATTAGAAACCCAATTTCTGTTGTACATACAAATCTATTTTTAGACATTAATATTTAAACTAGAAAGAAAAAAATATTCAAGGTAGAAATTTGAAAATAGAAATTCAAATTGAGTTTAGGCTAAAGTTAAAGTAATTGCCTGACAAGCAGAATGTCGTCGGTTCGAGCCCAGTTCGCGGAGAAGATTTTTTTATTAATAAAATAATATAAATTTTTTTATAGTTTTGGTAACTCTAATAAAATATTCAGATTATCAACCGAATTTCTAATGTAAATACATATATATTTTTAGAAACTAGAAAATATTCAATGTTGAAATTTAAAAAACCATTTAAATTAGATTTAGGCTAGAGGTAAAGTACTTGCCTGACAAATGGAAGATCGCCGGTTCGAGACAAGTTCAAGGCATATAATTTTTTTATTAATAAAATAAATTTTGTTGAACGCATGTGAATCTATTTGTGGAATATTATAGTCCATAAACATAAAATATTCAATTGCTGCAATAAAAATTCGAAATTTGTAAATAAATGTTGGTTGTTACAATAGTATTAAAATTTAATAATAGTGATAGTACGTGGATCCACAAAAATTCGTTTGGCAAACAATTCGGTTGCAACTACAAAACGGTTTTCTGTTCGTATTATACTGAATGTAAGGAATAAATTGTAGAGCAGGTCTCTTGGTGACTTTTTTCTATAATAAAATTTATTTTATTGAATGTAAGGAATTAGTTCTAGAACATGTTTATTGTAAAAATTTTCGTTGATCGTGGAAAAATTTGTGTTTCAAGAATTTGGAAGAATTTGAGTTGCAAATAAATAAAAAAGTATAAGATTTATAAAATCTACTATATGTAATTTAAGGAATTAAATCCAAATCCTGTTTCTAGTTAACATTATCTTTTGATCGTGTAAGGGGTGCGCAAATGAAATGAGTATTATATAGAAATTGAGCTGCATATGAGTTATACAAATATAAAATTGAATAGATCCATTATAATGAATCTAATGAATCAGTTCTAGAACCTGTTTCTTGTTGACTTACTCTTTATCGTGTAAGGGCTGAGCAAATAAAATGTGTATTCCATAGAATTAATAAAACAATATAAATCTCATAAAATGTATTACAGTAGAATCACAGAAATTAGAACCACTTTGTACATCGGGCAATTCTAATTTCTGAAAAGTTCTAATTTCTGGACATTTTTTTTTTACAGAAAATTATAATAAAACTATTTATGTAAGCTTTATTTAAACACAAAACAATTTTTATTTAATAATATTTAATTAATTGAACATATTAAATTAATAGAAAAACTTTAAAATTTTAATTTTGTACAAGCATATCAAATCTCACATGCATATGACCGAATTGTACCCACCACGAATAACTCGGGGATTCCCGTTTTATTTTTACTTCTATGAGCAAAAAAATAATTTGTAGTGAAAATACAAAACAAAATAAAAAAAATTTCCAGAAATTAGAACCACAGGTTCTAATTTCAGAGCGTACAATACATTAGAGCGTTCAATACATTGCAAAATAATAATTTGTAGTGAAAATACAAAACAAAATAAAAAAACTGCCACAGGTTCTAATTTCAGAGCGTACAATACATTGGAATTGCCGGTTCTAATATCTGGACGTTTCTAATTTGTTAGAGTTCTAATTTGTGAGATTCTACTGTATATTGAATCTTAGGAAGCAGTTCTTGAACCTGTTTTTTGTTTCGATAGTGTAATCGAATAATTAAATCTATTATAATGGATCTAATGAATCAGTTCTAGAACCTGTTTCTTGTTGACTTTCTCTTTATCGTGTAAGGGGTGCTCAAGTAACATGCGTATTACATAAAATTAAAGCTGTATATAAATAAGATTCATAAAACCTATTATATTGAATCTAAGGAATCAGTTCTAGAACCTGTTTTTGTTAATTTTTTTTTTTTTTTTGATAGTGTAAGCGGAGCGCAAATAAAACGCGTACTACAACGTATTTACGCTGCATACCAATTAAGAAAATATAAAGGTAATTAAATCTTAATAGTGAATTTTTATGTGTGAGATTTTATTTGTTCGGTTTTAGATCATGACAAATTTTTCTCTAAATTAACAGAAAAATTATAATTTTTATATGATAATTTACTTTGACTATTAGAAAAAAACACAGAAAAAGTTATTAGACACTAGCATGAATGGAATGCATTTTCTGACCCACTACGGTCTTCATCAACATTCTTCGTGCCATTTAGTGTTAATCGTAAATATCATCTATTTAACTCACATGTTAAAGAAATTGGGTAACTTTAAATCCCACATTACTCTGTGTGTTGAGTTAGAATGAAATTTACCACGAACGATTTCTATTTATAGTGTGTTTGTTTTTTCTCTAGTCATTATCATAGTTGCCAGTTTAACTTTCAGTTAAAACTTTAAATGGCAGTTCTTTTCTCTAATGTCATCATATACTATCCTTCTACATTAGCAAAGCATATCAACAAACATTAAAGATTTTTCATTAACACATATGTCGAGCATATACATTAAACGATTTTTACACTGTACCTGGTGAGTGGTTTAATAGTGAATTTTTATCGTTGATCTATAAATTTATGTGTGAGATTTTATTTGTTCGGTTTTAGATCATGACAAATTTTTCTCTAAATTAACAGAAAAATTATAATTTTTATATGATAATTTACTTTGACTATTAGAAAAAAACACAGAAAAAGTTATTAGACACTAGCATGAATGGAATGCATTTTCTGACCCACTACGGTCTTCATCAACATTCTTCGTGCCATTTAGTGTTAATCGTAAATATCATCTATTTAACTCACATGTTAAAGAAATTGGGTAACTTTAAATCCCACATTACTCTGTGTGTTGAGTTAGAATGAAATTTACCACGAACGATTTCTATTTATAGTGTGTTTGTTTTTTCTCTAGTCATTATCATAGTTGCCAGTTTAACTTTCAGTTAAAACTTTAAATGGCAGTTCTTTTCTCTAATGTCATCATATACTATCCTTCTACATTAGCAAAGCATATCAACAAACATTAAAGATTTTTCATTAACACATATGTCGAGCATATACATTAAACGATTTTTACACTGTACCTGGTGAGTGGTTTAATAGTGAATTTTTATCGTTGATCTATAAATTTATGTGTGAGATTTTATTTGTTCGGTTTTAGATCATGACAAATTTTTCTCTAAATTAACAGAAAAATTATAATTTTTATATGATAATTTACTTTGACTATTAGAAAAAAACACAGAAAAAGTTATTAGACACTAGCATGAATGGAATGCATTTTCTGACCCACTACGGTCTTCATCAACATTCTTCGTGCCATTTAGTGTTAATCGTAAATATCATCTATTTAACTCACATGTTAAAGAAATTGGGTAACTTTAAATCCCACATTACTCTGTGTGTTGAGTTAGAATGAAATTTACCACGAACGATTTCTATTTATAGTGTGTTTGTTTTTTCTCTAGTCATTATCATAGTTGCCAGTTTAACTTTCAGTTAAAACTTTAAATGGCAGTTCTTTTCTCTAATGTCATCATATACTATCCTTCTACATTAGCAAAGCATATCAACAAACATTAAAGATTTTTCATTAACACATATGTCGAGCATATACATTAAACGATTTTTACACTGTACCTCGTGAGTGGTTTAATAGTGAATTTTTATCGTTGATCTATAAATTTATGTGTGAGATTTTATTTGTTCGGTTTTAGATCATGACAAATTTTTCTCTAAATTAACAGAAAAATTATAATTTTTATATGATAATTTACTTTGACTATTAGAAAAAAAACACAGAAAAAGTTATTAGACACTAGCATGAATGGAATGCATTTTCTGACCCACTACGGTCTTCATCAACATTCTTCGTGCCATTTAGTGTTAATCGTAAATATCATCTATTTAACTCACATGTTAAAGAAATAGGGTAACTTTAAATCCCACATTACTCTGTGTGTTGAGTTAGAATGAAATTTACCACGAACGATTTCTATTTATAGTGTGTTTGTTTTTTCTCTAGTCATTATCATAGTTGCCAGTTTAACTTTCAGTTAAAACTTTAAATGGCAGTTATTTTCTCTAATGTCATCATATACTATCCTTCTACATTAGCAAAGCATATCAACAAACATTAAAGATTTTTCATTAACACATATGTCGAGCATATACATTAAACGATTTTTACACTGTACCTGGTGAGTGGTTTAATAGTGAATTTTTATCGTTGATCTATAAATTTATGTGTGAGATTTTATTTGTTCGGTTTTAGATCATGACAAATTTTTCTTTAAATTAACAGAAAAATTATAATTTTTATATGATAATTTACTTTGACTATTAGAAAAAAACACAGAAAAAGTTATTAGACACTAGCATGAATGGAATGCATTTTCTGACCCACTACGGTCTTCATCAACATTCTTCGTGCCATTTAGTGTTAATCGTAAATATCATCTATTTAACTCACATGTTAAAGAAGACCGTAGTGGGTCAGAAAATGCATTCCATTCATGCTAGTGTCTAATAACTTTTTCTGTGTTTTTTTCTAATAGTCAAAGTAAATTATCATATAAAAATTATAATTTTTCTGTTAATTTAGAGAAAAATTTGTCATGATCTAAAACCGAACAAATAAAATCTCACACATAAATTTATAGATCAACGATAAAAATTCACTATTAAACCACTCACCAGGTACAGTGTAAAAATCGTTTAATGTATATGCTCGACATATGTGTTAATGAAAAATCTTTAATGTTTGTTGATATGCTTTGCTAATGTAGAAGGATAGTATATGATGACATTAGAGAAAAGAACTGCCATTTAAAGTTTTAACTGAAAGTTAAACTGGCAACTATGATAATGACTAGAGAAAAAAACAAACACACTATAAATAGAAATCGTTCGTGGTAAATTTCATTCTAACTCAACACACAGAGTAATGTGGGATTTAAAGTTACCCAATTTCTTTAACATGTGAGTTAAATAGATGATATTTACGATTAACACTAAATGGCACGAAGAATGTTGATGAAGACCGTAGTGGGTCAGAAAATGCATTCCATTCATGCTAGTGTCTAATAACTTTTTCTGTTTTTTTTTTTTCTAATAGTCAAAGTAAATTATCATATAAAAATTATAATTTTTCTGTTAATTTAGAGAAAAATTTGTCATGATCTAAAACCGAACAAATAAAATCTCACGGTAATTAAATCTTTTAAACTGAACCCAAAGAATAAGTTCTATAACCTGTTTCTTGTTAACGTTGTTCTTGATCGTGTAAGCGGTGCGCATATGAAATACGTATTTTATAGAATTTAAACTACATAGCGTTTAAATAAATATAAAATCAGTTAATTGTACTATATTTAATCTAAGGAACTAAGTTTAGAATCTGTTTCTTGTTTGCATATTTCTTGATCGTGTAAGGGGTGAGCAAACAAAATGCGTATTACGTAGAATTTTGATATGATTAACAATTCGATTCTAAAGATTTTTTCTTAGGAAACCTTTTTTTTTATTCTGTGTAAGGTATCAAAAATTCGACTTTAAATTTTATTTTCCCATTAAAATTTTCTTAGAAATACAGTTTTATTTTTTGTTTTAAAAATTTCCATAATTTTTTTGCCAAGACAAAGACAAAGATTCCGTTTTTTTATGTTTATATATTTCTAACGCAATTACTTACTATTAGATTTCCTTCCAGTATGAAACAAAAACCAGAACCCAAACGAATTTATTTGACTTTGTCCGGGTTTATTTCAGAAATGTTAACTTCCTTAAGTTTGTTTGTCATTGTTTTTTTTTTCCGATTTAACTCAGTCATGTATAAAAATTTCAAACTAAATTAGATTTTTTTATAGAAATTTTTGGTATTACACGTTCTTTTCTTTTGTATATTTTTTGTTTCTTTAAACAACCATATCAATTTTGTTTTCAACTCTAACCACTCACTACAAATTGTCTATAGACTACGACCAAAGAATTTAATATTATACAAAATATAAAGACTTTTATAAAAATACTTTGGCAAAAAATAAGAAAAACGACTAAAATGAGAAAAAACTGTCACCAATCCTTAAAAAGAAAACGGTTAAAAAATGTCAACAAAAATTGTACCAGCCATAATTTATTTTATTATCCTAAATGTATGCTATTTAAAAAAAGAAAACCGTTTAGAAAAATCTTTATAAAACACAAAATAAATATTTGTTATCAAATTTAATTTTTTTTTTCCCCCAAGAAATTGCTTATAATGGTTTAAATTTATAAATACATTGGTTTTAAAACCAATAAGAAAAATTTTAAAAAACGCCTAAAAATATGTTGGTAATTATAAAGTTAAACAATTTGTTTAGGTTAGTCTTTAATTAAGAGGTTTAATTGAATATATTACAAATTATTTTGTCTACTTGAAGTAAAAGCATTTGCAGTTTCGGGAGAAAAGTTGTCATAATTAAAAGGCTGTAAAATAAACTTTAGTAGATTCAGGATTAAAAAATTGGGTGCTGCTTTTTGCACTTTTATTAAAATAAAAAATTTAATACAGGCCCTTAAATATACTTTAATTTTGCTTATCACACCAAACATCTAAAAGTAGGCCATACTTTTTATGTAATAAACACCCTTAAAACTATGCTAACCTTTTTTAAGTTTTTGTATACAAACCAACACAAAGCCCATAAATTTAAATAAAGTATATTATTTTAATACATGTAAGTTACAAAATATTTGTTGCATAATTTAAGGCTGTTTGAAATTATAATAGATAACAAGCAAAGCATATTTTCGGGATGTTTTTGTTAGAAGAAACAAAGAAAAAAACACATTTAATATAAAAAAATTAGTTAAACTCATGGTATAAAAATACCTGGACACATTAAAAATAATGTTCTCTTGGTTACGATTACAAACTGTCAAAAAATTGTACACAAATTAAAGAAAACCAAAAAAAATAAGTCTAAATGATAATGACTTGATAAAATAAATAAATAAATTTAGTTTTAAAACCTATGGGCTCCGTAAAGAGACATAAAAATATTTAAAAAAAAGTCAAAATGGAAATCGAAAACATTAACAGTACAAATTAAAAATATAGTTGAAGTAAAGTGAATATTTTTATACAACCTGTCACGTACTTAAAAACTTAAATACCGTGAAATTCGAAAAACTAAAATAGCAAAATGTGCAAAAATTTAAAAGTGCTTAAACAAAATTAAAAACTTACTCAAAAATTTGATGTAGTTTGTGGAAAAATTAAATATTTTCCAAAATGTTAAAATTTATAATAAAAACCAAACTTAATAAATATGTCGCGCCAATTAAGTAGTAGTAAGACACCGGACCAGTTCTTTCAATATTATTGATTGTCCTGTGTTTCGCACAACGCATTACAGAGAAAATTCGTTTTTTAGTCGAACGATTCGTATGTGGAACAAACTTCTCGCAGAAGTCATCCATTTTAGTTACAATTTAGAAAAATTTAAATCAAATATCCACAAACACTACTCCCTCTTTCCTCCCTCCCATACCCTATTTTCCTGATCAATACAATGCACTGCATGAGTAGGGGGCATCCCCTGAGTATTGGTTAAAATTAAAAAAAAAAAAAAAAAAAAAACCTTAATTATTATAACTTTTATGGTAAATTACTTACAATTTTTATTTTCTTTCATACTCATAATTATTTGCAGTTCGGCTTCGCCTTCGGAGTTCGGCCAAGTTCGGTGTTCGGCCAAATTTTGCCCGAACTTGGCTGAATACCGTATATTTGAAGAAGAACAGTTCATTTTTGATTTATTTCACGTAAAAAACAAAATTTTCAATTAAATTCGTCATATACTTTAGTTAAAATAATAAAGTTCAGGTATTTCCATACTTTTGTTGAAAACTTCAATAAAATAATTGAAATGACTTTATAATATTTTTGAAAAAATATTCTAAATTTGCTTTTTTACAAATTTATTGATGTTTGAATATTTTTTAATATACTTTAATGATGCTTTTTGTAGTCAAAATCAACGAAAATTTAAATTTTATTCAAACTAAAAAAAAATTGAAAAGTTCGGCTTCGGTTACGGCTTCGGCCGAATATTAAAAATTTGGCCGAAGTTCGGCTACGGCTTCGGTCGGATACTAATTATTTGATCCCAATTAATATAATTTTTATAAAATGATAATAGTTATGGATAAGAAATAAAACATTTCTTACTGGTAACTATTATTTCTTAAGTAATATTTTGAAATAATTTTTTAATAGTTACGCATAGGAAAAAAAAAATAAAAGTTGTTTGTAATAATTATGCTTTAATAATTAATTTACAAAAATGTAATAAAAATTGCATTTATATTTTGGTGTGTTTTTTTTAGCACTTATGTAACTGTGTAATAGACTGGCCCTTCGTTGTATGGGCGATTTTAAACTTGCTCCGAATCCCGCTCCCCGGGGCTCATTTTTTGAGGTCAATGGAAAAACTAATCCAGAAAAAATTTCAGCTCATTTGATGAATTTTTGAGCTATCCCTGGCCCTTCAAAGTTTTGAATTTTTGGTATTTTTGCCAAAATTTTCCGTTGTAAACACCCTAGTGTATAAATTATAAACCCAAATACAAAATTGTTTTTTTCTTACAAAGATGTATCTATTACCTTTCCAAAATGCCCAAATTCTCTAAATTCTGATTAAAAACAACGACAATATAGGGGTTTATATACAGATTTATTGTAAGTAATGAATAAATTAAAAGCAACACGTTACAATAAAAATTAGTTCGTCATTCGTTTTGCAACAGTGTACTTTTCAAATGACTTGAGTATTGTTGACGATACTTATCAACTGTTAATAACAAGAACTGCTTCTGCTCTTCATCGCGAGTGAGGAGCTGGTTGAATTCTTCCATTAGTTTTACCTTGCGTTCAGAGACGTCATTGACTACCTGCATTTTTTGAACAACTTGCAAGCCTTCAATGTACGAATTATGTTGTGGCCAAGTAGAAGGTTCATAAGCCATGAATTCAGTAGAGATATTGAATCTTTTAAAAAATTCCGCGGTTCTCTTTGTAACGAAAAACGCTAAAGTTTTGTTTTTAAATGAAGGTACATCTTTCGGTTGTATAATATTTCGATTTTGAAATATGTTGTCATCTTCAGATGGATCACCTCGGAGAGACTGTGCAATTTTTGCTTTTACATCAACATTTATGCTGTTGTCAAAAAATGCTAAGCCAACTGCTTCATCAGAAAGATACCACAAATGGCCACACATTTTTTTTAATGCTGCATTCGAAATATCCTTGTCCACTATACCATAATTGTGCAAATCAATTAAAAAAGCCAAATCAACATTGGGAGCTGCGGCGGCAAACGGTGCGTAAAACCAGGCTTTAACATATAATGTTACGACAAATAAACATATATCGCGTATTCCTTTGAGCTCGCGCGCTTTTAGTTCAAATTGTCCGCGAAACAAATAAATTTTCAAGCAATATATTACTTTCGCCATCCACCTGGCGTGGTGAAATGCTCCAGGCGAGCGGAATGAGACTTCAGATGGCGGTGTTTTTCCCAAGAAAATCAGAACAAGCTTAAGAAACTCAGCATAGTCGGCTCTGCTGTGTTTTTCGTTCAATTGGTCAATGCAAAAGCTCCCGATTTCGTCTGATATGTTCGACAAGTCGACATTATCATCATCCAAAGCCGTTTTATATTCAGCAACATCTAGTTCTTCTACAATAAAAGTAAAAGCATTGAAAAGTAATTAGTTTCAAGTTACATTGAAATACATGCTTCGTATATGTTATACAACAAGAACATACCCCATTTAGCTTGAAATCTCTTGAATAAAAGCACATCCGGCGCAGATGTTGCCCCCATTTTTATATCAAAGACCGCTTAAGAACAATTTCATAAATATGATGACGACAGGCCAAAATCATCAAGCTTCGCCCGAGCCCCTGCTGAAGTAGCGTGCACGCGCCATTTAACCGTCCTGTATTCGATGCTGTTGTGTCGCAACAAATCGCTTGAATATTTTGTTGCAAACCCCATTCAGTAATAACATTAATTACCGCGGCCGATATCTGATGGCCAGTTCCATTTCGTATAGATGGGATGCCAAGCAGTTGATCGCCATTGTTATTGGAGACGATAACGGGAAGACGGTCAATCTTTGATTTTCCATGTATACTGGGTAACAATTTGCCATCAAAATGAACAGTGCATGGCATATCCGGATTCAATTTGTAATTATCTTTTATTTTGGTAGCAATTGATTCGCGTTGTAATTGTCGTACTCGCTGTAGAGTGGTCCGATTGATTATCAATTTTTGAACGTCGTGGCCTAGCGACTCAGCAACTACGACCAGTAGATGAACAGCATATCTATCTGAGACCTTGCATTTATCGAGAGCAGACACAATTCTTTCATTGATAAAATTAAATATGCCTCTTTTAGAAGATGGCACTGTATTCACAGCAAAGTCCACATCCATTTCGGAGTCGGTTTCAACAAGTTCGTTCATTTCAATAGTAGTATCATTTGAATCGATATCATCAAGATTACTTGTATCTGAAATAGATGCCAACTGTTCCTCCTCCCTTCTTCTCCGCTCTGCTTCAGCTTGTATGCGATCCAATCTTGCCTTCTCCTTTCGCATGGAGACTGTATCAATGCCTAATATGACGCCATGCCGACCCTTTCTTTGATTTATTAAAAATTGCTTGTCGGCTTTGTTAGTCATAACGTCCATGGCATTTATCTTTGCGTTGGGTTGGAATGTAAGCTTTATCCCAAAAACCGCACGCCTCATTTACAACTATAGCTGCACTAGCAGGCAACGAAAGTCTTTGGTCGTTATAGATACTGAATAAAAGCGATAAAACTTGCCCTTTGGATGGTAACTTAGCGCCTAATATTTGTGTACAAGGTTCACCGATTAAATAAACACGAGTTTTAGAACGAGTTGAAAACATTTTGAATAAAACTGTGCTGTTCAAAATAACGTAACAGCTGTACACTGCTATTGTGAATGAACATTAGAGTGGTGCAAATAAATGAAAATGTGGTGCATACAAACGTGAACGACTCTAATGAACATATATAAATAGACAATTCACAATGAAATAAGGTACGTTCACGTTGACTATAACAGCAATATCTTTGTCATTTTTAATCCGAATTTAGAGATTTTGGGCATTTTGGAAAGGTAATAAAAGCGTCTTTGTAGGAAAAAAACCATTTTATATTTGGGTTTATAGTTTATACACTAGGGTGTTTACAACGGAAAATTTTGGCAAAAATACCAAAAATTCAAAACTTTGAAGGGCCAGGGCTCATCAAATGAGCTGAAATTTTTTCTGGATTAGTTCTTCCATTAACCTCAAATAATGAGCCCCGGGGAGCGGGATTCGGAGCAACTTCAAAAATAAGGGCCAGTCTACTGTGTAACACATCTTTGTCAGAAATGAACAAGCCATTATGTACAAAATTTTATTCACGAAATCATATTTTATAAAAAAATAAATATTGAAAATAATAGAAAAATTCATTCAATAAAAAAGATTGTAGAATTACAAAAAAAAAACTTAAAAAAGTTTACAGTAAAAAAATATAAGTATTGAAAATAATAAAAAAGTACATTTTTTTTGTTTGTGTAAAAAAACAACTTAAAACATTTCACAGAAAAATTAAAATCCATTTTTTGCCAAGTTATTTTTAGAAATAGAGTTATAATTACAAATAATCTTTACTCAAAGGAATTTGGATTTCATTTGACAAACATTATTTTCCCTAATTTTTCGTTTGATAAATTGCACCTCTGGTCATCTAAAATTAGTAGGGGTTCACACATGGCAATTTTACTTGCGCAAGTCTTGAGTTTATAGAAGAGGGAGGAAAAGAGAATGGAAGGGGGTACAGACTTGCCCGTACTCCAATTCCCTTTTGTTTTGTCGTTTGCAATTTTCAACACTAAATTTCAAAACGAAAATTGCTGAAACAAACTTTTCCTGTGTGAACACAAAAGCAAGTTCAAAGGAGAATTGAAGAAAACTTGCGCAAGTTAAATTGCCGTGTGTGAACCTGGACTTAGACGCAGAGCTGAAAACACTCTTTCAACTGTTACTTGAGTCGCTGGAACAGCATGGGCAATTGATGATAGTTGCTTAAGAAATGGAAGAGTGAACTTATGTTTTTGCCAATAATCTTCTAACACAATATCGACATCTTCTTGTGCAGGCTTATAATTATTATTTATAAAGACATGATTTAACAATTAAAATCCAATTTTTAAAAATAAATTACAAAATAATAGTTATACCAAATTTTTTATTTTTTTACTTATTCATAATTATTTCAACTCAATAATAAAAAATTAATTTTATGGTAATATTTAGTTAAGTCTCAATTATTTTTTTTTTTAATTAGTTCATAATAATTATAAAACAATTTATTTATATTCCTTAATTTTTTTTTATATATATATTTTTTTTTTTTTTTTTTTTTTTTTTTTTTTTTTTTTTTTAAAGAAAAGCAATACTCAGGAAATTGCTTTCTTTGAAAAGGGGATAGTGGAGAGATGAAAGGTGGTGAAAGATGAAGGGCTTCAAACATGGCAATTATTTTGATTCTGAAAATGTTCATAATAGTTATATTGGGTCCTTGGCTTTAACCAGTCACGTGATGGGTTCTTTAAGGACCTCATTCACCGTAGAGGAGGTTATGGGGTTAGAAAATGGTATGCTGTACAGTGGAATAAAGGATAAGACCCGACGTTAAATCTTTCATATACATATTAACTTATATTAGCACAGAAAGTCTCATAAAAGTCTTTCACCAGAGTATCATTAACTTTCTTATAATATCTTGCGAACCTTTTTCGTAATTTAAGCCATAACTTCCATATTATAAACCCCATGAAAATCAATTAACACACCATCTTTAACACACCAAAATTTTCTTAAATATCCTTCACAGTTTGACATGACCTTTTCTTAATTATACATATTTTCAAAACAAAATCATATAAACTTATACTTACTTACATATCGTACATTAAAAAATTCATCTCAATTCATTAGTGGTTATCCTTTACAATTTAATTTAAATTAATTTCTTACATATGAATAAGCAAACATATAGTAATTATGTTGAATAAGAAATTTATAAAAAAACAACCTTTAAAAGTCATAAATAAAACTCTCCAAAGGACCGTATTTTGTAAGTGTGTGTTGGTTTAGCGCCCTACATTAACAGTTTTTTTAATAGGTTTCAAGTCATTAAAAACTCAGCAAAAATGTGTACAATAAATTATGAATTGGGTGAATGAATGGACTGACTGGTTGAATGAATGAAATGCTTGGTTGGTTAAGTTACAGAAAAACAAAATAACAGAAATTCAAATGTGGAGAAATTAAAACTTTAAAGGAATGCAGTTTAAAATTTTATTTCCATTTTATTTTACGGAAAAAAAAAAGAAAATTACTATATTCCCCTAAACTAAATAAAATTAACGTGGTTTTTTTTAGCTGATTAACAGAAATGGGGCACTACGTAGGGATAAATAACAGCTTTTCTAGGACAAAAGCTGTTCATATTCTGAGAAGGCATATCCCAAAGGCGGGATTTTATATATCGCACTTGATCAACAAGAGGGTATTAACTCAAAATTTTTAAAATGTCACTTTCTTCAAGAAATCAACTAACAACATCAATATCTATCTATTGTAAAAATTTCAACGTATTCCGATTACTCTTTCATCTCGAAAACCACTTTTGAGACCATTTTCATGATAATGTAGTGATTACCTTTATTTCAACAAAAAGGTATTATTTCGAGTTAATACAAAAGTTCAAATAGAAATAAATCGTGTATTTTCATAAAAAATGTATTATTTTGATTTGAGCCTTTATTTATGTTAAAAATAATCAAACTGTTTTATTTATATTTGGTTGTATTTTGAGTTGATACTGTTTTGTTGATAAAATTTGTTTTATTCTATAAATTTAAATCGATAAAATTTCAAAAAAATGGTATTAACTCAAAAAATTGATTTTTTTTGCAATGAGTGGTAAAATTTAAAACAAAAACAATGTATATATATTTTCAAATGGAATTTGCTTATTGTGATATTTTTGAATTTTTAAATTCTGTTAAAATGTGGCCATAAACAGTTTTTTGACTCTACTGAAAATTTTAAAATTTTGAGTTAATACCCTATTGTTGATCAAGTGCGATATATAAATGACGAGACCTTTTTCTTTATAGTGCTTTGCTTGACAAATTCAATATTTTGTTTGATTTTGAGTTACTGTTCGACGTTAACAAGAGATAACGCCGGAGGTTGGATGTCTGTCATATAAATGGCGCCCAACATGCGGCCAGCTTTTATAACTCATAATGAAAACAAAGTGAAAAAAATTTCAAAGTTAAAAAAAATCACAAAAAAAAATGCCAAAATTCAAAAAAAAATCCATTAAAATTAATTACCACTAAAACATTCGAATAATTACCACAATAACATTCGAATAACCAAAAGTGCTGTTTTTGATTTTGTCCTGGTCATTAGATTTCCAGTTTCTAGCTTTGCTAGCTTAGGAGATACACTAAACGCCCCTTTTCGGAGTTAAATCGCTTAAATTATAAAAAAATCGCTTATATTTAAAAAAAAACGTCAAAATTGAAAACAAAAAAAATAATATAAAAATTCTCTACTACACTGAGAGAATTATCTGCCTGACATCATTAGATATGAATTGTCACTGGAATTCGTACATTGAAACTTTTCTTTAAATGATTACAGTTTTTCATAGCATTTAAAGAAAAATTTCATATTATTTATTAAAAATTTCATACGACTAATGAAAAAATTTCATTCAAAATAGTTTCGTTAAAACTATGAAGCTTTTTCATTAATTTTAAAAAAAAAAACATCATTCACATTGTTAAGAAAACTTCATTAGTTTAGTGAACAAATTTCATATAAACTCGTCCAAGGAATTCTGACTGTATATTCAGAAATAATCGCTAAAATTAAAAAGAAAATCGTCACAATTGAAAAACTCACCAAAATTGAAGAAAAAAAACTCCAAAAATAAAAAAAAAAACTCGTCAAAAATTTAAATCAATTGCATTATATTTAAAAAAAATCACCGAAAATTAAAAAAACTCCAAAATGGAAAAAAGATCACAAAAATTTAAAACAACGCCGAAATTAAACAAAATCGGGCAATTTTAATAACTTTTTTTTTAATTTTGTAATTTTTTTTTAAATCGATTTTGAAGATTTTTATTTTAATTCTGGCGATTATTTTTTTTTCAAATATATACACTTAAATAAACAAGTTAGTAAAGTCAGCAAAAAATTTTGCTGAGTCAGCAAAATTTTAGTCAGGAGGGTGCTTGCAAAATTGCTAATGTCAGCAAAATCTTTTGCTGAAAATCAGCGAGCTGATTTTTAGCAACAAAACTAGTAGATTCAACAAAAGTTTTGCTAAAACTTAGTGGATTAGAAATTAAAAAACCCTTGCTAAACATTAATAAAATTTTTGCTAAATATTAGTAGACTAAAAAAAACACAAAAAATTTGTAGAAATTTTTTACTTCAGTTAATTTATTTTGCTGAAAATCATAAAACATATTTTGTGATTCTTTTTAAAATAATTTATCTTTCAACTACTTACATCATTGGTTGTCTAAATGATGCTATCTTTTAAAGGAACGCTAATGCAGCAGAGAATTATAGAAACGAAACGAAAAAATAAAAAAAAAGTAACATATACAACCCTTTTTTTGCAATAAGAAAAAGAAAACATAAAAATTTACCTAAGATGTATGTCTTTCGCTTTAGTCTGTCTACCTGCTGTATATTTGTTATCAACTTGACCACTCAATTTGACTACAAATACACGTTTAATCTTTTTGAAATTTATATACTTTATTTTGTCTTTTATTTAATTAATAGACAATTACTTTCACAAGCCGGTGAAAACGCAAAATTTAAGTTGTGTTAATCCACAATTTTGTTTTATGTATGAAAAACAGATACAAAATCTTCCATGGTTGATTTTTAAGTGTCTTACTAGAATTGTACTTTTTAGTATAATTTTCCTCGTCACTACTACATCTTGACATCTATTCATTCTGCGTATAACTTTTAATCTGGTTGTCGTTCACACTATTGATGTGCTAACCACAACAATATTTTTTTAGCAAAATAAATTAGTAAAACATTAGTAAAATATTAGTAAAACATTAGTTCAAAACAGTTAAGTGCTGACTAAGTATAACTAAAATTTTAGTTTAAAACTTAATTTTAGCAAAAAATTTGCTGAAAAATAGTATTCCTGATTTACAAGATGTTTTACTGACTTTTCTACTAACTTATTTTTTTGAGTGTTTCGATTTTTTTGTTTGAAAATTTAACAATTTTAATAAATTTTGGTCCATTTTTTAAATTTTGACGATTTTTTTTTAATGTTGGTGGTTTTTTTAAATGTTTGGCACTTTTTTTAATTTTTGTCGATTTTTTGCAAATTTTAATTAAAAATTTAATTAAAGAATCTACTAAAAATTTTTTGGAAATTAAAAACAATATTCAATGAAATTTTTAATAGCTATGAATAAAATCTTAATTGAAAATAAATTCAAAAAAGTTACAAAATTTGCTTAATATGACCGTATTCAACTAAACTTTTAATTGAATTAACAAATATTTTAATTGAAACTCGATTTTAAGTTTTTCTGGGTATAGTTTATTTTAACTTATTCAATCTAAAACTCAAATTTGGGAATGTATAGGGATATATAAAAAAATAAACTTTTAAAACGAATCCCTTTTCTTAAAATCTAAAAAAGGTAACCTAAATCAGTTCATAGACGTTATTTATTTTGTATTTTTTTTTTAAGAAGTTTTCGTTAAAAACTGTCTACCAGAAGAAAGAAAAAACCAGAAAAAATCATTTCCGAATTTCAAGTTTCAAATTTTGCATTAATAGCATAGCATTCCTTTAAAGTTCCTTTAAATATGGTTGATGTCATATTCTGGGTAACTAAAAATATGAATGCGTGACTTTTTTTTTGTAAAAAATAAATGATGACAACTTAAACTAAAATATCCGTTCTTCATTTTTGTTTAAAAATATGTTACATTGAAAAATTACTCGGTACAAATTGAAATATGTTTCAACATTTTACTTAAAGACCACAATAATCAGAAATAAAATGTTTTAAAAAATATATAAAAGAGCAAACAATGGAAGTAAGAAATAAGAGCACTGGAATTATTGTTAAGCTCTATTAAAAAGAGCGTAAGTATTTTTTAAAAATAAGAGTGTTTACTCTTAATTTTTAAACAATACCACAAAAGGCTTAAATACAATAAAAATATAACTATTATACCGGTTTGCTGGTGTATTATTTTAAACAGCCTGTTTATAGACCTTTATATTAATATTTTTATAGCCTAAAAGTATGCTTTATTTATTTAAGTGTTTTGAAAAAAAATCTATAATAAATTGTTGGGTGTTCATTCACCTTTCCGTTGCTAGTATTTTTTTCAATTTACGATGTCAGTTGTTTTGTATTAGACATTTTATTAAATATGCAAATGTTTTTGTAAACTTTGATTGCATGTTGAATATTCTAACATTTGCAGCAAAAAATGCTAACAATTAAAAACAAAAACTATGGCATATTTTCTTGGGTTTCCTATTTTGTTTGCTAAACTAATACAACACTCCACTTCATTTAACAAGAGCGCCTCTATGTAGGCTTTAGTTTTTTTAGATATTGCATTACCTGATAATAATGTTGCGCCCCTAACCCTGTTAGAGGGTTAGGGGCGCAATAAGAAAAACAATTATAAAACTTAATGCCAAACAAAGGTTTTATAGGTTATTTATATAAAGGATAAAAAATATACATAAAATATAGAACTAACCCAAAAATTTACCGACCGATGCTTCTACCAAGTCAAACATTTTTACTGAATCCAATGGTAAAAAATGGGCTTTAAAAAAAATACTGCATTCTCGTCTTTGGCTGTGGTTAAATAAATTCGTAAGTCTCTACGTGGTTAATTAAATACTTAAATCTGGACTAAAGGAGTGGCTTATTACCGGCTTAAATCGACTTAAATCTTTACTTAAGGAGTGACCTTATACATGTATAAATCTTGACATAAGGTGTGCCTTAATACAGCTTTTAAGGATTGTCTTAATACGGACTTAAATATCGACTTAAAGAGTGACTTAACCCTCTAACTGGTAAACGATGTTTTGCAACGAAATTCATAACATGTGCTCCACTCGAAAAACAAATAATAAGTTCTTCAACAAAATTGTTTATCGTTGCCTAATTTAGGCGATATGAGACAGCATATTTTAGGGTACATTTTGAAAACTAAAGCATATAAAAGAGAAGTTTTGGACAAAAACTATTTCTCTTACCAAGATATTTAGGTTAGGTTAGGTCGAAAAGAGGATTCGGAGAAGGGAAAATACTTCCCTAATCCGACTAAAGTCCCTGAGGACTAACACTTAAGCCAGAATGTCGGCTTGTTGTGCGCTCTAAACAATCGGTCCTATGTCACCTTTTAACCCCAGGAACTCCGTCGCACTGACGAAACTCCTCAACTTCTTCCATCCTATGCCCCTAAGATCCCCCAATTTGGATATTGGGTCACTGGATAGTATTTCGACCAGGATCCCGGCAAATGCCGGGCATTCACAGAGATAGTGTTCCAAGGTCTCCTCGACCTCCCCACAGGCCCTGCACACTTCCGAGTCCGCCCTACCAATACGGTGGAGATGGGCCCTAAGCGTCGAGTGTCCCGGAAGGATTTCCATCAAAAGACTCAGTTCCTTCCTACTGAGATTCAGAACTTCCCTCGTCTTGTCCGTGTCCGGGTTGCCCCAGAGAATACTCGTAGTCCTGCCTACACCCGCATTTTCCCAGATGGTCCTATGAATGGTGTCAGCCCAGTCCACCAGTTCCGCCTTGAGAGCTCGAAAAGGTTTAGCGTTCCCCAAAGTGACTAATTCCAGGGAAGATCCTCCCCTAGCCAAATCATTAGCCACTTCGTTCCCCGCTATACCACAGTGTCCCGGCACCCATATAGTCTCAATGCGTCCCCGTGCAGAGAAATCGTTAATATCCCACAGAGTCCGTAGATAAAGCCCGGATAGCCGCTTGGCTATCCGTGAAAATCCGAATATCACCGGTCAAGCCCATGATATTCACCTGCTTTATGCACTCCGTAATCGCGGTGACCTCCGCCTGTAGTACAGTATTATGGTCAGGAAGACGGAAGCATTTGCGTACATTGAAGTCAGCGTCACAGAAGCCCAGACCCGTTACCAAGATATAACCACGCTCGAAAAATTATTCTTTTTCTGCTCCTATGTAAAAAGATATCGGGATTTTCGCTTTTTGGAAAAAGCGAAATTAGGCGAAAAAGTATTTAAACTACAATTTATAACTTATTAGTTTATAAGTTAAGACGATGGCCTTTAGAGGAATCCTGATAAAATCGTGTGAGTCCTTGGACTAAAGCATGAACTTATTATTAAAGATAAAGCTTTAATCTTACATATATTTTATTATAAAGAGTTTTTAGTCAACTTAAATTGGTTTTTTAGATTTTTAAAAACTCCATTTTTTTTTTAAATAATTAGTTTTTGAAATTTTACGAAATTTTGATTTTGAAGCTTTCTCGCTTCGAAACCGTGGACGGCATACGAAAAATTTATTCGCAAAATATTTAGCAAATTAAGTTTTCTATCGGAATATATTAATTTCTAAGTATAAAACGCTCATTTGACGCATTTGTGGTAAATTTCAAGAAGGCTACCCTGAGGCATCCTTACCTGTTAGAGGGTTAATGCAGGCTGAAAACTTGACTTAAGGTGTTGCTTTATACAGACTTAATCACGATTTTTTCGGCTATTTAATATAGATATTAATCTTGTTTTTGAGAGCAGTTTTATATAGACTTAAATCTCAACTTTAAAACGCGGTTTTAATGTAAATAGACTAAAATCTTGATTTTTTTACCGACTTAAATATCAACTTAAACCGTGGTTTATACCGTTTTAAATATCAGCTTTAAGAATGGTTTTATACAGACTTAAATGTCGACTTTAAAAATGGCGTTATGTCGACTTAACCCTCTAACCGGCAAGCCTTACTCCAGGCGGGGTAGTGTAAATTGGCCTTAAGTGCGCAAATGAGTACTGTAAGCAATTTTAAAAATATAATTTACAAAATATTTTGTGAAATAATTGTTGGTGTGCATGTCACGGTTTGGACGCGAGAAAGCGTTAAAGTTAAAATTTCGTAAAATTAAAAAAAAAAAAAAAACATTTTGAAATAAATTTTCAAAATCTTGAAAAAATATTTATGTTGACGGGAAACCGTTGATACTAAACACAAAGATTGAAGCTTAAACTATAAAAAAATCTTTAACTTTAGTATTAGTACATACAGGATTCCAAAAGGATATCTGTAAAGGACATCGTCTTAACTTGAAAACGTCCGGACGGATTTTTTTGAAATTCGGCAGAAAGATTACACAAGGTATTATTAGCAAAGCCTTTAGATTTAAACAATATATGTTGAAAATTGAAATTAAATTTAAACAATGTATGTTGAAAATTTAAATTAAATTTAATGTTGAAAATCCAGATTCAATCTTAGTTTTTAATAGACTTGAATCCCGATTTAAGTCTAGTTATTAACAGACTTTAATCCCTATATAAGCGTAGTTTTTAAAATACTTAAATGCCGATTTAAGCGTAGTTTTTAACAGAAAAATCCAGATTTCAGCGTAGTTTTTAACAGATAAAATCCCGATTTAAGCGTAGTTTTCAACAGATTTAATCCCGACGCTAACGGTGGTTTTATACCGCCTGTTCAGGATATCTCTGTAAGTTTTATAAATACTTTCAAAAATTTCACTAACCTTAACCACTGTTCTAACTGCAGGTTATTCAAACATTCTCAGCTGGTTGTATGATTCATTCATAAAATATAAAAATTTTTATTTGTATACTCATAAAAAAAAAGTTAGTTCAAAAGTCTGTTTTGATTCAGTTAAGCTAATTTTTTCTGTTATCGTTTAAGTCAGTAATTTAACTAAAGTTATTAGTTATCCTAATTTACATCAAGAACAAATTTCATAAAATTTAGTAGTTCCTGGCTCTTAAATTTACAAATTTTATTTTCAATCATTATTTTTTTGTGCCTCCGCTATCAGTCTAGTCTCATTTGTCGATGGCGTTATTTTCTCATATTTTTTATTTTTTTTAATCATAAAATAGGCTATATCTCGGAAACTAAGCGAGATAGAGCAAAATGGACCAAAAATCGTTACTCCGTTACTCGTTACCCAGGAAAAAATTACACATTCCAAAAAGAAGGTGATGCCCATACTTGCTTACATATCTCATTGCCAAATTTAGTAACTGCAATACCAAACTCATTCCAACGATAGAGTCAAAAAAGCAAGTAGTATTGTAATCAATTCTTTAAATTTAAACCAGAAAGCATGAACTCAATAACAAAGTAATTATTGACTTAGAAGAAAATAACAATGTTATTAACTAATATGTGTAACTTTTTGTACTCAAGAAGAAATCATATACTTTTTCTTAATAAAAGGACGTTATTGGAAGTAGTTCCTAATTTTGAAAAAAGAATTTATCTCATATATATTTTCAAACAAATTTTTATTTGCAGGAAAATAATACTAAAAACAGAAATAGCATGTTGCCTAAATTTTGTTAAACTGTGGTTAGGTATAAATTAGGGAAGCGCACGCGAGGGTGATTGTGCGTGAGTCATATTTTTGTTTTTCAATTTTGAATTGTTCCTTTTTTTTTTTGAAAAATTTATATTTTCGTGGTCTATAGCTCCAAATCATAACAATTCGATGTTTCACTTTTTAGGATTTTATTTCCGTATGAGTTTAGATCGTTATATTTGAGTGACCTAGGAGAATCACGTGTGAGTAAAAGTTAAATTAACTTATGGAACTACTTCTTTTTTTTTAAATGTAAGTACTTCTTATTTTTTCTAGGGAACTATTTATTTATTTTTTTTTTTGTGTAAGGACATCGTAGTTTTACAATGGAACTATTTCCTTATTAAAAATGTATGTAGTTCTTAAAAATATAAAGTAAATGGTTCTTCGGTAAAAAAAATAATCAATTCTAAAGAATCAATTATTTTAGTCTCACGCCCTTTTAAAAGAATCGAGTAGGTAATCTAGTAAGGAATGCGTTCTGCCCAAAATGCTTGATTACAAACCCGCTTACCTTTTTGAAAATTTGCTGGGTAAGTAATATATATATATATTAACTACTTACGTTCCCGGTAGTAAGTATGGACCTGCCTCTGGTCAGATTTTGAATCTGACATTTTTAGCAGAAATTTTCAGTTAATTCAGCTTAAAAGTTCAGTTGATTTAGCTATATTCTTAGTTAATTTAACTACATCTGTCAACTCAAATTTAGTTCTTCTAAAATTAAGGTTACCTGAATTTAGCAGACTGTGATTCTCAACATCATTGAACATTCTGTTTGCCGCAAATTCGGGTACTATTTTCTGTTGTCGTAGCTGAATTTTCAACTGCTTGTACGGCCTTTTTTTATGAGTGTAACAAATAATGACAGTAATTACATTTCAGTGAAAAGGCGAGCAAAAACAGGGACTTGCCAGATACTTTTTTGTTATTCTCAAACTTATCAAAACTTATCCCAAAAATATCCTTAATCAGCAATAGAAACTAATGTAAGAATTCTAAGATTATTTCGCATAAATACCTACAAAACTAAAATTCTTAGAATTAAGGGATAAACCTAAAATTATTGTGCAATATTCATAAAATGGTAAATTTGTTTATGTCTTTGAAATTTTTTGTACAATTTTAAATAAATTTTCTGAAATCAATAGAAAATAATTCTAACCTTCAGAATTTATGGAACAAATTTAGTATTAAAAAAACATTCTTAAATCCCCAAGTGAAAATATTTGTCCATAAGACAAAAAAAAAAATTTTAAATTTGGGGACAACAAATCCACAAGTCTGGCAAGTTTATTTGTATATACTAAGCTGGTTGTCAGTCAATTGAAACCAAATAAAAAGGGTGCATAAAATTGAAAAATAAAATATAAATAACTGTGGTTAAGAGTGACATTATTTAAAAGGATGTCATAGAAAGAAGTTAATATGTAAATAAAAATATAATCCAATACAGAATCCTGCAGGACAGAATCCTAAGGGTAAACTATCTGTCAAAACAGAAATATTTAATGTTCTTAAATTTACAAAGTATTCATCAAACATTTATATTTTAATTGTCATTAAACTAAATTTGGCAGTCAATTTAAAGCATATTTATAGGATTTATGAGTTGCATACATATCCTATGAATAAACTTAAATTTCTTCTTGATCTTTTTTTTCTTAAACGTTTTATCTTAAACGTTGTTATATAATATTTTATTTTATCCAAAATTTATTTATCAAATTCTTCTAAATTACACAAGTTTATAAATTTTCTTCTCCCTTAAAGTATACTTCGTTTTTTTTTTAGTTCTCATCTTCTATCAATTACCATTGTTTGTCTTATTTTTTCACCGAAAATTTATACAGGTTGCCTAAATTGTTTTGCATTTTCAAATAATTTGTTATTTTTATTGTTGTAAAATTGTTTTATGCTCCTTCATTTTTCATTGTTTGTAAAAAAAAAATATACGATAAAACTATCTTAAGTGTCAAGTTCTCAGTTAACTTAAAAATGATATGCATAAAATTCTTCAGCTCCAGCGAGGCTTGATATGGCATTACAAGGAAAAAATGCAAATAAGTGGTGAAGAAAAAAAATTCCAGTGATTAAATTACATTATCAAAATAACGAAATAAAAAATAAATATAACTTGGCATAATAATACAGTTAACAAATTTAAATGAAAGTTGATAGAAAAAAACTTAATGCATACTTTGAGGGAGAATATATTAGGAAATTTAAAGCAGACTTTTGGGCGCAAACATAAAATTTAATCTGGTTTAGTCGTGGTTTTATACATATTTTAGTTTTGTAGTACATCGTGGTTTTATATAGATTTTAAACTTGTTATAAATCGTTGTTTTATATAGATTTTAAACTTGTTACAAATAATGGTTTAATAGAGATTTAAATCTTGCTGTAAATAGTAGTTTAACATAGATTTTAAACTTGTTTTAAATCTTCGTTTTATATTTTATTAAATAAAAACCTTGTTTTAAACCATTGTACTATATGGATTTAAAATTCGTTGCTTTATATGGATTTAAAAAATTTTACTTTAATGATTTTTTCATCCAACTTATTAATTTTTTGATTAAACTAATGGAATTTTTTAATAACTGCATTAAACTAATGAATATGTTAATTAAACTAATGTTTTTCTGTTCATTAAACTACTGCATTTTTTCAATTACTTTATGAATTGTTTTATTAAACTTATGAATTTTTTTTTTTTATTAAACTAAAGAATTTTTGCATTTAGTTAATTATTTTTTTTTTCAGGTTAATGTATTTTTTATTAAATCAATGAATTTTTGATTAAGATGAGGAATGTTTTAATTAAATTAATGAATTTTTCTGACTAACTTATTTTTCATAAAACTTTAAATTTTTTTCTGAAATTTAATTTTCATAATTGTTTTTTATTAAACTAATGAATTCTCCTTTTAAATTAACGATTTTTTTCAAAAATCTATACATTACATTATTAAAACATTACATTTTCCATAAACTGATTTCAATTTTTCATTTAATATATAAAATGTTCATAAAATTAATGATTTTTTCCATTTAAAATTAAATTAATGATTTCTTTATACAAATTATAATTTTTTAAACAAAAGTATGAATGTTTCAACAAATTTACAGATTTTTTAATTAAATTAATGGATGTTTCATTAACTACATTAACGTTCTCTAAAAGTAGCTAAGTTTTTATTAAACTTGTTGCATTTTAAATTAAATAATTTAATTGTTTTGTTTAATTTGTATTTTTTTAATAATTATTTTTTTCGTTAAATTTATAAATATTTTTCATTAAAGAAATTAACTTTTTTCATTAAATTAATAAATTTTTTCATTTGATTCATTAATTTTTCATCAAATTGGTTTAAACTTTATACAAATTACAATTTCATTAAATTAATGAATGTTTCCATTAAATTAATTAATGTTTCCATTAAATTAATTAATGTTTCCATTAAATTAATGAATGTTTTCATTAAATTATTTAATGTTTTGCATTTAATTAATGAATTTTTTTATCAAATTAATTTATTAATTTAAAATATATATTTTGATGATAAATGTATTTATATAATTAGAAAATTCATTACTACACTCAAAAAAAAAGTTTGTAAAGTCAGAAAAAAACTTTGCTGAGTCAGCAAAATTTTAGTCAGGAGGGTGCTTGCAAAAAAATTGCTAATGTCAGCAAAATATTTTGCTGAAAATCAGCGTGCTGATTTTTAGCAACAATTAGTAGACTGAAAAAAACGCAAAAAATTTGTAGAAAAATTGTAATTTAGTTAATTTATTTGCTGAAAATCATAAAACATATTTTTGTGATTCTTTTAAAAATAATTTACAATAATTACGAAATATAAAAATTTTCATTTTCCCACATTGACGACATGAATTAATTTAATATCTGAAAATATATAGAAATAAATATATCAAACATAACAAAAATTTTCTTGCAACTACTTACATCAATGGTTGTCTAAATGATGCTTTCTTTTAAAGGACGCAACTGCCGAAGATAATTATAGAAACGAAACGAAAAAATAAACAAAAACAAACGAAACGAAAAAACAACCCTTTTTTTGCAATAAGAAAAAGGAACCATAAAAATCTACCTAAGATGTGTGTCTTTGTCTTTCGCTTTACTCTGTAATCTATAAACATTTAGTTTAGAAATATATATTAAATTTAAATATTTTATTTTGTCTTTTATTTAATTAAAAGACAATTATTTTCATAAGCCGGTGACAACGCAAAATTTAAGTTGTTTTAATCCTCAATTTTGTTTTATGTATGAAAAACAGATACAAAAGTCTTCCATGGTTGATTTTTTTATATGTCTTATTAGAATTGTACTTTTTAGTATCATTCTCCTCTTCTTTACTACATCTTGACATGCCGCGACATCTGCTTTATTCTGCGTATATCTTTCAATCTGGTTGTCGTCCACACTATTAATGTGCTTATCAGCACAACTTTTTTTAGCAAAATTAATTAGTAAAACGTTAGTATATTAGTAAAGCATTAGTATAAAACAGTTAAATGCTGAATAAGTATAACAAAAATTTTAGCTGAAAACACGATTTTAGCACAAAATTTTGCTAACAAATAGTATACCTGATTTACAAGACGTTTTACTAACTTTTGTACTAACTTATTTTTTTGAGTGAATATTGAAAAATTAGTTAATTTAGAAAACGTTAAGGATTTTTTTTATTAAATTAAAAAATTGTTTTGAATCAATTAATTTATTTCATCAATTTAATGATTTGTAAATCAAAATAATAATTTGTTCATTACATTTATGAATCTTTTAATTTAATTTATGAATTTATTTAATCAATATTTTTTTTGGACTTTATTTTTAGTGCACTTTTAGGGTAAAATATAGTTTCGTTTCTAAAACCTACTTTAGGAGATTTTTTAAAATTTTATTAGACTACATTTGTTAATAGTTTTCATATATTTTTAGTGACTTTAGTTAATCCCTGGATCAAATGTACTCGTAAATCAATTTTCTCTTAAATATTTATATTAATATTTTTAACATACAATTTCATATTTACTTTCATATTTGTTAACAAAAAACTTGTAAATTATTTTGCATGAAATATATTTTTGTTATTTATTTATTACTTTTTTATGGCAGTTCGATTTCGTTTATTGAATATGAAATTATTCAATGCAAATTTTATGTATTAAAATAAAAATATAATATTTAGTATAGCAAAATGTATAGAGGGCGGGCGTTCAATAAATTAACAGTTTATCTAACAAATGTTCTTTCCCTGTTTTATCCTTGTTTTATTTTCTTCTTTCTTTTAAACAGGGATATATTTCGAATAATTGTTTTGGGATTAATGGTTATATTATTGATTTTAGATTAAATTCTATTTGTCAACAAAAAAAAAATATATGCGAAATAGAAAAACGATGCTAAGGATAACGACAATAAAAATCCAATGATTGTTTCGAGATTTTAAATTTTTAAAAGCCCAACTGTATGCTAATGAAATTTTTGTTATACTACATTTTAAAGTTAAATGTTTTTTTGTAAAATATTTAAAATATTTTCATTGTAACTATAAATTTCAATTGTTAAGAGATTTAAACATTTTTTATTTTAAGGTAATTTTTGTTAAACTTTATGTTCAAGTAGAATTTTTTTATAAAATATTTTAAGTATTTCTATTGTAAAACTTATTTATTTATCAAATTTAAATCACAAAACTATTTTACCAATAAAACAAAAACTCTAGTAATACTTGATATTAAAAAGTTTTCAATTTACAAACTTTTTTGTTATCTGAATAGAGAGAAGAAAAAAATAAATATACGTTTATATCAACAAATAAACATGACACAAACTGCTGACAAATTTTATTTCAATAAAAAAAATAAAACTTTTTACAACATTTTTCTGTTTTACTAAAAAAAAATCTTTACAATTCATGTCAATATGGAAAATGTACAAAATGACATTTTTATTTTCCTTAATCTGATGTTCATATGAATATAAATGTTTTAAATATTTACAAATATATATTTTAATTTTTTTCAATTTATAAAAAAAAAAATATTTTAATTTTTAAAAGTTTTTTTTCATATTTATCCCCTGGAAATATGTTTTAAAATGTTTTTACAATTAACACCTAAAAGTATACTTAAAAAATGTGGTGTCTGTAATGTTGCCATTTGCCACTTTAAATACGTATGTACATTAGAGCGACTCACCAAAAAAAGTGCTCGATGTACCCTTCTAAAAATGAACCTTGGACTTTTTTAAGATGACATTTAAAATATTTCGGCTCCAGCTTTGACCTCTCGTGAGCTGGACCATTTTGAAAATGGGTCTATTTTTTCATGTTTTGTTAATTTGAGAATCTGTTTCCTTACCAACATATATAATATGGGTATCATAAGAAAGGTTTTTTTAAGGCGCGTCCAACTGTATATACAATTTGTCCAAGGACGATCATCCATGTCCTTTTTTTAAGGATATTCTGTAAAAAAAACGGTTTTTGAATTTTTTGTTCGGGGTAGATTGTAATAAAAATCCCAAATTAACATATTTTAATCTTTAGTCGATTTAATTAAATACGGGTCTCAGCTTTTTTTGAAATTCATGCTAGTTCGCGTTTTGACAAAAATGCAATGGGGTGGTAACTCTTCGTTTTAAATAGGGCAATATGGGTATCAAATTTTTTCTTTTGCCAAGTACATCATCTTTGTATGTAAATAATTTAGATTTTTGCAAATTAGATGCATTTTACACGGTGCTCTGGAATATATATAAATGCAATTTTGTGGTAACTCTCATATGATAGCGGATTTAGTTTCTAGACCATGTATGGATGAAAATAGGACTAAAGAAAGAAAAAAAATGATCCACGTCTTTTTGGCGGCATATTTTTTTTCGCAAATTAAAAAAAGAATATGCCGCCAAAAAGTCGTGGATCATTTTTTTTTTTCTTTCTTATGATACCCATATTGCCGAAATATTTTAGATGTCATCATAAAAACTACCAATGTTCATTTTGAGGGGGGCGGGGGGGGGGGGGGGGGGGGGGGTGTACATATTGCACGAATTTCGCTTACATACAACTTGAGTCGCTCTAATGTACATACACCTCATTTTATAGTCTATTTCATTTTGGATTATCTTCTTTTTAAAATTCAACAACAAAAGAAATCTTTTTAATAAAGTATATGTAGTGGTGTTGGTTAAAATCAAAATGTTGCATACTTTAAGGATATTGATATGTTAAGTCCTGTGTTAGTTTATAATTCATGATACTCTTGAATTATAAACTAACATAAGACTTAATACATGAGCATTCTTAAACTATGAAACATTTTTATTTCAACATTTAGAAAAAGAAGTTCAACTCTTCTGTATTGTAATGTTGTCTTTTATTTACTTAAGAAAAAATTTCAGCATTCAAATTTATCAAAGCAAATAAAGCCATAAATATATTCTAATAAGCATTGAAACAAGAAACCCGAACTTTTTGAAACTATCCTTACTAATTTATATTGCATATTTTCGAGTCTCAGACCTGTCGTTTTAGTCTTCCCTATGTATACTTAATGTTAGTTTTTTTTTTAAAATTATTACTCATACGTCTTATCTTATAAGAACCTTTACTAACTACATATTATAAAAAATTATGTATTTGTTTTCAAAATTTGTTGTATAATATGCCTAAAAATATGCTATATATAAATATACAACACAATTAAGCCTTATTATAAAGTCATGTCAGCGCAAAAAATAATAAAAGACAAAACAACAAAATTTTGTTAACAATTCTTATAATTTCGAAACCCCAATTGGAATACAGGAAAACTGTTTGTTTTATTAAAAAAATTAAAGGACGAATATAAAAAAAAATATTTTACTAAACATTTTATAAAAAATGTCATTCTGTTGTCGTGTTAAAGGCAAAATTAAATAATTTCAATACACTGATAATAATTCTTTACGTATGAATTCAAAAAAAATTTAAAATAACAAAAAATTTTGTCAAATAAATGAAAATTTGTATGTTTTACAAAAGTTTTTGTTGTTTTGATAATAATTTCGTATTTAGAAAACCAAAAATAATCCTGACTACAATCGCAAATAAAGAAATTGTAGAAATGCAGAGTTGCCAAATAATTATTGTCAACAAATTAATTATTGTTTTTTTTTTCAAAAGGAACTTTTTTCAAAAATTTTTTAACAATATAAAAAAGCTTAGGGTTTTATATGTTGGATTGCCATGTTGATGAGAAAATACCAAAATTTATTTGTCTGCTAAAATTTAGTTCATGAACTAAATTTTATTTTTGAAAATCTAAGAGTTCACACTATGAATTATTGAAATACACGAAGTCGAAAATATGCCGAAACTTTAATCATAATATAAATAGTGGCTATTTTTTATTGAAACACTATTAAATTTATAAAAAATTCCAATTTCAGGGTTGCCATATGATAATTAAATATAAAAAATGGTAAAAACAAATAAAATAAAAAAGTTTTAGTATCATAAAAATACGAGAGTACTTCTAAAAAATGGTAAAAATTTGTATCCAAAACAGAAAAAGATCATAAAAGGACTATATAGTGTAGAACCGTATGCTTAATATTTTTTTTTTTTTACTAAATTCATGTTACTCATACGTGAAAAACAAGTTTTAAAATCATATCGATGTACCGGAAACTGTCCAGATTAATGCCCAATATATTTTAAAACTTTCTTCATAAACAGAAAAAAATTCTTTAAAGAAATAATAGTTTATCGAAGCGTATGACTAATATTTTACTTAACAAATCCATATAACTCATGGGTAAAAAATTAGTTTTAAAATCATATAAAAATATACGAAAATTTCTTAACAAATCCATATTAATCATACGTTTAAAATAAATTTTCAAATCACATAAAATATGAAAAATTAAAAAAAAAAATGGTAAATATATTTTAAAAATTTCGTTGCAAAGAGAGACGTATAATCAATATTTTATTTAAAAAAAAAACATGTTACTCATACGTATATAATAATCTTCAAAATCATATCAAAGCACGAAAATTTCTTGAAAATAAAATTACAAATACATTTAAAGCATTAAAGGAATAATAGTACTGTGGAGTTCGAACTTGTTATATCTGAACTCCATTTTATTTCAAAGCATATAAAATATATTTGTTTGACAAAACCATATTACTCATACGTATAGAAAGTTTCAAAATCATATCAATGTACGGGAATTATTCTAAAAAAAAATTGCCAAAATGTGGGCGTTGTGGTGTAATGGTTAGCGCTTTGGACTGTTACACAGATGGTACCGGGTTCGATTCCCGGTAACGACAACATCAATTTAGAAAAATAATATGTATGAGTTTTCTATCACTTATATGTATCGCTGCGCCCACCTTCGGTGTTCCCATAGCACTTAACCCCACCGAATTAAAATAATGAATCAGGGCTATGAAACAAAAAGCTTCAATAAATTCGCCAACTCTATATCAGGTGGCGAGCAACAACTTTTTTAAGACTTATCTACTTGCGCAATTACAGTGTTGCCATGTTTAAAGCCCTTCATTTTTCACCACTTTTATCTCTCCACTATCCCCTTTCCAAATAAAGCAACACATTAATTAATAGGAAGAATTTCCAGAGTGTTGCTTCTCTTTAAAAAAAAAAAAAAAAAAAAAAAAAAACTACCTGAAGGGAAGGGACTGGTTACATGACACGTGGGACAGATACGGTGTAGCTACTTTCAAACTGGTCCTTTCTCACCAGGCACGGGGTTAGTCCGTTAAGAATGGTACTAATTTCACAGAACACAAGACAGATGACGGACTGATGTTAAATTTACACCGGTCACAGAACAGGTACTATAATACAGGTACTTACTGACCCGTAGTATTCATTCTATCTCCATATCAATTGGCGCGGTATAGGGTTTTATTTGGGAACTATAAAATTTTTAAAGAAGAAAACTCTTTAGTGGAGTATATAGTGTCGACGCGTATGATTAATATTTTACAATTTCACATTGTTAATACGTAAAAAATTATTTTCAAAATCATATTAAAATATTTTTCAAAGATATTTTATCTTTAAAAAATATGTCTTCCAAACAGCATACGTCCAGAAAAAGTTAAAAATCATTAAAAAAGCTAAAGAAAAAGAAAAATCTTGAAATGATAAATTGCATATCGAAGCGTATGATTAATTTTTTATTTAAAAATCCATATTAAATCTTTCCAAAATATAGAAAATTTCATAAAAATGTATTTCAAACAAAAGAAAGATCATTAGAGAAGTATACATATGGGAATGAGGAGTCAATTGACCTAAAAGTGACTGGTTAAAGAAGGACTTATCACAGGACTGGTATAATTTAATACTGAATTGGGTAAAGCAGTGTCAATTGTCCTAAAATTACCAATCCTGTGACTGGTAAACAGAGGACATGCCACTTAGCCAGAATGCACATTAACACGAAAAAGCCAGTTGGCCAAAATTTTACCCATTGGAAACTGTTTAGTTTTCGTTTATTTTATACGACATGGCCCTTTTGTGACAGTCTTGTGGTATGCCCATCTTAGCTTTGTGGCATGCCACTATGTGATTTAAAGCAGGACTAATGACCCCCTCCTATGACAAGCCAATGTTAAAGTTACCAGTTGTTTACATAGGGTAGGGTTTAGCAGAGGACCGGTCTCTGGCACGAAAGGACCGATCCTGTGGCACACGCAGAACCGGTCCCATTCTTCAAAGGGATATTGCACCGAAGCATGAGATAAATATATTTTTTTTAAATCCATGTTACTTATTCCAAAAATAAATTTTAAAATCATATTAAAAAACTCGAAATTTTTAACAAAGAAAATTTCAAATATATTTTAAAGATTTTGTTGCAAACAGAAGATATTTAATTCAACAACCATGTTAAAAATCGACATATATGGATCCATATATGAGCACACATGCTTCATACATGTACACATGGACCCATACATGGTACATAAGTGTTCATAAATCATTCATATATGTTTATATGAGGGATAATATATTTTCATGTATGTATTAACGAAAATTGAGGTAATTGTATATTTAATATATAATCATACATGTCCATACATTTCCATACATGGTCATGTGCGTTCATTAACAAAAATTGAGGTAATATTTACATTTAAGATCACAAATGAACTCCTATGAGCATATATGAATCCAATAGGTTGGTATATGGACATGTATGACCTCGAATGATTTCATATATGAGCATGAATGAGTTCATACATGTTCATAAATGGATGCATATATGTTGATTTTTAACCGTGAAATCCATATTAGCAAAGCTTACGGAAAGTATTTATAATAAACAGAAAAAAGATTAGTGTTTAACGGCGTATGATTACTATTTTATTAAAAAATTCCATATTACTCATACGTAAAAAATATAAACAGTAAAATTATAACAAAATATGGAAAATGTCTAACAAAACCTTCTATTCCAATAGGGTCATTATATTTTCTACAAAAAAACAATAAAATTAAATTGTATTATATTATATTTATTAACAAAAATATTCGAAAAATGAATTAATTTTAGTCTTATTTTATAATATTCTAGTTATACTGACTATAATAAACAATAGACTA
The DNA here is from genome assembly GCA_021234595.1 of Delia radicum. NCBI lineage: Eukaryota > Metazoa > Arthropoda > Insecta > Diptera > Anthomyiidae > Delia > Delia radicum. Next base: position 16,194,819 of record CM037852.1, on the reverse strand, counting down.
CCGCCCACATTAACACACAAGTAAGTAAATGCGATGTCTACTCAGCACTTATATCTAAAGAATATTTGATTAAGCATACATTCAATTTGTAAAATTGGGAATTTTATGAAAACGCAGAAATGAAAATAAGTTTCCTACTTATGTTTACATATCGCTCATTTACTAGAAGACTGACATAACTCAAAAAACACAATTTTGAGGAAAACACGCATTTAAAGTTGTCAATCCAATTCTGCCACACAAAACCCTTTCTCTATTTACTTGGTAAAATTTTTTATAAATAGGTTTTCTTAAGCATTTTTCTGATGGTGTGAGATGGGTGCGAGATCTCTAATTATCGAGAGAACCGTGAGTAACATAGTTTCTCTATAAAGTATATACTATTTGCTCCAACTTTGCTAATTTAAAAAAATATACTGTCTTTTCACGCTAAGAGTATACGTGATATTTATAAATATAAAAATATTTTTCTAGCTCAAGTCGAAAATCAAATAACTATGATATTTTTATATTAGATTTTATATGTAATTTTGCAATGTAAAAATTATTGCTTTTAAAAAAGTTTTGATTTTATGATTTGGTTTACCAAATAAGCCAGTTTATACACTAAGGCCCGATTACTGAATGTCCGGTTAGCTACTAACTGGGACTTTAACTGGTACATTTGTTGTTGTTCCCCATATAAATTGGAATATAACTATTTGTTAAATTTTAACTAGACATTCAGTAATCGGGCCTTAAGCAGACAAAATTCTCGAAAAGTTAATTTAGTCTGATGTATATAATGTCTCGGTTTGAGTTAAGCCAATCATAGTTTTCTTATTACGGATAACTGAAGATTGGGGTGATGCCTATGAAACAATTGTATTGTCTATCATGAAAATTATCGAAGCAACAAATACAATCTAATACGACAATATCATATTAGATTGTGTACTTGAGGTAAATAGAACAATATTCTAACTAAATGTATGAAAATATAGAAAGTCTAACAAACAAATTTTTTTAATTTTAATACAAAATTAAAACATTTTTAATATAAAATTTTTACATAATATGAAGCACAATATAACGCATAAATCAGCTTCAATACTCAGGTTCGCGTTTTTTGACTTATGACAGTTTTCTAGTAAATGAGCGATATAATCGTGTGTGCATATGAGTATAGTGTATCAAAACAAGGAAAACAAGGACTCAAAACTGTTTGGTTATATTAGGCTGTACTAATGGTTTTATATTTATTTCGAAACTTTATGCCTTTAAAAGAATTTCATACTCTCTTTGTTTCTCCACCCCAACTTATTTTCACTCTAGTTTAATGTTGTTTTATAAAATTTGATATAAAATATACGAATAATTTCTAAAACAAAAATGAAATGTTTGTTCACACACACTTTAACAAATACAAACACACATTTATACATATAAAACAAACATACATCCACTTATAAGTTGGTAATTTATTGCATAAAAGTGGTAAGGATATGAATTTGAAATTCTGTTGGTTTTTTTGGCTTTTATTAAAGTTTACATAAATAAGTAGGCCTAAAAACACTCGGCGTATAGCAGCAGGTTAAGTCAAGGCTGCTTTTGCTAATTTACAATTTCTGTTAAGATTTGTAAGAAAAACAAAAAAAAAAAAAATAACATAAAATATTGTTAATAGGGTGTCGCTTAAAAAACTATTTGTTATTGCACCCCCCCCCCCCCCCCCCCCCCCCTGTTTTATTGCAAAAGGTTTCTTAAGGAAGAAATTTAAATTTGTTTCTTTTTGAAAACGTTAACCCGTGCCGGATTTCGACCAAAAATGTGACATTTGTAAAAAGTGTATTTTAATTAAAAATTCCCATATTTTGAAATTTTGAAAAATTAAATTCCGACTTCATCGGATATCATTGAATCAAAATGACCCAGGAATCAAAAATCAAAAATGACCCACAAATTTGATAAAAACGCAAAAACGTTTTTTTTTTTTAAATTAATTTTAAATATTTTTTAAAATGCCTTATTAAGAGATGTCGATTGCTATTTTTATAATAAAATAAATGTAATTCAAAAAATAAATAAATTGAACAAATTATAATTCGTGTTTGCTTAATTAGCGGCGCCTTTCCAGGACATTTTATGAAAATTGATTATTTTGTCAAAAATTTAACATAATTTTCATCAATATATGCATAATTTTCGGAAAAATATCACTTAAATTTGACTATAACAATCTTTCTATAATAATCTTTCCTTTTATTTAAAATATATTTAACCCTTACACACAGAGAAAAATGTAGCTATTTGCCAACTGAAATTCAGTTACTACGACTCAAATTGAGTTATTACAAATTTCAGACGATTGGCACAACTTAAAATTAGTTTTCACAACAAAGTTCAGATAAATCAGTTTAATTTTAGTTGCAACGCTCAAAATATTCAGTACTACAATGCAGATATTATTGTACTAACTGAATTTATAAGTTGTTACCATTAATATACACTTTTGAATTCGGTTGTTACTATATTTCTCTGTGTGTAGTGGCTTGGAAACAAAAATGTCCCATGAAACGTAATTTATATTATGACGACAAGAGTGTAAAGCTTTTAAATCAATTAAAAACTAAAAACATTCTACTTGATTATGCAATTTGATCCATATAGGGTTAATGTCTTCACTTTTGACCCAAAAAAAGACCCACTAGGAAATTTTCAGAATGACTTCTTTCAGATTTTGATTAAATTTGAATATGTAATATAGGGTACTCAACTAACGAACAAGCGCAATTCTTAAAAAGGTGGGGTCAAAACTGGCTCCAGTTTCCTTTTTTTTTTTTTTGGTTTCTTTTGACATTTATTCCAAAGAAACTATACAAACATGTGTATCAAATTAAGGTATTTTAATTATATATCTACAGATTTTCCAAACAATTCTAATTGGTATATGTTTGTTTATTATTTCTTGGGGCCATTTTGGACCCCACTTTTTTAACCCTTAAAAGTAAGATTGCTACAATAAAGAATTGCGCTCATTTTTTCATTTTTCTTTTTCAAAACAAACTATAAAAAATGCGCAATTTTAGTTGTAGTTAGAATTTTCAGTTAACTGTAGATTTTTTTTTTAGAAATGTTGTGGTTAAGAAGAAGAATAAACGTTTTTCTTTAAAAAATTATAAACACTATTAATTTTTAAATCAGACTACACTAGTTTCTGCCTTTTTTTATGGACAGGCTCATCAGTGATTTTCCATTTAAATTGTATTATTATTTGTGTCTTAAAATTGTCAAATTGTCTCTATATGATAAATTTTTCAACAACCTGCGGCTGTAAGAATCAAACCTGCGCTCATCTTACATTTTTTGTTTTGAAAAAAAATATTTTATTTTTTGCAAGTTTGATATAGTTTTTATTAAAAATTATGTTTTTTCGACCTTAAATTGTGCAATAAAAATGAAAATCGAGGCCATACTCTATATTTCTTTATTAGGATATTGTCCTAACAAATAATCTATAGAGTTTTTGTTTTCATGATGGGATGATGGAAACCTAGAAAATTCCCGAAATAGATCTATCAACACATTCCTGAAAGGGTCAAATAATAAATTTGTAAACAAAAACTCTATAGATTATTTGTTAGGACAATATCCTAATAAAGAAATATGGCCTCAAACTTGAATAATTTTCTTTAGAAATGTTGAGGTTAAGAAGAAGAATAAACGTTTGTCTCTAAAAATTATAAACACTATTAATTTGTAAATCAGACTAGACTAGTTTCTGCCTTTTTATGGACAGGCTCATCAGTGATTTTCCATTTTAAATTGTATTATTATTTGTGTCTTATAATTGTCAGATTGTCTCTATATGATAAATTTTTCAACAACCTGCGGCTGTAAGAATCAAACCTGCGCTCGTCTTACATTACAAACGTAACAATACCAAATCATGACCGTTTAGCGATCACACACAAGTATGGCCTCGAATCTAATGCAGCTAAATTGCAGTTTTCTTTCCTATTAGCTTTTTCTGTTATTGTATATTACACTCAGAAGTGACAACACTAACAACACAAATATTCTGCTTTTAGATTTTTTTGTTTATTTTTCTAATCTCCTCCGTCTCTATTTAAATTTTCATATTTTATTTTTTTTTTTTTTAATTTTTAAAAATAATTTAAATGCAAAATTATTTCAATTCGAATTAAAAAAAATTTAACACATACACACAAACATTGAAAATAAAATTATTAGGGCTGTGTGTGTAGTGTTTTTCAATTACAAATACAAAAAAAAAAAAACTGTCAATTTCAAAAACAAATTATAAACATCGTTTTTATTTTCGTCAGTTAAATATTGGAGAATATTTTTTTTTTTTTTTTTTTTTAAAGAGAAGCAACACTCAGGATAGTGGAGAGATGAAAAGTGGTAAAAAATGATGGGCTCCAAACATGGCAACACTGTAATTGCGCGAGTAGATAAGTCTTAGAACAGTTGTTGCTCGCCACCTGATGTAGAGTTGGCGAATTTATTGAAGCTTTTTGTTTCATAGCCCTGATTCATTATTTTACTTCGGTGGGGTTAAGTGCTATGGGAACACCGAAGGTGGGCGCAGCGATACATATAAGTGATAGAAAACTCATACATATTATTTTTTCTAAATTGATGTTGTCGTCACCGGGAATCGAACGCGGGACCATCTGTGTAATAGTCCAACGCGCTAACCATTACACCACAGCGCCCCCTTTAAACAGACTTTCGACAGTTTTTACTACTTTTACATAAAATAATTGTTTTTATCAAGTTGAGATTTAGTACCCAGGCAACTAAGGGTTAAAGATTTTTTAAATAACAGTAAAGATAATTATTTATTTATTTTATTAATTAATAATCATATAATTACAAATTATATACTATTACCCTAACCGAGCACTAGCTAATATGGCCTTCGGCGCGTTGTAGCGAAAACAGACCAGTGCCTCTTGCGGGAATCGAACCCACGACCCCGCACCGATAAGCCATCACGCTACCAACTAGCCTACCGGGGCTCACAAGAAAGATAATTATAGTCTTAATAAATGTGAGTGATATTTTGCCGAAAATGATGCAAACTTTTTTGAAAACATCATTTCGTAGGAAATTTGGCCATTTTCGTCCGAATATTGGAACGGGTTAACGTTTTCCAAAAAAATCAATTGTTCCACTTGGAACCATTTGCAATAAAACTGGGGCGTGTAATAAACAAAAATCGACAAACCGTTTTTAAGGCACATCCTAAAAAACAAAACAAACAAAAAAAGGTCTTAAATCATTAAAATACATGTTGGGATTTATTAAATTAATAAGAAAATCATTAACATTATTTATGTATTAATTAAGAGGTTTTGATATTGAACTCTTGTTCTTGTTCTTTTTGTTGAAACCTTGATGTAATTACCTTGGAGTATACTTTATTGTTAGAATTTTGTATAATTACCACAAAGTAAAATTTTTGTAAATATATATTTACTCGAGGTCGTCAGAAAAGTGTAAAGTTTCTTTGTTTTTGGGATATAATCACATTTTAAAATGTTTTGGCATCTATAAAAAAAATTACGTTATTTTTTTTTTTTTTTAATTCCAACTCCTTCCACTGGCGCGCGGCGTCCAAAAACGTTGATTTAGGGGTCCTTTTCCTGCAGCACAAAAAGAGCTGTATTTATATGAAATTTGAATTCACCTTTCGATACTATACCAAAAATTATTTTAAAAACACTTTTTTCCCCGTTTTTAAAACACTTATAAAGGTTTTTTTTTTATTACACACAATCAAAAAGCGTTTTTAGCTGAGAACATTTTAGCTTTATGGTAACCCAGTTAAAAGTTATAACGTTTTCAAAATGTTTTCTTTACTAAAATGCAATATTTTATTGATTAACAACAACTTTTTAACAGACCACTATATATCGAAAAAGTTTGTGGCATTTTTCTTAGCTCAAAACACGTTTTCATTGTGTGTGCTAAAAAAAAATTTTTTTATTATTTTTACAAAATTGATACCTTAATAAATTTTTAGCGATTCGCGATAGGTCAAAAATTTGTGTACCATTATTCTCAGTTGTTAAAACATTTTTATTGTGTGTGATTAAACAATTTATTTTTAAACGTGTTTGAAAAATACTGATTTTTCCCTCCACTCTATTGACTAAACGGTGCACTTTATAAATGGGGGAAATTTTTTTTGGAGTAGAATCGAATGTCAGGTTCAAATTTCATATAAATTATCACCTTTTTGCTCTGTAGTAAAAGAGACCATAAATTAGAATTTTTAGAGTTGAAATTTAAAAAAATAATCACTAAATTTTTTTATCGATGCCAAAACTGTAAAAAAAGTGATGATATGCTAAAATCAAATTTTTTTGATGAACTCTAAAATTTACATAATTATCTTGAATAATGTTCAATGTTTTTCTTCTTAAATTAAATGTTGGGATCCCTAATTTAAAGCCTTAGGTAAAAATATAATCATGCATAGGATTCTATATATGAATACAGCTCATCATATATGCCCATATAAAGTCTCACATAACCATGTATAGTAGGGCGGGTCGATTTGTAGGGAGGCAAAAAAATCGCTCAACGTTCAAGAAAAATCGTATTCTAGGGATCAAAATAAGAAACTTTGCCGAAGGAACCATACCTCTAAAACGAATTCTGATGTCCCGACTTTTGACCCGTAGGGTCAAATTTTGAAAAAGCCCACTTTGATATTTCAGTAAGTAGGAGGAATCTCTCCAAGATTTTGGGTGCTGCTTCTTCTCCGGGAGACGCGCTAGCAGATTAATGCATAAATCATCATTCTAGGTGACCGTTAGGGGTTAAAATTTAATAAAGTTGAAAGAGGGCCTTTTTAGCCTTGTTTTTATAGCGAAATGTACAAATCTCGGGATAGAGATATTTCAGAAAGTAGGAGGAGTCTTTCCAAGATTAGGGTCTCTATTTCTTCTCCGGAAGACGCTCTAGCAGATGAATGTTAAATTATATTCGATTGGGTTGGATTCGATTGGGGCACTCTAAATGGGTCAAAGTTAGATTTTCAAAATTTGACCCTACGGGTCAAAAGTCGGGACATCAGAATTCGTTTTAGAGGTATGGTTCCTTCGGCAAAGTTTCTTATTTTGATCCCTAGAATAAGATTTTCCTTGTACGTTAAGCGATTTTTAAATCGATCCGCCCTAATGTATAATCTCATATATGACCATTGGAGCGGCTTTTTTTGTGTCAAACTTTCGATTTTTATCAATTATTGCTGCGATTATTTTAGAACTAAGTCTAAAAGTTAGGTGGTACGAATTTGAGAAATATTGGATATCATTAACCCGTGGCGCTCCGCAAGCAAAGTTTTCGATTTTTGAAATTTTTTCTTTAACTGCTTCAATAAAAATATGTCTTGCGACACATAATTTTTCATTATTTTTGGCATGATAAGCAAGAATATTTAAAAGATTTTGAAATCGGACTAACGGTTTTCGAGATATTGCTACTCGATTTTTACTAAAAATAAAGTTTTTTCCCTCTATTATACAATTTTTTAAAAATTATCCTAAATTATCAAGTGGAAAACTTTTCACATCTTGTCTCCTCCCTGAAGGAAAATACCGCTTAAGCGGTATTTTCCATGCTATCAATTGATGTTTCCATTAGATCTATGAAGTGTCACTAAAACTCGTCCTTTGAAACTTTTCATTGAATTAAATAATTCAGTTTTTCATAAAAGTTTACGAAAATATTCATTTTATTTATTAAAAATTTCATACACCTAATGAAAAAGTTTCATTAAAAATAGTTTCATAACAATTATGAAAACTTTTCATTAAATTAAGGAAATTTTTCATTTACTTAATGAAGAAAGCTTCTTAAGTTTTGTGAAAAATTTCATTTAAACTCGTCCAAGATCACACAGAAAGAGTTACAGTGGACGAAAAATCAAAAATTTTAATTTTCAATGAACTAATGAAACTTTTCTTTAGAAAGTAAACGATAAATTTCTTAAAACGAATGAAAAGCTTCATAATTTTAATGAAACTAGTTTTTAATGAAACTTTAAATAAATAAAATCACATTTTTGATAAAATTTAATAAAAATTTGAATTAGTTTAATAATAAGTATCAGTAGACGAGTTCCAGTGCAACTTCATTGATTCAATGCAAAAATTCATTAATATCATCAGAGAAGACAAATTACCTTTTTTTTGGAATTTTTACTCATATTTTCTTATTTTTCATGTTTTCAATTTTTTATTTTTAGACTTAAAAGCAGCCTTTTCTTAAGAATTTTGAGTTCTCAAGTTCTCAAATGCCTGAATGAACAAATTTAATTGTTTGCAATTTATCAATTTAGTCTGTCGAGAAGACTCACTTTAGATACCTAACTTTGGTTCTGGAATCATGTTTTTTTTTATAGAAAGATGTGAAAAAAATAATTGAATTTTGCTAAATTTTTAAAAAGTTCATAAAATGTTTGAGTTTAAAAATTTTAAAATGCCTCTTTGACTTGAGGTGCTGTTTATTAAGAAACTCAGATCACGCAGCACGCTAACCAATTTCAAATATAATTATGAATGTCAGACGCAAAAATATACATTTTCAAAAAATTTACGCCAATTCCTTATAAGTTTGTGATGTTCCCATCCCATTATTGGTGCGCTGACATCAACTTGGTATACCGCAAACTGTATAAAATTACATCGCTTTTTAAATTTTCAAAACTCATTTGTATTAAACGCAGCAGAAAGCCTATAAAAAATATGCGAAAGTTTAAAAAGTAAGAAATTTTGGTTTCACTTGTAAACCACCATACAACTTTTTGGAAAGCAACGATATGGAAATAATTTGTTTTGTGAATGTATCTCCCAAATCTAGTGACTCCATTTTGTAGTGATTTGAATATGAAAGCTAAAAACTTTTAAATGGCCATAAATTCTTAAGGTGAAGACTTTTCAACGTCAAACTTAGCATGTCAAAGTTTTAAAGTACCCCTATGGGGCATGACGAGTCAATTGACCTAAAAGTGACTGGTTAAAGAAGGACTTATCACAGGACTGGTATAATTTAATACTGAAGTGGGTTAAGCAGTGTCAATTGTCATAAAATTACCAATCCTGTGACTGGTAAAGGGAGGGCATACCACTTAACCAGAATGTTTATTAACAAGATAAAGCCAGTTGGCTAGAAGTTTACCCATTGGAAGCTGTATAGTTTTCGTTTATTACCCTGCGGGAAATGCAGGGCCGATTGATCCAAAGTGACAATGCTGTGATATATCATTGGGTGAAACCAAAATTGTGGTGTACCAAAAGTGTTATTTAGTGTGAAATGGCCAATCACGTGGCTATAGTAATGCTGATAAAACATTGACTGGTTGGTACCAGGTATATCATTATAATTGGAGAAAAAGTAACAAAACCTCAAAGTGTACTAAAGTAATTAGGGCCATTGCAGTTCAAATTGTTACTGGTCATTGAACTGGTTCAAAATCATTAGCAGTGGATGAAAATATGGCAATTAGTGCCAAATTATTCAGTCCCTTGACTGCTACAAAGCGGACATAACACTGAAAGAATTTGATCTGTACCGACTTTGTGACAGTCGAAAGGAAGACTTAACACTGCACTAGTTCAAAAGAACTGAATACGGAACTGTTTAGATGGTGACCAACATAGGTAATGTTAAAGTTTTTCGTTGTGTATAGAAAAAATAAACATATTTTAAAATTGATTTTTGTTGGGCCTTTTTGAACTGGTGCTACATGTTCTGTGACTGGTTCCGGACGGGTAATTCTGCAACCCGTATATAATATCACACACGGCGAATTAAAAAGTGACAGGCTACTTACTAATTACTTTTCGCATGCCCGGCGACATGTACCCCTTACAACAGTGCAGTGGTACGAAACAAATCTATTCCATTCAAACAAATCGTGTAACAGAACACATTTCGCTTAATATGTGACTAGTACTCCATCAAACATTTTTCTCCCGTTCTACGATACGTACACCTAAACCAGTCACGTGATAATTATTTTCCCACTGGTCCTGTTGCATATCACATAAATCCTAAAATTATCAACTTTAACACGACCTACTTTTAACACGTCCCGTAGCTTATTCATTTAAGTCGGTACAGTGTAAGGTTACCGTCATCAAGTTATTCGCCACGTCACAAAGTGCTCCAAAGGTAGCAATTGACACCTCCTATGACAAGCCCATGTTAAAAGTACCGGTCACTTTCATATACCAGGATCGAAACTAGGACAGGTTCATACACACAAAGATCTAGTCACGTGACCATACCAGTGACTGGTCCATTTCCCGCAGGGTATATACGACATGGGCCTTTTGCGACAGTCTTGTGGTATGCCCATCTTTGGTTAGTCCTGTGGCATGCCACTATGTGGTTTAAAGCAGTACAAATGACCCCCTCCTATGACAAGCCAATGTTAAAGTTGCCAGTTCTTTACATAGGGTAGGGTTTAGCAGAGGACCGGTCTCTGGCATGAAGGAACCGATCCTGTGCCACACGCAGAACCGGTCCCATTCGCCATAGGGATATTCTACCTAACCTTGTTCATCGTTTCATTCAAATTTTAAAAAACCTTGAGAAATAAGAGGCATCTAAAGTCAGTTTCAGCAGGTGTCTAAAAATTTTGAAATAACTCATATCCTTTTTTTTACTGATAACATCAAAGTTTATGGCTTCAAACTATTTTGTTTTTGCCATTTTAAAATAATTATATATTAATTATAAAATAATTGTACTTATACATCTAATATTATTGAAATATTTGTAATGATCCTAATGAGTTTGTTAATGTTAATGTTCGATAATTTTCCACAAATGAGTTCATAATCCCATATAGTCCCATTTTAATTAAAATTGTAATTATACCAAAAACAACAATAAGTTTTTAAGCATCTACAGCAATGTAATATTATTGATTTTTTTTTTCAAAAGGAATGATAATGTTAATTTAAATTCACTTATTAAATTTTTGAAAATTGTACTAAACAAAGTGGTGAAATAGAGACGGAAGAGATTCGAAAAATAAACAAAAATCTAAAAATAGAATAGTTGTGTTGTCAGTGTTGTCATTTCTGAGTATAATATACAATAACAGAAAAAGCTAATAGGAAAGAAAACTGCAATTTAGCTGCATTAGATTCGAGGCCATACTTGGGTGTGATCGCTAAACGGTCATGACTTGGTATTGTTACGTTTGGTATTGTTACAGATCCTCGTCCCCATAAGCCATCGCTTCAGGGGACGAGGATCTGCTTCTCTGATAGCGTTAAGTACTTGGGGGTTATATTGGATAGGTCTCTGAATTGGAATGAGCACCTTGATATGATCTCTAAAAGGGCCACTAAGGCAATGTTTGCCTGCCAGAGGCTCTTTGGCAAGACCTGGGGCCTTAGACCTCAAATGGTCTACTGGTCTTTTAACACCATTGTGAAACCGATGGTCACATACGCCTCTTTGGCGTGGTGGACAAAGGTTGAACAACTCGGGGCCCAGATGACTCTTAAGAGGATTTATCGACTGGCATGTATTGGTATCACTGGTGCCTCAAATCATGTCCGACTGATGCCATTGGAGTCATGCTGGGTATTCCTCCTTTGCATATTTCTGTAAAGGAGAACGCGTGCATGGGATCCCTAAGGCTCCGGGAGATTGGCAGCATGAGGAGTGGAGATCTGAAGGGGCATCTTGAGATTGCGAAAATGTTCGCTGATGACCCGGTTATTAGGGTCAGTGACAAGATACTGCCTGTGCAAGTACTTGTTAGGCACTTCGTTGTTGTGATTTTCGACAGGAGCACGTGGTTGAATGGATCTTGGGTACCGGAGGTTGGTGCACAGGTCTGGTTCACGGATGGCTCGAAACAGTCGAACATGGATACGGGGGCGGGTGTCGTCGGACCCGGATTTCAGCGTGCTCTGCCCATGGGCAAATATCCCTCCGGTTTTCAGGCTGAGGTCTTCGCTATCTGTATCTGTGTGGAAGAGTGTCTGCGGAGGAGGACACGGGGGGCCACGATCTACATTCTATCTGACAGCCAAGCGGCACTTGGTGCCTTGAGGGCTCAAGATGTGTCGTCTGGTCTGGTTAAGGAAAGTATCGACTCTCTAAATCGTCTAGGACTTAACAACTCCTTGACACTGGGCTGGGTTCCAGGCCATGAGGGGCATGAGGGCAACGAACGGGCTGACTGTTTAGCCAACTGCGGAGCTCGTCGACAATTCATTGGCCCGGAACCCTTCTGTGGCGTACCCAATGGGTATGTCAGAGAGAGGCTCAGAAGATGGAGGGAGTCGGAGTTTGGGGCCTATTGGGCCAGATCGCCTGGGCAACGACAGGCGAGGCTGTTTATATCTGCCTCTGGAGAGAGATCGCGGAAGCTCTTGTCTATGACGAGGGGCGAACTAAGGACCGTAACGGGTTACCTCACAGGACACTGTGGCCTTAGGTATCAATTGTATAAGATGGGACGATCCTCTACGGATACGTGCAGGTTTTGTGAATTGGAACCCGAGACCTCTGAGCATGTTCTCTGCAAATGTCCGAGGCTCTCCGACAGGAGGGTGCGTTATTTTGGTGATCGAATAGTGACGCCATCGGACGTTTGGAACTGTTCACCTGGTAGGATAATTGGCTTCGTAGGAAGCTTGAACCTATAGGGTGTATTCGCTGGCAGCACAAAATACCAATTTCTGGTCGCGGTGCATAGTGCCACTATAATCTAATCTAATCTATCTAATTGCATCAGATTAGATTAAAATATATACAATTATTACGTTTGTAATGTAAGATGAGCGCAGGTTTGATTCTTACAGCCGGCAGGTTGTTGAAAAATGTATCATATAGAGACAATCTGACAATTATAAGACACAAATAATAATACAATTTAAATGGAAACTCACTGATGAGCATGTCCCTAAAAAAATGCAAAAAACTAGTCTAGTCTGATTTAAAAATGAATAGTGTTTAAACTCATAGAGAAAAACGTTTATTCTTCTTCTTAACCTCAACATTTCTAAGGTGTTTTAATATTTAAGATTTTTGTAAAAAAATTAAATTTAAATTCAAAAAAAATTTAACATATAAAGTATGAGTGATATATAATGCACTGATAATTAAATATTACTCATACGTTATAAGTTTTTTCTTTGACAGAGCTAAAACACTTAAGGTTAAAACAATGTTTTTTATATTTAATTTAACAAAAAATGTTTAACTTCTAAAGTATGTTTAATATGTAATTCATAGTATGTTTAATATGCAATTCATTTTATAACGTATGAGTAATATTTAATTATCTATGAATTACATATTACTCAAAGTTTAGAAGTTCATTTATTTTTTTGTTAAAATAATAATAAAAATTATTGCTTTAAACTTCAGTTATATTCGAACTTATTTAATATGTAATATTTTAAACAAAAAAAAATATTTTAAAATTTTTATAAGAAATTTAATAAAATTTAAAACAAAAACATTTTTCACATCTAAAGTAGGAGTGATATGATATATAATTCATAGATAATTAAATATTAATTATACGTTATAAGTACTTTCTTTGACAGAGAAAAAAACACTTCTGACGTATTAGTAATATTTAATTTTCTATGAATTACATATTACTCATACTTTAAAAAGTTAAATTTGTTTATTAAAATAAACATAAAAATAACTCTTTTAAGCTTTAAATATCAAATAAAAGTAAAAATCACAACATTTAAATCCTTTTGTTAATAAATATTTAAATATCCCATTGCAACCTAATCTTGCTCACATCATAATTTATGATAAAAGATCGAAAAATAAACTTTTGGTTTCAATTTTTTAAAATTTAAAAGTAAAACATTTAAAAAAATTATTTTATATTTATTTTAACAAAAAATTTTTAACTGCTAAATTATGTTAAATATGCAATTCATAGATAATTAAATATTACGCATACGTTATAAGTGTTTTTACTCTGCCACAGAAAAGGCTTATAACGCATGAGTAATATTTAATTATCTATGAATTACATATTACTCATAGTTTAGAAGTTAATTTTTTTTTTTGTTAAAATAAAAATAAAAATGATTCCTTTAAGCTTCAGTTATATTCAAACTTATTTAATATGTAATATTTTAAACAAAAAAAAAAATATTTTTAAATTTTTATAAGAAATTTAACAAAATTTAAAACAAAAACATTTTTCACATCTAAAGTAGGAGTGATATGATATATAATTCATAGATAATTAAATATTAATCATACGTTATAAGTATTTTCTTTGACAGAGAAAAAAACACGTCTGACGTATTAGTAATATTTAATTATCTATGAATTACATATTACTCATACTTGAAAAGTTAAATTTGTTTATGAAAATAAACATAAAAATAACTCTTTTAAGCTTTAAATATCAAATAAAAGTAAAAATCACAACATTTACATCCTTTTTTTAATAAATATTTAAATATCCCATTGCAACCTGTAAATCAATTTAAAACAAATTTGACTACAAATTTACAAATCATTTTATTTTATTTTTTTTTTTTTCAAAGACAAAAAGTTATCCTTTTTAAAGATTTCCTTGTTGATTGTAAACAATATACCCTTATATATTTTGTTCAAATACTTTTGTTCCTTTCGAAAAAAAAACAAATGTATGTAAATTATTTCGTACCTTCATTAATAAACTGCACTGGCGTTTTTCCAGTTTTATAAGATTACGTACGTTCGTGTGTGTGTGTGTGTATATCTCATTCTGAAATATTTTTTAAGCATATAAATTACAACATTTTCCAATGTTTTGGTTGGTAATTTATGCAGGTCGTTAAAAACCACACACCTCTACAATTTTTTATGTAAAACAGAGGAAATTTTGTAGATGATACAACAGAAAAATGCCAAAAAAAAAAAAAAAAAAAAGGAGCAAAAGCAATAAAATACCAATGAAAACAAGGTATAAATAATGGTTCTCTTTACTAAAATAACGTTTAAATAAACGTTTACAAATAATTTCAGAAAAAAATTTTTTTTGCCACTTAAATTCTTAATGGTAAACGGTTAAGTTCGACATTCAAGAAATTGAATGTAAAAGAAATGACTTTATTGGATTTTTAAATTCAATAAAAGTTATCAAAACATTTAAAATTTTAGATTTACAGATTTAATTAATTTAAAGATTGTTACAAGGGCGGATCAGTAAGTCCGTGACTTTTTGAATGAAACGCAGTTTTTTTTGCAAAAAAAAAATATTTTTCAACATAATCTCCATTTAGCTCAATACACTTAGTCCAACGTTTCTCCAATTTTTGTATAGGAAATAGTCACTGGGGGCTAAATCTGGAGAATATGGCGGATGAGTTACCAATTCGTAGCCCAATTCATGGAATGTTGCCATTGAGACTGCACCCGTGCCTTATCTTGATAAAAAAGAACTTTTTTCTTGGCCATATGGGGTCGTTTTTTTTAAATCCTCGTTAAATCGGTCCAATAAGTTGGAAATAATATTCGCCGTTTATTGTTTTTCCCTTTTGATGATAATCTATGTGGATTATCCCGCGTGCATCCCAAATAACTGTTGCCATCACCTTATTGGCCGACAAGCTATCATTGGCCTTCTTCGGAGCCGGTTCAGCTGGAGAAACCCATTGTTTAGACTGCTGCTTGGTCTCCGGAGTGTTGTAATGGATCCATGTTGCATCCCCAGTTACAAAACGAAGCAAAAACTCAATCGAATTGCGGTTAAACAACTCCAAACAATCCTTTGAAGTTGTCACACGATTACGTTTATGGTCAACTGAGAGCAAACGCGGCACCCATCTTGCAGACAGCTTTCTTAAACCCAACTGATCATTTAAAATCGAAACCACACTGCCATACGAAATGCCTATGGCATCAACAATCTCACGCACATTTACTCTTCGATCGGCCAACACCATATCGTGAATTTTTTCGACATTTTCGGGTGTATTGATCTCAATTGTCCGTCCAGAACGTTCAACGTCATTTGTACCTGTGCGACCACAGCGAAAGTCAGTAAACCACTTTTTTACCATTGAAATCGATGGTGCAGAGTCCCCATAGTATTTATCAAGCTTTTCCTAGGTTTGATTGACGGTTTTTTTCGCAAAAAATAATGTTTAATGAGCACTCGAAATTCACTTTTTTCCAATTTTAAAAAAATCCAAGAGGTTGTAAGTTTTGAACAGCTGTTAAACGCAAAGTAAATGACGGCACTTGCTCAAAATTTGACAGTAGTCTATTAAAAGGTGGTACTTGATGGGAGCAGTGTTGCATTTCATATAACTACGAGGGAAGTTCGAAACGTCAAGGACTTATCGATCCGCCCTCGTACATAAGTGTTACTCTGTTGGCTTCAAAATCATTTTATCATAAATTCCAAATAGAAAACTATAAAAACTAGAAACATTTTTGAAAAACTTCTTCATGCTTACCAAAGCAATCGGTATTATAAATAGATACATTTTTCACTATTCTACTTTAGCAACGAACTATCCTACAAGATGCTTGATGATTGCTTTGGAAAGCATGGAATTTTTTTTTTAAAGCTCACTTAAATCGTCTAACGTAAAGGCTAAAAATTGTGGCCCCATCGCTTTAATTGTGTTTTCTTTAAAATATATCTGCAATGGTTAATGACGTATACATTAAATATTTTGTATCTTTTGTAAATAATCGTTGTTTTCTTGTTGAGGTTGTAAAATATAATAGTTCTATGTAGTAGTATTGTATATGTGTGTACCATTTATGGTTGAAAACACATCATTGAATAAATATGTGCGCATACATTTGCCAATACAATACATACATGGTTTACATATTAGGGTCGCACTTATAGTTAATATGTTAAAAAGACAATGGACATTTTTTAACCAAACTTTACTGATATATAGAACAGTGCTTCATTAAGAAATTGAATTTTTTTTCTGAAAGCTCCCGCCCTCTAGTGGAAATATTAGCAACAAAAGTCCTTTGACATAATATAAATCCTAGACGGTATAAAAAATGATAATGTTTTATATTTTTTTGAGCAAAACTCTCTAAAAATCTAAGAAATTTTTTAGTTTTTAGAGTTAACCGACTTTTAACTATTTATTCAAATATAAGACAAAAATTTAATCGCTAACAAAAGAAATAAAAGTATATCGAAACGTATGATTAATATTTTATTTAATAAATCCATACTACTCATACGTAAGAAATAAGTTTTAAAATCATTTTAAAATACAAAATCAAACTAAAGAAAATGACAAAGAAAATAAATTTAGTAGCAAAAAGAAGTATGATTAATATTTTATAGAACAAATCCATATTACTCATACGTAAAATAATAAATTTTAGAGTCATATTAATATATGAAAAATTTCAGGTCGTTTTCATATTTTTGAATTCACTAAAATTAAAAAGTCTGTAAAAGTTACAAAAAAAACTGTAATTTTACAAAAAAAAAAATGCTATATTGGGCCAGTATACCGTTTAGGCACTTTGAGCAAAACGTGGCTGTAGTTATTAGTAAAGTTAAAAAATAAATAATAAAATTTGAGTAAGCCCTTAATGGAAATCACTTGCTAAAATTAGTAAAATTTTTTTTACAAAATATTAGTCATTTTTTTATTGAAATTTATTTTTATCTTTCTTTGGCATTTTCTTTATATTTTAGATTATAAAAAAATTTAGCTTGAAAAAAGCTTTGCTCTCAACTATGAAAAAAGAAAGTTAGTAAATATTTTAACTAGTTTTAGCAACTCGTGTTTAAAAAATTAGCAAAATATTTTTCTAAACCCAGCAACAAAAATTAGTAAAAAAATTTTATAATTTTTAATAGAGATTAGGAAAAAGTTTTACTAAAAAATGATTTTGTACTAAAAATTATTACAAAAACTGTAAATTGGGATATAAAACGTTTTACTAATTTTTTCCTAACATTTTTTTTATTTGAGTGTAGTTGTATAATTACATAGCACTCCGGTCCAATTCCCCCAGTTTTTTTCTGCATGTAATATTTCTGCCTAATTTGTTCTAAATTCGTTTATTCAGTTATTTGAATTTTAAGAAACAATTTAGAAATTTCTTTAGAAAATATTTAAAAAGTTTCTGAATATGACTAAACAACCTTAATTTTACGCTAAAACTTTAAAGTTAAATATAAGTACCCAAAACCAAATGTATTTATTTTAGGAGAAAATACGAAATTTGGCTTCCAATCCCATCAAATAGTAATTGTTTTTGATTGTATCAAATGGTCCTTATGTTTACTTTAAGGTATTAATATTAATTTTGTAGGTGTAAATAAGAAGTTATAATAAAATTAATAGTGTCCGACCGAACAGTTCGGCCAGAAAATGCATTTGGTCTGTATTCGGTATTTTAAAGCATTATGGACAAATTTGGCGGATGGAAAAATGTTTATTGGGCTGATTAGATGCTATTTTGAGTGTCAAATTTGAAGAAAAGTCTGTAGTTAAGCAATGAATTCACTGTTCGGCCTCAGAATGTTCGGCTAAATTGAAAATAGTTCGGCGGCCGAACTTTTAACTTTATAGCTAAACTTCGGCTTTTTTCTTAAATTTTATACACAAAATCGAATTAAATCGGCTCAACAAACATGTTTCCAATACCAAAATTTGTCATAATTGGCTCTAGATATCAAAAAACCGACAAAATATAGGTTTTTGGCCGAACTGTTCGGTCGGACACTAAAAATTAATATGTACAAATTTCATCATTTGAGTTATATTAAAAACTTAGAATTATTTTAGACAAATATGCGATAAAAATTATATTTGAAAATTTTAAGCTTACCGTAAAATGAATTATTACATTCTGACTCTCAAGAGCTTACCTAAAAATAAAAAGAAAATGTTTTTAGCAGGGATGGCAGGTTATATCGCTAAAATAACGTTATCGATTCGAAACCCTTTCAACTGACTATCGTTATCCCTAAAATACAGTTACCGAAATAATAACAATATTCTTAAAATACCATAACCGAAATAATTTAAATACCATTATAGCTAAACTACCGTTACCGAAATAATCAAAATAGCGTTATCCTTAAAATACAGTTGTTATCCTTAAAATACAGTTGTTTGGGTTGTAATACAGTTTCTTTATTTTTAATGTAAATGTCAGTCGTTTGTAGAACAAATAAAATTTTTTACTAAACTTGTAGTTCATTTAAAAAAACAAACCACATCAAATGACTGTTTTATAATTTTACATTCATTTTTTACAGTAGTTTTTTGTTATTTAAAAAAATAATACTAAATACTACACTCAAATAAAAAGTTAAAAAGTCAGCAAAAAATTTTGCTGAGTTAGCAAAATTTTACTCAGGAGGGTGCTTGCAAAAAATTGCTAATGTCACCAAATTCTTAGTAGATTAGAAATTAAAAAACCCTGGCTAAAAATTAATAAAATTTTTGCTGAATATTAGTAGACTGAAAAAAAACTCAAAAAATTTGAAGAAAAATTATACTTTAGTTAATTCATTTGCTGAAAATCATAAAACATATTTTTGTGATTCTTTCAAAAATAATTTACAATACGTTACAAAATATAAAAATGTTCATACTCCCAAATTGACGATATGAATAAATGTAATACCTAAAAACAATAGAAATAATTATAAATAACATAAACGAAATTATCTTTGAACTACTTACATCAATTATTGTCTAAATGATGCTATCTTTTAAAGGAACGCAAATGCCGCAGAGAATTATAGAAACGAAACGAAAAACTCACAAAATAAAACACATACAACCCGTTTTTGCAATAAGATGTATGTCTTTGTCTTTCGCTTTAGTCTGTCTACTTATTGCATATTTGTTTGCAATTTGACCACACGAGATTATTAATATATATAAACATTTAGTTTACAAATACACATTTAATCTTTATTAAATTTAAATATTTTATTTTGTCTTTTATTTATTTAATAGAATAATAGATTAAGTTGTTTTAATCCACAATTTTGTTTTATGTATGAAAAACAGATACAAAAATCTTCCATGGTTGTTTTTTTATATTATGTCTTACTAGAGCTGTACTTTTTAGTATTATTTTCCTTGTCACTACTACTAAAATATTAGTAAGACATTAGTTCAAAACAGTTAAGTGCTGAATAAGTATAACTAAAATTTTAGTTTAAAACATAATTTTAGCAAAAAATTTGCTGAAAAATAGTATACCTGATTTACAAGATGTTTTACTAACTTTTCTACAAACTTATTTTTTTGAGTGTAGCATGTGGTTAATTTTTACTAGAATTGTAAGTAATTTTTGGAACATTAAAAAACAAATGACAATTTTAGTTGAATTTACTGAAATGTAAGTCGTCCTTTTTTTAAGTGAAATTTCATTTGTTTTTAACTACATTTGCAGTGGTCTTTACCTACATAGTATTCTAAGCGTAGATATATATTTTCCCAGAGATTGATCGTAAACTTGCTAGTCATTAGAAATTGGGCATAATTAGGCTAAAATTATCGATGTGCTTTGACATCACCTGAATATATATTACAGAAATATTAAAACTTGAAAAAAAAACCGTTGCTCAAAATTATAGAAAAATTAAATTATTAAAAATTTCTCGTGTTTAAAAAATAAGTAAAATGTTTTGCTAAAATCAGCACCGAAAGTTAATAAAAAAATAACTGTAAAAAAATTTTGTAATTTGTAAGATTAGGAAAGCTTTTTTATTAAAAATGATTTTGTACAAAAAATTAGTACAAAGACTGTAAATTGGGATACAAAACATTTTATAATAGTGTGATCCTTATGATGATAAATATGCTAAATACTAATCATATCATGATCACTGTGGCCGTTATTATAATAACTAATGAGCATAAAATGATCATAAGGATCATACTTGTTATCATAAGAATAATACTATGATAAAACCAAATTCAAATGCGTTACACGCAGGGAAAAAATATGATGATAAATATAATTCTGGATGATCATATTATTATCGCTGTGCATGATTTTATCATCATCTAGGATCATAATGTGATCATAAGGGTAATATTATGATTAAGTGTTTCAACAATAACATGATGCTCCTAAACTATAATAACATGATGCTTTTTTCTCTGCGTGTACATGATGCTCTTAAACCATATTTTTCCTCTGCTTATACTGTGTTACATAAATGCCCACCTTTTATACACATTTGCTATGGAAAAAATAACAGAATATGTCAATGACATCAATGTATGTAATAATTTCTCATGTTTATACACTGCGTTACATAATTATAATTACAAATGAATTTTGCTATTTTTTCTAATATTACAAAAAAAAATTTAAGATTTTTAACTGTTTTTAAGAGTGTGATAACTGATCGGGGCCGGCGTAAAATAATCAACTGTGCCAGCAACACAATGAAGAGTCTCAATCAGATAATCGATCAATGTAAGGTAAATGTGTCCAAATCAACCATAAGAAGGCTCTTAAAGGATTCCCAGAGAATTACTCGCCAAAAGCAGATATCTGTGCCAAGGTTATTACCCCGCCACAAAATTGCTCGGCTTGAATTCGCTAAAATTAATTTTCTAACCAATCGGAGAAAGGTAAGTCAATAATCGCTGTTGTTGGTACACTATGAAAAAAGTCCGTAATGTCTACGGGAAAACGGCAAAATGGTTGCTTAATTTAGCAATTGGTTTTCAAAAATTAGTAAAATATTTTGCCAAAACCAACCAACCAAAATTAGTACAAAATTCAGTAATTTGTAAAATGAGAATAGCAAAAAATGTCACTAAAATCAAAAATTGTACTAAAAATTAGTACAAAATTAGTAAAGTGGAAATTTTTTTATTTAAACATACATTTTCTGATGAGAAAAAGTTAATCGTGATGGTACAGATGGTTTTAACAGCCATTGGAGAGACATACGTAAGGAACCACGATATTTCTCAAAAAGAAATTTCGGAGGCGGATCCTTAAAGGTTTTGGCGCTTTTCGTTTCGACGGTATCTTTGATTTGGCATTTGCAAGCACCAGAATGAATTCTTCTGAGTACATTACAGTATTAGAAGAAAAATTGGTGCCATTTATTGAAATAGCAACGAAGAAGAATTATTTTTCCAACAAAACAAAGCCTCAGTTAT
Organism: Delia radicum; assembly: GCA_021234595.1. Lineage (NCBI taxonomy): Eukaryota > Metazoa > Arthropoda > Insecta > Diptera > Anthomyiidae > Delia > Delia radicum. Next base: position 16,172,659 of record CM037852.1, on the reverse strand, counting down.
ATGTATAATTATAGTTTTGCAATGCAGTGTATTTAAAACATTTTCTATTACTTATAAAATTTTACCACAATTTTTTTAGTTTTATTAGTTTTTTGTTTTTATATACATCGAGATTATTTTTATGTTATTTTTAATTTATAACGAGCTTTCAACCTCCGCATATTCAGAAAAATAAAGCAAATCAAACATATTAGCTAGGTTGATACTAGTATTTCTATTTGGCTAAAGATCTCATCAGAACTCGAATTTTAAAAAAGCTAGAGCCTCCAGAATAAGCAGAGTTTTAACAAAAAACCTATTAATCAACAATTTTGTTCCATTCCTGTGTTCTTAGTAATAAAACACGTGGATAGAGTTGTTTCCTAACAAGCATCATGACGTCACTAAATTTTGAAGACCAAAAATGTTCTATTTATATAAAAAAATTTTAGTTTTTACTCTGGCGCAAGTAATATTTTTTACAGTTTTATCAGTTTATATACATCGAGATTATTTTTATGTTATTTTTAATTTATAACGAGCTTTCAACCTCCGGATATTTACAAAAATAAAGCAAATCAAAAATATTAGCTAGGTTGATACTAGTATTTCGATCTGGCTAAAGATCTCATCACAACGTGAAGTTTTAGAAAAGTTAGAGGCCTCCAGAATAGGCAGAGCTTTAACAAGAAATGTATTAATCATGAATTTTGCTTCATTCCTGTCTTCTTAGTAATCAAAAGCATGGCTAGAGTCTTTTTCTAACAAGCATCCTTACGTTACTAAATTTTGAAGACCAAAAATGTTCTATTTATATAAAACAAATTTTGTTTTTACTTTGGCTCAAGTAATATTTTTTTTACTAAAATTTGTTTTACTATTTTAAGATTTGTTTTCAAAAAAATTTATAGAAAATGTTATTATAAAGTAAAGGACAAAGGACATTAATTTACGATAGCCTATAATTAAATATTCAAAAGTCAAATTTAACAAATTCAGTAAAGTAAAACTTTTAACTAAAATTGATTCGGTGGTAAAAACAGATTCTGAAGACTTATTAAGTGTCTACACTCAAATAAAAAAGTTAGTAGAAAAATTCGTAAAATGTTTTATAATTCACTAATTTTTAGTAAAAATGTTTAATTGGAAAAAGATATGTAGATTATTTAGACTTTTCGCAATGTCCCTTTAGCTACTAACTGGGAATTTAACTGCCACATTTGTTGTTGTTTGCCATACAAATTTTCAATTCAACAGTTTGTTAAATTTTAACTGGACATTCAGTAATCGGGCCTTAGTAAAAAAAAGTATTATTTTACAGAATAGAGTTGCATTAACACGTTGGCTGCCAAAGCCTTTTTAGAATTTTGATTGTTCAGCAGCAATGTCATTTAACAATTTTGGTCACCTGAGGCCAACAACTTATTTTTGTTCTTTTTTGTTTCTTAGTGCCTAAAAATAAGTTTAGACTACTCGCGACTTTAGTTTGGTCCCTAATTTTGCAGTTATAACGGTTTTTTTTGTGTCGCACATTTTCGTGCGATATGGCCTGGGAGCGAAGGCAACGAGCTATTGAAAAACCTCTTGCTGTTATGGATTACCATAAAGCCAAATTAGATGTTGATATATCCGATCAAATGACCTCCTACGCCACCACTCTCAAGAGAGGTGTTAAGTGGTACCGCAAAGTGTCTTTTGAACTGTTACTTGGAATGTCTGTCGTAAATGCCTTTATAATATATAAAAAGGCTACAAACAAACTAATTTCAATAACCAAGTTTCGGCAGGAGATTTCAAATGCTTTGTTGGACTTCATGTCTCCAGAACCCATAACAAAAGGAAAACATTTTATAGAAAAAAGAAAGGACGATAACGGAAAAACAATAAGGTGTGCTTGCGTATTGTGTTATGCCATGTCAAAAAATCTACTGATAGGGTAACAGCCAGAAAGAGCTTTAAAAGGACCACCACCTATTGCCCAATATGCCCGAATAAACCGCAACTATGTGTAGAATGTTTTCCTAAATATTCCCACCAGAAGAATTAAATTTTTAATTTTGAGTTTATTGTTTTTCTACTGATCTCCAAATTCAATTTCTAATTTTAAGTTTATTGTTTTTCTACTGATCTACATTTGAATTTACATACATATATATTTTTATATTTTTTTTTTTTGCTCATAAATGAATTGATTTTTAAAAGAATTAATAAAAAGACAAATTTAAATTTCCAACTTTTTTATTATCCAAAAAAATACCATTAAAAATACACAGCGGCCATGGGAAATACACCAAAATGTTCACCACAGGCCAGAGAGTCCAAATTCCATGTAAAATTCCATATTAAAATGTGCGATGTGGCCTCAAGGTAACATTTAGGTGTCGCACGAAAATGTGCGACGTGGCCTCAGGGTAACATCTGGGTGTCGCATGAAAACGTGCGACGTGGCCTCAGGGTAACATCTGGGTGTCGCATGAAAACGTGCGACGTGGCAGCCAACGTGTTAAGAGTTTACTAAAGTTTCACTAAAGTTTTGTAACTATTACTAATTCTTTCTACTACTTTTACTTAACCAATAGTTGCAGACATGTTTTGGTAAAACTGCACTCATAATAATCTATAGGTAAAATACACGAAAACCGTTGTTCATTTTACGAAAGTTTTGGTTATTTTGACATTACGAAAAAATTTGTAGAATATACAAATCACATTTCGTAAAGTTTTGTAAAAACTTTTTTTAAATAAAAATGTGGTGCATACCTTACGGGTTTATTTTGAAATTAAAAAAAAAATGTAATGGTGCCACACCAGAATCGAACTCACGATTTCAGTGACGTCCTGATGTGTTGAAGTAGGCCCCTCTACCATTTGCACCAAAGTAGCTGATGCAATACAACAAACTAAAAAGGAACTTAAGTCGAAAATATTATGAAATTTTTATGAAAACTAGAAAAATATGCTACAAATATTCAAAAAAAAAAGTTAAAATGGCAATTAAATATTTTTATTATGTTTATTGAACTAAATAAAATAATATAATTTTTTTTATAAATATATCAAATAATATATTAAAAAACAAAATAAAAAAATAATAAAAATAAAAAACTAAAATAACAATTTCAAACTAATTGCATTTTATTATTAAATATTTTATCTTTTTAAATATTTGTTTTATTGAATTTCATACCAAACCCGGCAAATAAAGTGGAAGTAGTGTTTTCGGGTCCTCTTTAACTTGTTTTAGGATCCTCTGTATTAAACAAAATACAGAATATCCATTTATATCAAAACACAAAAATAGTAATAATGAAATAAAAAAATAAAACATAGAAATTTAAAAAACATTAATAAACAAAAAAAAAAATATAAAAACTAAAAAAAAAAAAAAAAAAAATTTGTCCTGGCCAGGAGTTGAACTCGCAACCTTCTGATTGCAAATCCGACCTCTAACCACATCAACATCCATATGTAATATTTGTAACATTACAAATTTTTGTATAATGTACTAAAAAAATATTACGAAATCATGTTTGTATTCTTTACGAAATTTGTAAATTTATATAATTTGTTTTATACAAAAGTTTTGTAATATAAACAAAATGTTTGTACATTCTACGAAAAAAAAATTACGAAGAATATATTTGTATTTTTAAGCATGGATTATTATGAGTGTGACGTAACGGTCTGTTGGCCTAAAATAAGCTCTTCTTAGCTTTTTTGTAAAACTACAGACTTTTCTGTAACTTTTACAAAAGTTTTTTTTTACTTAAGTGTAAGAAAGTTTTTAATTAAAATGGCAAATGACACATCTCAGATTTTTTTTTTTAACTTTTTTCATATTGAAAACTTAAATACTTATATCTACCCTTAAAATAAGGAGAAATTTTAGTTTTCAATAAAAAAACATCTATAAGTCATGGTTCACACACGGCAATTATAATTGCCCAATTCTTCTTCAATTCTCCTTTGAACTTGCTCTTGTGTTCACACAGGAAAAGTTTGTTTCAGCAATTTTCGTATATCAACCTGCAGTATTAAAAATTGCGAATGACAAATCAAAACGGAATTGGAGTACGGGCAATTCTGTACCCCCTATCATTCTCTTTCCCTCCCTCTTCTATAAACTCAAGAATTGCGCAATTATAATTGCCGTGTGTGAACCTAGTCTAACAAACGTTTTTAATACATTATATTTGGCTTCAATTGAAATGCTTATATAACTTTCATAGATTTCTATAAAAAAAGTGTTAATTTAAAAAAATATATAATTTTCTTCAATATAATACAAATGATAACAATTTTTTTAACACATCAAGAAAGAATTCAACCCAAAATCTTTTTTTAAAAAATTTACAAAAATCCAATTACAATTTGTATACAAATATCAACAGAAACTAAAACAATAAATCTAAACAAGTCAGAAAAAGAGAAGGGAAGTATCCTTAACCACATTTCCAAAAAAAGATTTTATAATTTAAAATCAAAATTTAATTCAATATTTTTAAAAATTGTATTATCACTCATCTTAAATAAGCCAAATAATTGTCCTTAACTTTTCCATATTTACGAAGTTTTTTTTTCCTTAAGGACTCCGTCTTTATAAATTTAAAGAATGTATCACAAAACTGAAATTTATTCAACATATTAACATTGTAGTAACACTATTGTAAATCTCACAATGTAAAGACATATTCTACCTCTTCAATAAACTGCTGCTGGATTTTATATTTTTATAAAAGAAAAATCTTTTAAAACTTTGTACACACACATCTTGCAACAAAAAAAGTGGACAAATACCATATGTGATGACAATACTAAAAGGATACAAAAATATGTTTTTTTTTTTTTTTTAAATTGTTATTAACAGAGACAAAAGAGAAAGGAATGGGAATAAGGACTTGTCTTGAAATATAGTTATTCATTTAATTAAATTTATATATGAAAAGTTTAAGATAAAAAAGCACTTAAATTTGAAAGAATAAAAAAGGACAAATAAAATTTACAACAAAATTTCATTTATAGTCTTATGCGAGTTTTTTATCTTTACTTGAAACTGGAGGCGGATGATTGATATTAAAGCTTAAAAACAACAACTAAGGCGTATGATTTATTTTAATTAGGTATTTGTATAAATTATTACACAGTACAACACAAAAAAAAAATTACAGGGTCCGACCTATAAATTTTGATAGAAGAGACAAAAAAAAAGACACGTGTATCTGCGTTTTGAAAGTTTACATCTGGGTTTCATTTTAGGGGGAGGTAAAGTTTCCCCCAAATGCAAATTTTGTATTGTCAATCGGCATAGAAAATCGAGTAAAGCTTACGTTTAAAGTATATGGTGTGTTCAGCAAATTTATGTAAAATGTTACGGAGAAAATTTTCGTGAAATATGTTAACCCTCTAACTCCTCAAGGTAAGGGTCTTTTTGTAATTCTTTTAAAAAAGAGCAAAAAATATAAGTCTCTAAATACAGCAAAATCTGAATACACTCAAATCACAAAACAAATCATGTACACAATATATGCACCGCAAAGTGACACGTTTTCAGTACAATAAGAAATATAGCACTTGATTTTTGTTTTGTTTAGTTTTTGTTGTTTTTGTTGTAATGTAACGGATCTAATCAGCCAAAGAACAGCTGGCAATCTATCAAAATTTATAAGTAATTTTTTTTTTTATTGTACAGTGTAATGAAGTGGAGTTGCCTAGAGCTAAAATAAATCGAATTTATGAATACATCCTATCCAAATTTGCTATCGAAGGTAAAATAATAGAGATTTTTAGTTAAATTTGAACTATTTTTTTCATGCTAAATTTTTGGGATACTTTAAAATAAAATTCTTAATAAATGCAAATTAACTCTAAGCTCTCTTTTGTTGTCTTATTTCTGACTTTCTGGTAGAATTTTCCGTTTTGGTGTATTAAGGAAATTATAGTAAAATTTCCCGGCGAATACTTTTGCGGAACATTTTAACCCCTTAAATCCCTGTTTTAATTGTGTTTTTTGCTCTTTTTTAAAAAAGGACAAAAAAATTCCTTACCTTTAGGAGTTAGAGGGTTAACATATTGCACAAAAATTTTCTCCGTAACATTTAACATAAATTTCCTGAACACACCATATATTTTAAACGTAAGCTTTTCTCGATTTGCTATGCCAACTGAAAATACAAAATTTGCATTTGGTGGAACCTTTACCTCCCCCTAAAATGAAACCCAGATGTAAACTTTCAAAACGCCGATACACGTGTCTTTTTTATTTTTTTTTTTGTCTCTTCTACAAAATTTATAGGTCGGACCTTGTAATTTTGGAAAAAAAATTGATTTTGTTGAACAGTGTTATAGAGATGGGCACGTGAGCACAACATTGCGTGATTCACGTGAACCACTTGTATTCACGTGTGAGTGAAAACTTATTTTACTCACGTGAGCGTGAGTGAGTGTGAGTTGGAAAAAATTCGTCGTGCTTGAGCGAAATTTTTGCGAGTGTTAGTACAATTTTACGAAAAGAGTGAGTACAATTTTACGAAAAAAAATGTTTTTCTTTAAACAAATATTTTCTTCAATTTTAAGTTAAATCCCAGCAAAACTTTGGTAATGGGTGCTATAAAGCAATGCATTACCTTGTAGTGTATACTCCTTACATGTATTATTATTTGCCAACAAAAAGTAATGAGTCACCGATAAGGGGTTACATAATGCATTACACTGCAATGGACAGTGCTTACCTTCAGCATTATTTCGAGACATAAAGTAATGGGTTACCAATAATTGTGTACTCATGGATTATCATATAATGATACATCATTTCCTTTTACATTATTTCGAAACATAAAATAATGACTTTCCGATCATCCATTACATAATGCAAGTAATATTTAAAATATTTTTTTGAAAATCTATATTTAGACACATTACTTTTTGATTTTTTGTAAGCATGAGGGTAAGGTAGGTATTTGTATAAATTAGAGATGAGCACGTGATTCACGTGAATCACTTGTTATCACGGGGGTCACTTGTAATCACGCTTACTTACGTGAGCGTGAGTGTGATTAGAGGAAACAATCGTCGTGTGTGAGCTAAATTTTAGCGAGAGTGATTGTGCGTGAGTATAATTTTACGACAAAAAAATGCTTTTCTTTAATCAAAAATATACTTTAATTTTTTCACTGATTTCCAATTTTTGGTTCTTTAAACTACCAAATAAATGACAAAATTACATATTCAGTTCAATTTTGAGTTAAATCCCAACAAAACGTAATTGTAATATATACTCCTTACTTTTATTATTATTTTCCAACAAAAAGTAATGATTTACCGATAATGGGTTACATAATACATTACTTTGCAATGAAAACTCCCTACCTTCAGCATTATTTTGAAACATAAAGTAATGCGTTACCAATAATTGTGTACTCATGGATTACCATGTATTGATACAGCATTACCGTTTACATTATTTCGAAACATAAAATAATGACTTACCGACCAACAATTACATAATGCATAAAATATAAACATAGAGTTATAATATTTAAAATATTTTTTGGAACATCTATATTTAGACACATTACATTGTGATTTTCTGTAATCATGAGGGTAAGGTATAAATTTTTAACATCACAACCGGAAACTCGAAGCACAACAGTTAATTTACATTTTAAGCAACTTATTATTATATGTGACGATAAATCAGTGGTTAGAGTTCTCGCCTAACAACCAAAAGACCCCAAGTTCGAATCCCAGCGATACCAAGTTTTTGATTTAATAAAAAACTGTTTTTAAAATTTTTTTTAATAATGTTTTTTTTTTATGAAAATCTATTTATAGACCCATTAGTTTGTCGAACCCGGTAACCAAATAAGTAACCAGTTACTTAACTTCTTATAAGGTAATGAGTCCAAACATTACTTTTAGGCTCATTGCCTGTAAAATTCATCAGTAAAGTAAGGTGTATTGTAATGAGTGAAGCCCTATGGCGATACATTACTTTACCCATTACTTGGTAGTGTGTGGTTTTGATGGGATATTCACCATTTACAATAATTCTTACATTTAATTTTTTCCGCTTGAATTTTGTTTCGTTAGTTTGCGGGATTCACGTGAATTACGCGTGATCACGCGTGGGTGTGAGTATAATTTAAATATACTCAAGTGAGTGTGAGGCAAAATTCACTCACGTGAACATCTCTGGTATACATACGGTGACGTTTGTTTTAGATAACACTTGTTAACTGTTTTTTTGCACACTGAATCAAAGATGTTCTTTATGTATTCTGGTTTTAGAATTTCTAAAACATTATTTTAGATTTTTGTCGAATGTAGTTTGACAATTTAAACTATATCTTTAGCTATAGTAGTAACTATCAATCACACTCAATCAAGTTACAGATGACTGAATACATATAAAATCAACCACTTGATTTCCACCACCCTTTCTGATTTCAACCAAACATGGTAAAGAAGATGTACAACATATAACCTCTTTCAAACAGCTAATCCCAGCGGATCTTAAAATATCGCATTTCAAAATATGAAAAATATAAAATAAAAAAGTAGTCGCACATAATCATTTATATCTTTTTAATGACTTAAGCTATGTTTGTCATTGATACATCATTTTAAAGCTACTTTTACTGGTACTCACAAGTTATTCACTTCTTTACGGCAAAACACATTGTTTTCAAAAACCGTGGTTCAAAATGCTGTATGTCGTGTCCAAATCTTACGGTATCCGGATTTATGAATAAAAATGTAAAAAAATTAACTTTAAAACCGATAACTCAGAAACATTAGGAAGTACCATATAGGGTATTAGCAACGGTATAGAAGATTAATTAATATTTTTTTTTTAATTTTAGTAACCTAGGTTTTCGAAATATAGCGGTTTGTACCACGGATTTCGAAAAAAAATGCATTTTGCGATCAAGAAGAGAATAACTTTAAGTAGCTTTAAAATGAGGTACCCTATGGGGAATGAGGAGTCAATTGTCCTAAAAGTGACAGGTTAAAGAAGGACTTTTCACAGGACTGGTATAATTTAATACTGAAGTGGGTTAAGCAGTGTCAATTGTCCTTAGCTTACCAATCCTGACTGGTAAAGGGAGGACATACCACTTAACCAGAATGCTTATTAACAAGAAAAAGCCAGTTGGCCAGAAGTTTACCCATTGCAAGCTGTTTAGTTTTCGTTTATTTTATACGATATGTCCCTTTTGCGACAGTCTTGTGATATGTCCATATTTCGTTAGTCCTGTGGCATGCCACTATGTGGTTTAAAGCAGGACAAATGACCCCCTCCTATGACAAGCCAATGTTAAAGTTGCCAGTTGTTTAGATAGGATAGGGTTTAGCAGAGGACCGGTCTCTGGCACGAAGGGACCGATCCTGTGGCACACGCAGAACCGGTCCCATTCCCCATAGGGTATGTATGACTCTCGTTGTTTAAGCATTAAAAGAGATATGGACTAAGATGTTCAACTACTTTTATTTTTTTCAATAAAAATATTTTTTTTTTCCTTTTAGTAATTTTTTTCAGAGTTTTGTTCGTAACTTTTGATCCCGTAAGAGCTCCACATTGGGATTTGGCAACGACAAAGTGGAATAATTTGTAATTAACATATATTTTTTGAGATTTTTAAAAAACGATTTTGAAATACAGCGCTTTAAACATCGGATTTTGAAAAAAAAATGCATTTTAGCTTCAAAGAATTAATTTTTATTTTATTTAAAGCAATGGCTTCCAAATGAGAGTCCGCGAACCCCCCGTGGGTCCGTAGAAGTATTTCAGGGGATCCGCGAAAAGTTCCGACAAAATGGTTATTTATTATTTAAAATAACTTAAATAATTTAAAAAAATGTATTTAAATTTAAAAAAATGTATTTAAAATTTGTTTGGACAATAAGTAGATGCTTTTAAGAATTGTGCACCATAAATGATATTTAATTGATTCTAGTATTTTTGATTTTTATATTTGTGTTTGAACTTTAAGCATTCAGCTTAAAAATTCTGTTGATTTAGCTAAATTCTTAGTTAATTTAACTACATCTGTCAACACAAATTTAGTTCTTCTAAAATGTAGGTCAACTAAATTTAGCAGACTGTGACTCCCAACATTATTAAAAATTCTGCTGGCGCAAATTCAGGTTCTCTTGTCGTAGCTGAATTTTCAACTTTTTGTGACTGCGTTTTTTTATGAGTGTATCAAAAAATTTCACAAAATTTTGATTGTTGTTTTCGCACTATTTTTAAGAATTTTTGAAAAATTTTGTTATTTTTGGACAGTTTTTGAAAATCGTTATTTAGCAGCTCTAACCGCTCAAATGTATATGTTTCATTGCTGGTTGAGAGAAAATACCACATTTTTGATCTTAAAAACAAAAACGGATTAATTTCCCGCATACGTAAATTTTTACAATGCAGGGAACTCTTGATTCGATTAGTTAATTAGTTTAAAAAGTACATGTTGAATGAAAATTTTTTATATTTCTTAATGTTTTCTAATGTCTTTATCGATATCAGTAAATCGGGGGCCGAATTACGGCATTCGTGATCGAAATTTTTCGATCAAAATTAATTTTCTATTTCCGAAAATTAAACATTTTAAAGAAATTTTTTTGATTAGTGATGTTGTAGTTCGGACCTTGATTAGAGATAAATGAAAAACTTCATGTTTTCATTATTAGTATTTTTTTAATTACCCATTGAAAAAACTGTTTGCGAACGTTTTCACTCGATCACGAATGCCGTAATTCGGCCCCGGGTTTATTACGCCGGCCTTTCTTATATTTTTAAATATTTTGTGAACATAGTGCTTTAAAAAAAAAAGTAGTTTTTTCAATTTATAACGAGCTTCCAACCTCCGTATATTTACAAAAATAAAGCAAATCAAACATATTAGCTAGGTTGATACTAGTATTTCGATCTGGCTAAAGATCTCATCAGAACCCAAAGTTTTAGAAAAGCTAGAGCCTCCATAATATACAAAAAAAAACCTAATAATCATCAATTTTGAGCCATTCTTGTCTTCTTAGTAATCAAACACGTGTTTAGGGTATTTTTCTATTTTTTTTTTTTATTTCTTATATGTTTTTATCGATACCAATAAATCGGGTTTATAACGCCGGTCTTCCTTATATTTTTAAATATTTTGTGAAGGGCTTTCAAAAAAGCGAAAAATAGTTTTTTTTTTTAATCATTATTAGAACTGGAGAACAATTTTTGAAGGAAAACTAGTCACATACTAAGTGCAATGTGTTCTGTAACAGGGGTAGTTTGACTGAAATAGTTTTGAGACGTACCACTGCACTGGTCTAAGGGGTACATGTCGCCGGTCATGCGAAAAGTAATTAGCAAGTAACCTGTCAGTTTTTATTCAGTGTAATTCATATTATGCACGAGTTGCTAAATAGCCCGACCGTAACGAATCGCTGGACTTTGCCAAAACAGTGTGTTTTACCCCCTGTTCAAAAAAACCTTAAAAAAGGCACAACAAAAATCAATTTTATACTTAGCTTATTTTGTCTTTACCCAACAAAAAACTAAGTTTAAGATCGCGACGTTTGGCGAGAAATCGCCATATCTGGCAGCCCTGGTCACAGTTCCGTGTTCAGTTCTTTTAAACCAGTGAAGTGTTACGTCTTCATTTCTACTGTCACATAGTCGGTACAGATAAAATTCCTTCAGTGTTATGTCTGCTGTGTAGCAGTCAAGGGACTGAATCCTTTGACACTAATTGCCATGTTTTCATCCACTGCTAACGGCGTTGAACCAGTTCAATGACCAGTAATAACTTCAACTACAACGGCCCTAGTTGCTTCAGTACACTTTGATGTTATGTTACTTTTTCTCCAGTTACATGATATATCTGGTAGCAACCAGTGAATGTTTTGTCACCATAACTATAGTCACGTGATTGGTCATTTCACCAAAATTAACACTTTTTGGTGCACCATAATTTTGTTTACACCAGTTTCGTGACGTGCCCCCAAAACATATATCACGGATTTGGATCAATATATCCTTCGTTTCCCGCAGGGATATTGTCTAATTTGAATTTATTTTAAGGTTGCCAAAAAAACATTTTTATTAATTCAAAGTGACGGATTCAAAATGGAGTTTGTAATGTTTTAATCATTAATATTTTTTGAGTTTTTGAATTTAACGTCTTTTTTAATACTATAATTAATATGCAACTGATTTAATTGTTTTGTGAGAGGCGTGATAGAGAAGTTTGAGGACACAGCAAAAATCGACCTGACTTTAGGTCAGAGCATTAAACGCTCTGTCTAAAATATAGTGCGAGGTGCATGTGGTATTAGAAAGCAGTTTATCTATACCACAGTCAGTGATTGCACAAAAATTTCATATAGACGCAATCAAACAATAAAAACATAACAAATATTACAGTATTACCAGAATCACTGATGAACGTTAATTACCAGAAACTGAAGTTTGATTCAATTGAAAATTTACAATGCAGTTATGATTAATATTTTAATCAGTTGTTTTTAAGCTAACTAGAATCACTGAATACGAATCTAGAATCAAAAATTAAAAATATCGGATCAAATACAAAATTAAATCAAAAATTCAAATTGGTGGATTAAATTTTTCCGATACTAAAAAGTGGAAAACAGTTTTTCATAATAAATATTTGCTCTGTTGCTTTGTTTGATTGAAATTGCCACTAAAAGGATGTTTCAGTTGCTAAAGACGATTTTGAAATCAATAGTAAGAAACTCACAATAGCGGATCCAAAATGGCGGTAATAAATTAAAAAGAAAATATTGTACATTTAATTTTATTTAATTGATTGTTTATAACAGTTTAATAATACGGTATTTAATTACTGGATTTTATTGTTTAATAGATTAATTGAGCAAATATTTATTCGGATTTTGTTTTAATCGATTAACCAATTAATCGGACTTTCTTTTGTGTTCTTTTTACGTTCTGTTATCGAGCATAGAATTATATTTCGTATAAAATTGTAGTCTTATTCAAAAAAAATTTAATTATTTTTTTAAATCATTTTTATTCGATTCAAATTTCGATTTAAAGTTAAAACTTAAACGATTATTCGGCAATTTTTTATGTTAGATAAAATACCTATTTTTTTGTTTGTATTTTTAATAATTGTTTTAGTTAGTTAGACGATTTTGTTTTTATATCGATTGATCGAGGAAATAACTCTTATTTGAATAAAATTTAATTCTAATTCAAAAAAAAAATTAACTAATTAATCGGGCATTTTTTTATGGGGAAAAAATACTTATTTATTGAATTTGATTTATCGACCATTTATCTTTTCGAAAAAAAAATGTTTTATTGAAATAAAATTTCAAAATTTACTAATTAATCGGGCATTCTTCTATGTTACGAGAGCGGAACAATAACTCCGTGACTTTTTGAATGAAACACAGTTTTTTTTGCAAAAAAAAAAAAATATTTTTCAACATAATCTTTTTTTAGCTCAAAACACTTAGTCCAACGTTTTTCCAATTTTTGTATCCTTTCCCAAAAATAGGATTTTTCGAGGTCCATACAATAGGCATTTGTTTGATCAATAAATTCATCGTTGGAGCTAAATCTCTTTCCACCGAGCTATTTCTTTAGGTTTGGAAATAGGAAATAGTCACTGTGGGCTAAATCCAGAGAATATGGCGGATGAGGTACCAATTCGTAGCCCAATTCATGGAATTTTGCCATTGAGACTGCACACATGTGCACCCGTGCATTATCTTGATGAAAAAGAATTTTTTTCTTGGCCATATGGGATCGTTTTTTTTTAAATACTCGTTAAATCGGACCAATAAGTTGTCATAATATTCGCCGTTTATTGTTTTTTCCCTTTTGAAGGTAATCGATGTGGATTATCCCGCGTTCATTCCAAAAAAATGTTGCCATCGCCTTATTAACCGAAAAACTTACCTTGGCCTTCTTCGGATCCGGTTCAGCCCGAAAAACCCATTGCTTAAACTGCTACTTGGTCTCCGGAGTGTTACAATGGATCCATGTTTCATCCACAGTTACAAAACGCCGCAAAAACTCATTCGAATTGCGGTTAAACAACTCCAAATTGAGATCAAACGCGGCACCCATCTTGCAGACAGCTTTCTTAAACCCAACTGATCATTAAAAATCGAAACCACACTGCCATATGAAATGCCTATGGCATCAACGATCTCATGCACTTTTACTCTTCGATCGGCTAACACCATATCGTGGATTTTTTCAACATTTTCGGGTGTAATGACCTCAATTGGCCGTCCAGAACGTTCAGCGTCATTTGTACTTGTGCGACCACAACGAAAGTCAGTAAACCACTTTTTTCCATTTAAATCGATGGTGCAGAGTCCCCATAGTATTTATCAAGCTTTTCCTAGGTTTGATTGACGGTTTTTTCGCAAAAAATAATGTTTAATGAGCACTCGAAATTCACTTTTTTCCATTTTTAAAAAAATCCACGAGGTTGTATGTTTTGAACAGCTGTTAAACGCAAAGTAAATGACGGAACTTGCTCAAAATTTGACAGTAGTCTATTAACAGGTGGTACTTGATGGGAGCAGTGTTGCATTTCATATAACTACGAGGGAAGTTCGAAAAGTTGCGGACTTATTGATTCGCCCTCGTAAATAGAATACTACAAATTGATTTAGTAAACTCTTAATATAAATTAATTTGGTAAAATCAGCCAATTTCTTTATAAAATTATTTGTAGTATGCATATTATTTGTGTTTAATTAAATAATTTTGCCCTTCGACTTTTTCTTTATATTTTATATTATAAAAATTTTAACTTAAAAAAATTGGTCTAAATTATGTTAAATAATAGTTAAACATTTGCAAATTGCAACAACTCGGTTTTAAAAAATTTATGTCATGCTAAAATCACCAAAGAAAATTAATAAAAAATTAAATAATTTGTAAATAGACAATAGTTACAATTGTAACTAAAAAATGTTGTTCTAAAAATTAGTACAAAATTTGTTAAGTGCACACAGAGAAAATTTTTGTAATTTGATAACTGAAATCCGGTCACTATGACAGAAGTCGGTTAGTGCAACCAGATATTAGTTTTCACAACATAATTCGATTAATACAACAACTTAATTTTAGTTGCAACACCCAAAATATTCAGCGATCACATTTGAATATGGTTGTACTAGCCGATTTTTTTGGTTGTAGCCACCAAAGTAAACTTTTTAATTCAGTTGGCAATATACACAGAAAAAAATATGGGCCAAAAATATCTAATTAATCGATTGTTTGAATATCAATGGCAATTTAAACAATTTTTTTAATTGATTCAATTAAAAAATTTATTGAATTTTCTAATATATCCATACAGTGTTGACAACATGTAAACAAAATTTTTAAAACAGTTATATTAGTTTTTTGTTTTTATATACATCGAGATTATTTTTATGTTATTTTCAATTTATAACGAGCTTTCAACCTCCGTATATTTACAAAAATAAAGCAAATCAAACATATTAGCTAGGTTGATACTAGTATTTCGATCTGGCTAAAGATCTCATCAGAACCCGAAGTTTTAGAAAAGTTAGAGCCTCCATAATAGGCAGAACTTTAACAAAAAACCTATTAATAATCAATTTTGCTCCATTCTTGTCTGCTTAGTAATCAAGCACGTGGTTAGGTCTTTTCCTAACAAGCATCATGACGTTACTAAACTTTGAAGACCAAAAATGTTCTATTTATATAAAAAATTTTTAGTTTGTACTCTGGCTCAAGTAATATTTTTTACAGTTATATTAGTTTTTTGTTTTTATATACATCGAGATTATTTTTATGTTATTTTCAATTTATAACATGCTTTCAACCTCCGTATATTTACAAAAATAAAGCAAATCAAACATATTAGCTAGGTTGATACTAGTATTTCGATCTGGCTAAAGATCTCATCAGAACCCGAAGTTTTAGAAAAGTTAGAGCAAACTATTTTTTTTTTATTATATTTAGATTAATCAAACACAGGTTTAATTATATCAATATATTATTTAATTTGTAAATAAAAAGAAAAAAAATCGCAAATGTTTAACTTTTAATAAGTTGAATAGTTTACCGATTTCAAATACACGCCAAATCGTAGTTATTTCACTAGAGTTTGCAACACTCTTTTTGTTGAGATATTCGTGTACGCACGAAAACTTAATTTAGTTTCGTGTTTTATCTGTGGTAATAAAAGTGCACATGTGGATTTAAATAAACCTTATCGAAAAAGGACAATAAAACTATTATTTTTGTAAATAATTAAATTTTCAATAAGTATAAGTGTCATTAAACTATCATTTTAAAGTTGTGTGTGATTTTTTTAAGAAAGCAATTCAAGTACAAGAAAAAGTTCAAGACAAGACAAACAAAACAAAAATTTTGTCTTTACTTTTGTTTGTTTTTAAAAAGCTTTAATTTTATTATAAATAAAATATCAATTTAATTTACAAACCTACAGTTCTTTTTTTATTTAATGGGGGGCATATAACAAAAATAAAAAAATACGAGTTTTCAATTAAAACTACCATTGTTTTCTTCTCAAGTTTCAATTAAAGTTTTAATAAAATTTAACTAAACTTTTTAATTGAGGTTGTAAATACAATAACTCTTTTAATTGATATTATTATTATTTTAATTGAAAGAGTTTTAATAAACTGTCTGCAAATTTTTTTAGTTAATACTATCATTTCAGTGGTAGGTGGAAAATCAATTAAAATACTAATTGATTCAATAAAATTTTTAATTGAAACCCGTTTTTAGTTTTTTCTGTGTAGTTTTCGGTGTGTGGAATATTAAAAGTTTTCTAAATATTTTAATTAACTTTTTTATTTGAGTGTAGCTCTATCAAAAACTGTTGTGTATATAATTTGAGATTTTGTGCAGTTTAGTATCAAACGATAATTTCTGATTTCTGTACCGAGAACCGTTATGTTTTAAAATAGGAATATTGTTGGCCTTTTTTCTTAAAACTTTCGTCAAATTCCAGAAAGGCGTAGAGCCTTTATCAAGCGTTGACAGTAATTTATCCCAAGATTTATTTCTAAATGAATCAATTTCCTCACGAATTCTCAGATTAAATATCTTTATCTGATAAAAGTCGTTTAGATTCCTGTACCTTTGCCAATCCCGTCGGTAACCATTTCTCCGTTGTATCATATTCCTAATATGGTACGGCAAAGATTTCCCTCTCAATGAGGAATATATCTTAGACACGCTAAAAGCTATTGAATCATTTAAAACATTTTCTAAATCTATTATTTAAAATGTTAAGTTTTCTTTGATCTTCTTTTATTTAATTCTTCTTATTTTAAAATTTAATTCTTCTCATTTATTTATCTTCTATATTCAGTAGTAACTCGATTCTTGCACATACTTGATACTTGCACACCTCGATTCTTGCAACATAGGAATATTTTTCATTACGCACTCAGTACTTGCGACATCCGAAAATTTTGAACTCGATACTTGAAACATGTCTGTATTATGTATATATATCAGCGTTCAATATTTGCTTAGAATGGGCGGAGAAAAACAATGCTTCATTAGACGATATTATGATGCTCCAGAGACTAAGAAGCAGTGTAGTACTGAACAAGCGACTTTGTACAAAACAAACACAAATTTTAGATTTCTTTAATTCCACATAAAATATGCATCTACTGTTATACGAATGCGTTGAACTTAAGTGTTTTGAATTGAAATATTAAACTTTCATTTTGTATGGGAAATTAATACTCGGTACTTGCGACAACCTCGAAACTTGCACCGAGCCTGGTTTTCATTACGTGCAAGAATCGAGTTTCTACTGTATATAAAAAGAAGTGTACATTTTGATTGTCACTCCATAACTCGAGAACGGCTGCAGAAAATAAAAAATGGCTGAATACGTTTTGTAGAACATCCCAGGAAAAAATTACACATTCCAAAAAGAAGGTGATGCCCACACTTGCTTACATATCTCATTGCCAAATTTAGTAACTGCAATACCAAACTCATTCCAACGATAGAGTCAAAAAAGCAAGTAGTATTGTAATCAATTCTTTAAATTTAAACCAGAAAGCATGAACTTAATAACAAAGTAATTATTTACTTAAAAGAAAAGAACAATGTTATTAACTTATATGTATAACTTTTTGTACTCAAGAAGTAATCATATACTTTTTCTTAATAAAAGGACGTTATTGGAAGTAGTTCCTCATATATTTTTTCAAACAAATTTTTATTTGCAGGAAAATAATACCAAAAACAGAAATTGCATGTTGCCTAAATTTTGTTAAACTGTGGTTAGGTATAAATTAGGGAAGCGCACGTGAGCAGAAAATTGTGAGTGGAAGTTGAAATTACTGACGTTATCGTGAGTGAGTGTAAAAAAAAATTTTGAGGGTGATTGTGCGTGAGTCATATTTTTGATTTTCAATTTTGAATTGTTCTTTTTTTTGAAAAATTTATATTTTCGTGGTTTATAGCTCCAAAATTATGACAAACCCATGTTATCATAACAATTCGATGTTTCACTTTTTAGGATTTTATTTCCGTATGAGTTTTGATCGTTATATTTGAGTGACCTAGGAGAATCACGTGTGAGTAAAAGTTGACTTTATTTATAGAACTACTTATTTTTTTAAATGTAAGTACTTCTTATTTTTGCTAGGGAACTATTTATTTATTTCTTTTTTGTGTAAGTACTTCGTAGTTTTACAATGGAACTAATTCTTTATTAAAAAATGTATGTAGTTCTTAAAAATATAAAGTAAATGGTTCTTCGGTAAAAAAAATAATCAATTCTAAAGAATCAATTATTTTAGTCTCACGCCCTGTTAAAAGAATCGAGTAGGTAATCTAGTAAGGAATGCGTTCTGCCCAAAATGCTTGATTACAAACCCGCTTACCTTTTTGGAAATTTTTTGCTGGGATGCAATGAGAATGGTTTTTACAAAATTGTTTAAAAATATTTTCGTTTGGTCGAGATGCGGTGATTTTTCTGAACATTAGTCATTTTCATATAAATTGTGTGAATATCAAAAATTTTTGCTTTGTTACACAGCATTGCTTGGATACGGGTACAAAAAATAAAAAATGGCTGAAAAACCAGACTTTCAATGAAAATAAAATTTGAAGGCAAAACAACGTTTGTCGGGTCAGCTAGTTAATTATAATTATTTATTTCCAATATTTCGTCTCCACATTAGGTGACTTCTTCAGGGAACAATTATTATATTTACAGTTTGTAATAATTGTTCCCTGAAGAAGTCACCCAATGTGGCAACGAAATATTGGAAATAAATAATTATAATTAATAAATAAATGATCTTAAGCTCGTTTAAAATAAGAAAAAATTTTATTGAATTTAAAAATGTTATATCATTTTACAATTTTGAAAAAAACAACGGTTTAAAATGCGAAAAAAACTATGTTTGGCTTAAGATTCTAAAAAAAATTCAAACCACAAAATGTTTCTGAAATTTTTTTCGACTTTTTCCGATTTTTTTTTTGTAATATTTCCAATATCTTGACTCTTGCACTGTAACCACGTATGTTGTTAATAATATATGTGAACTACTGATCTTATAAAAAATACTGCAATAACAAATATTGTCAAGTTGTTAAAAACACTCACTTATTCACTTGCAGGAACATTTGTACGTATGTTTAAATTGTTAGGTTGTCTTATTATATCCTGTAACCAACTTTCTTAAAAGGAAATATGCACTGGCAATAATGCAAAAAAAGTTACTAACATGACATTTCTTTTATGATACATATCACTAAATATACTTGATAAATAATCAGTAGGGCAAGGAATTTCATGCAAATTCATGTTTGTAGTCAGTAGCCCAAAATCGATCTTGTTCAAATACTTTTCCGAATCAAAGAATTTGCAACAAACTTTAATCGATTTGATGTTGCAAATTTTTGCATATTTTGTTATAAACGCATGTTTTTGAATATTTTGCTATAAATGCATATTTTGGCATCTTGTGCTGCATATTTTACATATTTTCAATTTAATTGCATATTTTGTAAAAATTAAAATGAACTTTTAACTAAAAATAAACAAAAGAAAACAATTTGTAACCCTGAACTTAAGCTATGTACAGGCGGTTGTCAGATCTTACAATATTGTAAGATCTGGCAATGTGCTGGCAATGTACTGACAATAAAACATGTTTAGCAAAAGGTAAATTGTCAGTTCAGACGATTGTAAGAAAACCTTTCAATTTCATTGTCAGACAATTGTCAAATAATGTTTAATTAATGATAATGAATTTCATTGATTTGATTTCATAGACTAATGGTAATGATTTAAAATTTCATTACCATTAGTAATGAATTAATAAAAGGAAGAAAATTGCAATTGACTGAATGCAAATATCCTAGGTTTGGGAAATATTCCGAAAGATTAATTTTTTATGAAAAAACAATTATTTTTTTACCCAAAAAAGTACGTGAAAATCAAAATTTAATCACTCAGATAACGGATTGGAACATTGGTCCAAAATGGAACGATATGGAATGAAATGGGTAACGATTGGCATCGGAGCGCTGTACACAATTGTGTTGTCGTACGTGAAAATAAAAATTTAATCATTCCGATAACAGAATGGGATCATTGGTCAAAAATAGAATGATATGGAATGAAACGGGAAATGATTGAAATCGGAACACTGTACACATTTGTGTTGTCGGTACAGTGCTTTTTGTTAAGGTTTGCAAAAATGTTGGTCATTTTGCGATATCATGCTTAGTTTTCGAGATACAAGCCATTTTACAAAATGGCGGTATTTTAAAATGTCCAGTATCTCCAAAATTAAACGAGATAGACCAAAACGAACAAAATTTTTGCTCCCAAGGAGTATTAATATACCCTTATAACATAAATAGGCTAGGTCCGAGAGAGATCCCGAGGGATAAATTTTTTAAAAAACAGTTAGTTTTTCGATGCCCATTTTCCTTTGCAATCGTTCACACTTATCTGGATGGCATCTGCGACCTCTTGCCATAGAAACATTTCTGTGACAATACTGCCATTGTCAGATGCATTAATTTAAACACATCTGCCAAAAAAAAATTGTTTACAATGTCTTGCAATTATCTGACAATGGCAACGTAGGGTGTTCACACGAATGTCAGATGTCTGACAATATTATTGTCTTACAATGTACAGACAATGCTTTTTCTGACAATGTTGCAAGACAAAAGTTGTAAGTTAGACATTTTCTGACAATACTGTAAGATCTGACAACCGTCTGTACATAGCTTTAGCATCTAGTTGTTAATTGTTAGACATTTATATTGGATTTCATGTTTAAACTAACAAGCCCGAGTAATAAATCTACATTTAATAATCCAAAATTTGCTCGTGCATATCTTTGTTTGGGCTTTAGTGCATATTTTTGGATTTTTAGTGCATATTTTTGAATTTTTAGTGCATATTCTTTGGTTTTTTCTGCATATTTTTATTTAAATGCATATTTTAGGCACATATTTTGGATTCTATGATGCATATTTTAAGCGGATATTTCCCCTTTTTAGTTGCATGAAATTCCTTGCCCTAATAATAAGTATGTTGTTGACTTTAAAGTAAACTTGTGATAAGTTAAGGGAGTTTATTATATGTCACTGTACTTGAAGTACAAAGAAAACTTTTAAATTTAAGGATTTTTAAAGAAATTTTTGTTAAATATTTATATTACAATATATAAGTACACTCAGGGAACTTCTGCTTTAAAAATATGTAGTTGTTTGGATTGTAATACAGTTTCTTTATTTTTAATGTAAATGTCAGTCATTTGTAGAACAAATTTAATTTTTTACTAACCTTGTATTTCATTTAAAAAAACAAACCACATCATAAGACTGTTTTATGATTTTACATTAATTTTTTACAGTTGTTTTTTGTACAAGTTTGATATAATTTTTTTAAACGTGTTCTGATGATGAGAACCTAGAAAATTGTGGGCGTTGTGGTGTAATGGTTAGCGCGTTGGACTGTTACACAGATGGTCCCGGGTTCGATTCCCGGTGACGACAACATCAATTTAGAAAAATAATATGTATGAGTTTTCTATCACTTATATGTATCGCTGCGCTCACCTTTGGTGTTCCCATAGCACTTAACCCCACCGAAGTAAAATAATGAATCAGGGCTATGAAACAAAAAGCTTCAATAAATTCGTCAACTCTACATCAAGTGGCGACCAACAACTGTTCTAAGACTTATCATCTCGCGCAATTACAGTGTTGCCATGTTTGAAGCCCTTCATCTTTCACCACCTTTCATCTCTCCACTATCCCCTTTCCTAAGAAAGCAACACATTAATTAATAGGAAGAATTTCCTGAGTGTTGCTTCTCTTCAAAAAAAATAAAAAAAAAATAGATCTATCAACATATTCCTGAAAGGGTCAAATAATAAATTTGAAAACAAAAACTCTATAGATTATTTGTTAGGACAATATCCTAATAAAGAAATAGAGAGTATGGCCTCGAACATGAATAATTTTCATTTTCATTGCACAATTAAAGGTCGAAAAAAAAACATAATTTTTATTTTTTAATAAAAATTATATCAAAATTGTTAACAAAATTTTAACTTTTTCTACCAAAATTGTCAAAATCAAGCTTTTTAAAAGAGAGAGATAGAAACGATGTGATGAGGCAACAATAAAAAAAATCTAAAAAATAATAAATCGCCATATTTAATTTTAATTTAAAATTTTGCAGATTTGATATGAGCAGGGCAGCGACTTTCATACACTAAAAAATCGAAAATATGCGCTAAAAATATGCTCTTAAATCGAAGTATGCACTAAAAACCCTAAAATATACACTAAAAATCCAAAAAAAAATATGCACTTAAATATATTTTTTTTTTTTTCAAAATCGATTTATTACTCCAGAGCGTTTGTTTAAAAATTAAATCCAATATGAATGTCTACCAAATGACAAGTAAATGTGTAGATATGTTTATTTTTAATTAAATCTTAATGTAAATTTTTAAAAAATATGCACTTAAACATGCAATATATATGACCCAAAATCCTTTGAAATCAATCGATTAAATTTAAAATTTTAAAAGTTTTGTTCCATTTGCTATTTGTTCCATAAGGCAATTAATTTCGTGCAACTTAAAAAGGGAAATAGGCGCTTAAAATATGCAGTAAAGAATCTAAAATATGCGCTTAAAATATGCATTTAAATCGAAATATGCACTAAAAACCAAATAATATCCACTAAAAATCCAAAAATATTCACTTAAAATTAAACTAACAAGCACATACAATTTTTGGATTTTTAAAAATCGATTTATTTTTCGAAATTGTTGGTTTAAAAATGAAATTCAATATAAATGTCTAACAAAAGAAAACTACATGCTATGTTCAGTGTTATCAGGTGCGGATCCAGGAGAAGGAAAAATGGGACATTTCCACCACTCCAAAAATAAAAGTTTACAATGCAAAAATGTGAAAAGGTTAAAAAATTTAATTGAAAATACTCTAATTTCCCTCCATATATCCTTTTTCTCGATCCGCGCCTGGTGTTTTTTTATCGAATATGAATTTACGAGACATTTTAGACCTCTGTACTTAGACTATTACCACACAAATTATGCCAATTCATATCCTTTTCGTAGAATTTGCAGTGACTACAACACGTTTCATAATAAAGCGCGCTATGATTCGACTCCTTATTTAATTGTTGCTTGCAGTTGCATCAAATGTTGTTGATGGATGTTTTTATTTGTGATATTTATATTTTTACACCGTTTCTTGTTAATATTATTATTATCAGCTGATTTAATCTGTATATGATGAATTTCATATCAAAGCCGATATTCGTTGAACCCGACCCTCTCAGAATTTGATGAAATTTTGCATACAGCTACATTCTCAACCTCATATTTAGAAATTGCATTTTTAAAAATATGTGGGCGTGGCAAGGTATCGAAGTTTATGAAAAATTGCGATAATATGTACTTTCAAGCTGTGATTACTACGGAATGGCTGAACCGATTTCAAATATCTTGGTACCATGTTTTCGAAAGCTGATTTAAATACCTTTCTAATGGTACCAAGATCTTTGAAATCGGTTCAGCCATTCCGTAGTAATCACAGCTTGAAAGTACATATTATCGCAATTTTTCATAAACTTCGATACCTTGCCACGCCCACATATTTTCAAAAATGCAATTTCTAAATATGAGGTTGAGAATGTAGCTGTATGCAAAATTTCATCAAATTCTGAGATGAAATTTTTCATAAACTTCGATACCTTGCCACGCCCACATATTTTCAAAAATGCAATTTGAGGTTGTGTTTGTATAGGTAAAATGTAGCTGTATGCAAAATTTCATCAAATTCTGAGAGGGTCGGGCAGCGCTGCCATTTTGACGAATTTTGAAGTGAATATGGCAAAATGACGATTGACGATTTTACAAAATTAATTGTATGGAAATTGACGATTTTTAAAATTTGCAATGTTTGTCGAATTTTAGAATTTTTTCCTAATAATTTACTGACAATTTTATCCAGCCTATTTTCATTTAAAACATCTTAAGAAATGTAATAAAATTATATCAAATCAATCGACAAATATTCATTTACCAATTTAAAGATCAACTATATATAATTTTTATCATATATTCTAATATTATTTAAAAAGTAAAGAATACCAAAGGGCTTTTTTATATATCTTAGGAAGGAAAATCCAAAAATGTAAATTTTTTAATAATTTAAGTAATGTTAGCTCCAAAATCACTGATAGAAAAATTGATTTTCCACCTTTTTTTATTGAATACATTTCATTTTGTATGCATAAATTTTGTGAAACCAAATATCGAAAAAAAATATATAAAAATGAATATTTCGTCATGAAATTTTGGAGTTTTTAAAATAGATCGGTAATTTTAAAATTATATATAATGAGTATAGGGAGATGTGGGCTTAAGACTTGTAGGCTTTTGTACAGAGCTAAAAATAAAGGGCATCGAAATGGTTAAATAATTACAAATAATGTAAATAAAACGAAGTTTTGAGTGAACTTTCCCCTTTTTTTATTGAAATATGAGGGGTTTTTGGAATGACGATTTTTTGACGATTTATCATTCTCAAAATGACGATTTTGACGATATTTTCCACTAAAATTGACGATTTTTTAACAAATTGGGTTGGCAGCACTAGGGTCGGGTTCAAAATGTGCCTTTTTTATAGGTTTTAATATGAAATTCATGATATACTTCATGCCATTCTTCTTAATATTTTAAAATCCGCCAAAGTCGCGGTCTCCACGTTATGGGGACGAGCCCTCTCGTTCGGTAAGGGTGGGTAAGTGAGTGGCGGGGTCGTTTGTATAAAATGTTTTCTTTAGTTTATTCTTAATTAAAACTTAATTTTAATTTTAACAAAATATGCAATTAAATTGAAAATACTCAAAATATGCAACAAAAAATGTAAAAATATGCCATTAAGTGTGGATTTTTTTTTTTATTTATTTTTTTTTTAATTTAACCAATACTCAGGGGATGCCCCCTACTCATGCATGCAGTATTGATCAGGAAAATAGGGTATGGGAAGGAGGAAAGAGGGAGTAGCAAAATATGCAAAAATATGTATTTATAACAAAAAATGCAATAACAAATCGATGACATTTTGTTGCAAAGTCTTGGAATCAGAAAAGTATTTGGTCAAAATCGATTTTGGACTACAGACAACAAACATGCATTTAAATGAAAGTCGTTGCCCTGGAAATGGGCGACCCAAAATCCTTTGAAAATAATGGATTAAATTTTTAATTTTTTAAAGGTTTTGTTCCATCATGGTGACATGATTATGATTACAAATGTAAGACTATTAAAAGAAACATTTTTTAAATTGTCCTTTTTTTCTTATAAAAGTCCTCTATATGTGATATTTTTATTAAAAATAAGGATTTATCTAATAAACAAACCATTTGTTGGTGTTGTTGAGTTTTATCCTTTTAATACCCCCTGCCATAAAAATAAATTACGTCGAAAATTTTTAGTTTTTTTTTTAAATAGGGGTTGGTATTATAGCGAACAGTATAACAGAAACTATAAACGTATACAAATTAAAGAAAGTTTTGTTTTTTTTTTTTTTAATATTATGATGGTATTAATTTCAAAAACCTAAAATATTATTACAGTTTCATTTAAACGTTATTCTAGTTTGTGATGATGGTTTGTTGTTTGGATAAAGTAAACTTTACTCTTCAGAGTCTACGAAGAAAATTGATTAAAAGTTTTCGATCTGTTAACTTATCGCAGAATAACAAAAGTTTAAGGCTTAACTATAGTTATGGAAGTCAAATTCATATGAAAATTTCTGTGTTTAAAGAAAGTGGTTATTTTTAGAAAATTTACTCGCCCTTAGTAATTTTAAATAATCTATAAGGTGTGTATATTTTATTCTGTAATATTGTTTGTTTGATTTATTTTCGTCAGCAGGTAGAATTTTGATGCAAATATTAAAGAGCTGAAAGAAAATGTAGTCGAATTTTTTAAATCTATCCAAATTAGTTTTATTTAAATCGAAAATTATAATGAAATTAAACGCAACTGACTACGGCAACCAAACAAGGTCGAATATTAAAAATATTCACATACATAAATTTATTTTCTTGCAGTTTTATTAATTTTTTGTTTTTATATACTTCGAGACTATTTTAATGTTATTTTTAATTTATAACTAGCTTTCAACCTCCGCACATTTTTTTTTTTTTTTTATTTGTTTATTTATTTCTTTTGTAATTCATAACATTAATGGTGCCTCAGCGCCTTAAAGGCATTGTAGATGCGAGTTGGCGTTAGATATTACATATAGTTCACAATTATTTGATATAATTAATAGTGTCTGACCGAACAGTTCGGCCAAAAAACTATATTTTGTCGGTTTTTTTAAAATCTAGAGGCAATGATGAAAAATTTTGGTATTGGAAACATGTTTGTTGAGCCGATTTAATTCGATTTTGTGTATATAATTTAAGAGAAAAGCGGAAGTTTAGCTATAAAGTTAAAAGTTCGGCCGCCGAACTATTTTCAATTTGGCCGAACTTTCTGAGGCCGAACAGCGAATTCATTGCTTAACTACAGACTTTTCTTCAAATTTGACACTCAAAATAGCATCTAATCAGCCCAATAAACATTTTTCCATCCGCCAAATTTGTTCATAATGCTTTAAAATACCGAATACAGACCAAATGCATTTTCTGGCCGAACTGTTCGGTCGGACACTAATAATTAATCAAAAAATAGATAAAAAAAAAAGTATATACAATAAATGATTCTTTAACATTGTTTTAAATACTGAAATCCTAGTTACATTCTTTATATTCGGTGGCAAATTGTTAAACTCACGACTACCCATGTATTCGATACGCTGTTTGGTTGTATCCAACCTACACCAGGCTACCGTTAAGCTCCCATTAGTCCTTGTGCTAATTGAATATTGATTGGTTCGAAAAAGTATTGTGTGATGTCCAATATTGTGGATGCACTTAAAAACATATAGCAACAATTGCATTTTATAAGTTCCATAAATTGATAATACGGTTTGGAATATATCTGTATATAATGAAATGGTTGGATTTCTGACAGAATGATTTGACACTAATTTTAAAGCCTAGTTTTGCAGGCGCTGAAGTGATTTAAATTCAGTGCTCTTTTTGTAGGCATACAAAATAGCTAAATAATTAAAATGGTTTTAAATTGAGGCATTGTATAATAAAAACTTGGTATTTCTATCAAATTTGTTTTTAAACTTGTATAATATACCAACGGCTTGAGAAGTTTTGCCTTTAATAGATTGAATATGGTCACTCCAAGCAAGGTTGCTTTGCAAGTGTATACCCAAATACTTCACTGTATGAACCTCCGTTACTTCACTTCCATCAACAAATACACTGAAATTAATATTGTGCAGATTATTATTCTTGAATCTTATTAATTGAGTTTTACTTGCATTTAAGATCAGTTTATTTATTCTTGCAAATTCTGATAATAGGGACGCATCACTGCATATGCTTTGACAGCAGTCTCATGTTTGTATGGGTAGAAAATACATATATCACCAGCGTAAATGAAAATTTTCCCAGATAAACCCAAATTTTTAATATCATTTAGATAAATTGTAAACATGAGAGGCCCCAAAACACTGTCTTGGGGAACTCCGCATTCGACATCACCAAAAGAACTTCTATGATTATTTATTTGCACAAACTACTTTCTGCTTGAGAGATAACTTTTTAAAAGAGACAGCTCCAGTCCAGTACTCCAGTTTTTGAATTAAAATATCATGATCAATAAGATCGAACGCTTTCGAAAAATCATAGAAAATTCCAGCTACGCCACTGCTTCCTTCATCAAGAAATTTACAAATAAAGTTTACAACATTTACGGCTGCATCCTCAGTTCCACAGTCTTCTCTAAATCCATACTGAAAATCATTTAATAAATTGTGGTTTTTCATATAAATTGAAATTTGATTATATAAAATTCGTTCAAAAATATTATCAATGATCGATAAAACAGCAATTGGTCTGAACTTATCAGCGGTGCATTCTTCTCTTTTGGTATTGGTACAACTTTGTGTATTTTCAAAACATCCGGATATATACTACTGCTTATTATGGTGTTAAAAAGGTTTGATATATAAGGAGTTAACTCATTTGAACATTCTAATAGCAACTTCGTTGATATATTATCATGACCCGAACTTTTACACGGTGATAAATTTGAATAAAAAAATACGAGTTTTCAATTAAAACTACCATTGTTTTCTTCTCAAGTTTCAATTAAAGTTTTAATCAATTTAACTAAACTTTTTAATTCAGGTTGTAAAGAAAAACAATAACTCTTTTAATTGATATTATTATTATTTTAATTGAAAGAGTTTTAATAAACTGTCTGCAAATTTTTTTAGTTAATACTATCATTTCAGTGGTAGGTGCAAAATCAATTAAAATATTAATTGATTCAATAAAATTTTTAATTGAAAGCCGTTTTTAGTTTTTTCTGTGTAGCGTTCTTTTTTAGAATTTTTTAACTTCTGTTGGAATTTCTTTAACTTTCAAGTGAAATTTTTTTCCATAGGAAAAAATTCTTAGAAGTTGATAAATCTTCACAGAATTATTTAAAAAAAACAATAAAATTTTTAAAGTGTTTTGAATTTAGTAGTCCAAATTTAGAAAATTAACTGAAATTCTTTGTTAATCTTTAAACGTATTTAAAATAACAAACCTTTATCGTTTTTTTTTTAATCTATTTTTTTATTATTTATTTAAAATCTTATTTATTTGTTTTATTATATGGTTTTTTTGTTTATATATTAATTGCACAATAATTACAGCTAAGAAAAATAAAACAAAACACAAAAAGAGACTAATAACAAGTCAAAAAATTAAGTTTTCAATATTTTAAATTTGTATATAAAAAAAATACAAAATCAAACAGATTTTTTTTTTTTTTTAAATTTGCTAAAATAAAAAAATCTTTTTGAAAAATTAAAACTTTAAAGACTACACTAAAGTTAAAATAAAAAAGACATAATCTTCAAACATTCGTAAAAGAATGTTAAACAATTATTAATAATAAAATATATATAATTGTAAAAATTATAAACTACAACTAAAAATTAATTTAATAGACCAAAAAATATATATTTAAATCTTATTTATAAAAAAAAAAACTAATGAATGGGTTCATTTAAAAATTGTATTGGTTTCTTTTTTTTTTTTGTTTCTTTTTTCCGATAAATTTTTATACAACAAAAAAGAGCTAATTGTACGAATGTTTGACATATAGGTAAAATAAATTGGGTTCCTAAGGGAGAAGGGGGCGTAAAAAGAGGGCATACTGTTTAACAATTGAGCCTTTTATTTTGTATACACAAAATATTAGAAATATTGGGATTAGAAAGGTCTTGGAGTAGGAAAAATAGGAAAAAAATACACTTTACGGGTACACCACCACAAGAAAAATTTTGAATTTTTTTAAATTTAATTTTCTCAAAAGGCTTAAAATTAAAAACGAATTGTATATTTATAAAAATATATTTGTAGCAGTTGAAATTAATTAAAAGTTGAACGATTTCTTACAGCTCAGATTTCTAGATTTTAAAAAATTGGTTTAATAGAAAAATTTCAATATTTTGAGATATTTCTTCTACAGAAAAGTAGAAAAATTTCAATATTTTGAGATATTTTTTCTACAGAAAAATAGAAAAATTTCAATATTTTGAAATATTTTTTCTACAGAAAAATAGAAAAATTTCAATATTTTGAGATATTTTTTTCTACAGAAAAATAGAAAAATTTCAATATTTTGAGATATTTTTGCTACAGAAAAATAGAAAAATTTCAATATTTTGAGATATTTTTTTCTACAGAAAAATAGAAAAATTTCAATATTTTGAGATATTTTTGCTACAGAAAAATAGAAAAATTTCAATATTTTGAGATATTTTTGCTACAGAAAAATAGAAAAATTTCAATATTTTGAGATATTTTTGCTACAGAAAAATAGAAAAATTTCAATATTTTGAGATATTTTTGCTACAGAAAAATAGAAAAATCCTCAGACTTTAATATATATTTTTTATTAAAAAATTGTTAAGACTTTAAAATATTTTTCTAATAAAACAATTCTCAGATTTTAAAATATTTTTCATATCGAACAACTTCTCAGATTTTAAAATATTTTTTTTTTCTATAGATAAATTAACAAATTCTTAGAAAATTTTCTCTAGAGAAATTCTGGTATGCTCAGATATTTAACCAATAGAAAAATTCTTAGATTCGGGATCATTTTTCCAATAGAAAATTACTCAGATTCATAAATATTTTTTCAATTTTAAAATAATTTTTTAGATATGATTCTTCTTCGAGCTTAAGATCTTTTGTTAAAACGATTGTAAATTATTAATTTCCAATATTTCGTCTCCTCATTGGGAGACTTCTTCAGGGAAATTTATTTTAAATTAATTTTATTTTAATTTTTATTTTAAATTAAATTAAATTAAAATAAATTTCCCTGAAGAAGTCTCCCAATGAGGAGACGAAATATTGGAAATTAATAATTTACAATCGTTTTAACAAAAGATCTTAAGCTCGAAGAAGAATCATATATAATAAAAGAAGATCGAAGAAAATTAAACATATTCAATAATTTTTTAGTTAAAAAATGCCGATTCTGAGAGTATTTTGTTAAAAATAACCATAAATATTTAGAATTTCTTAAAGTAAAAATGTTTAAAATCTGGTATTTTCTCTTTTAATTTTTGCTATAACAAAAAAGTATTTGAATGTAAAAATTTTGCTAAAGAAAACCTATTTTTAAATCTGAGAATTCTTTGAAAGAAAAAAAATATTTTAGTATATTTTTGTGTAAGAAAACTTTTAAGGATATAAAAAATTCTCTTTAAACATTATTTTAGAAGTTTAAAACTTTCTTTAAAATTACTTAAAATTTGAGAAAAATATACGAATTACAAAAAGTTTTCTATAAACAAAATTTGTTGAGTTTTGTTCACAAGAAACATAAAATTATAGATTTTTTTTTAAAGTAAAAATTTTCTAAAATCTGGTATGTTCTATTTTAATTTTAGCTATAAGAAAAATATATTCAAATTTAAAAAGTTTTCTGTAGAAAAATACTTTCAAATCCTAGAATTTTTTATAGAAAATATTTTTTTATATTAAAAAATTTAAAAATTTTAGAATAAATCTCAGATTTTAAAAATTTTTACTCAAGAAATTCTAAAATCTTGAGCTGTTAATCCAGCGGGAATAATTATCAATAACTAGTGGTTTCTTTCTTAAGTCTTAATGATTTAACAAGATTACTCAAGCATTATTAAGGCATATTTAGTGGATTTTGAAACATTCATGAGAACAACTTAAAATACACTGTGTGTAATTTTTTAAGTCATGGCAAAATAACCATATACGGACACCACTACGTGATAAAAGACTAAAAAAAAAGACCCGTGTCTCCCAATTTTTCCCAAAGTCATCTCCTCTTTTGTTTATGGGCCGCCAAAGATTTGGGGCCTCGGTATCATTTTCGCAAAAAAGTGATCATTTTCTCAGGCTCATATCTTGCAAACCATTCAGAATTTCGATTTACTCTCTATGGCAAAGTTGTAGCTCTTGTCATAAAGAACAAAAATTGCGAAAATATAAAATCAAAAAAACTTCACCTTCCAGATCAAAATCGCAAAAATCGCAAAAAACTTAAAAAAAATTCGATTTTTTTACCTTTTTTCCCGTGTTCAGGTCCATAGGTAGCAAACCGTTCAAAATTCAAGGAAACAATCAACTACAAAAATTTACCTAAGATCTCAATAAACAAATTTCTAGAACATATAAACTTCCTAGAGATGATTCTTAACACTGTTTAGGTAGCGCGCAAAAGTGAAAAATTTTTTAATTTCATTTTTTTTTCCTTTTTTCTCCTGTTCAGGTGCATAGGTAGCAAACCCGATTCCCAGGAAGTTTATATGTTCTAGAAATTTGTTTATTGAGATCTTAGGTAAATTTTTGTAGTTGATTGTTTCCTTGAATTTTGAACGGTTTCCTACCTATGGACCTGAACACGGGAAAAAAGGTGAAAAAATCGAATTTATTTAAGTTTTTTGCGATTTTGATCTGGAAGGTGAAGTTTTTTTGATTTTATATGTTCGCAATTTTTGTTCTTTATGACAAGAGCTACAACTTTGCCATAGAGAGTAAATCGAAATTCTGAACGGTTTGCAAGATATGAGCCTGAGAAAATGATCACTTTTTTGCGAAAATGATACCGAGGCCCCATTTCTTTGGCGGCCCATAAACAAAAAAGGAGATGACTTTCGGAAAAATTGGAAGACACGGGTCTTTTTTTTTAGTCTTTTATCACGTAGTGGTGTCCGTATATGGTTATTTTTTTTCGTGTTGCACTGTGATATTCTAATACATTTTTCGTATAGAAAAATTTTACTATATCGGATATTTTTCTTTAACTTTAGAGTTATTTTAAAGAAAGAAAAATGTTTTAAATTCTAACTCTAAGAGATTTTTTTATATCCTATTTTTGTAGAGAAAAAGTTTAAAGGACTAAAAATAATTCTCTTATAATAAGATAATTTTAGAATCGGACTTTCTATATTTTCATATCTTTGAGGTAGAACAATAATAATTTTAGAATTTTAAAGCGGTCTTTCTTTAAAATGACTTTAAATTTAAGAAAAGCTATAACTATAAGAAAAATATATTCAAATTTAAGAGTTTTCTGTAGAAAAATACTTTCAAATCTTAGAATTTTTAATAGAAAACATATTTTACACTATTTTTGTGCAGAAAACAGTTTTAAGGACTAAAAATAATATTCTTTAATAAATAATTTCTTTCTTTAAAATGACTTTAAATTTAAGAAAAGTATCAGAAATACTAAAAGTTTCTTATTAGAAAAACTATCTCAGAATTTTGTAAACAGAAAACTTGAAATCTGAGATTTTTTCTAGAATTTTTAATTTTTGCTATAAGAAAAATATATGAATATGAAAAAAATATGAATGAATATTTTTGCACAGAAAAAGGTTTGAGAATGCAAAAATAAAAATCTCTAAAAAAATATTTTAGAATTTAAAACATTTTAAAATTGAAGAAAAATATACGATATAGTAAAATTGTTATAAGTTGTATTTCTTATAAGTTGTATTAAAATATTAAAAGTTGTGCTGAGGGATGTTTCAAAATCCACTAAATATGCGTTTTGAGTTTTGTTCACAAGAAACATACAATTTTCAAATTTCAAATTTTTAAAGTAAATATTTTTAAAATCTGCTTCCTTTTAATTTTAGCTATAACAAAAATATATTCAAATCTAAGAATTTTCTGTAGAAAAATACTTTCAAATCTTAGAATTTTTAATAGAAAACATATTTTAGACAATTTTTGTAGAGAAAAAGTTTTAAGGACTAAAAATAATTTTCTTATAATAAGATATCAATAAAATAAGAATCAAAAATGTTTTAATTTTTTGTATTAGAAATACAAAAATTGTATTTGAGGTAGAACAATATTCTAACTAAATATATCGCACTTGATCAACAAGAGGGTATTAACTCAAAATTTTAAAATTTTCAGTAGAGTCAAAAAACTGTTTATGGCCACATTTTAACAGAATTAAAAAATTCAAATATATCATAATAAGCAAATTCCATTTGAAAATATATTGTTTTTGTTTTAAATTTTACCACTTATTGCAAAAAAAAATCAATTTTTTGGGTTAATAAAACAAATTTTATCAACAAAACTGTATCAACTCAAAATACAACCAAATATAAATAAAACAGTTTTATTATTTTTAACATAAATAAAAGCTCAAATCAAAATAATACCTTTTTTATGAAAATATACGATTCATTTCTATTTGAACTTTTGTATTAACTCGAAATAATAACTTTTTGTTGAAATAAATGTAATCACTACATTATCATGAAAATGGTCTTAAAAGTGGTTTTCGAGATGAAAGAGTAATCGGAATACGTTGAAATTTTTACAATAGATAGATATTGATGTTGTTAGTTGATTTCTTGAAAAAAGTGATATTTTAAAAATTTTGAGTTAATACCCTCTTGTTGATCAAGTGCGATATGATAATTTTAGAATTTTAAAACTTTCTGTCTTTAAAATGACTTT
Organism: Delia radicum; assembly: GCA_021234595.1. NCBI lineage: Eukaryota > Metazoa > Arthropoda > Insecta > Diptera > Anthomyiidae > Delia > Delia radicum. The sequence continues at coordinate 16,137,974 of CM037852.1, read as the reverse complement.
AAATTTAAGAAAAGTATTCGAAATACTAAAATTTTTCTTTTAAGAAAAATATCTTAGAATTTTTATAAACAGAAAACTTGAAATCTGAGATTTTTTCTAGAATTTTGTACTTTTGCTTAAGAAAAGTATATTTTCTTATAGCAAAAGTATTTTGCTATAAGAAAAGTATCAGTTCATATACTTTATATATATACTTCATATACTCATATAAGAAAAGTATATGAAATATTTTTGTATAGAAAAAGTTTTTAGGATATATAAAATTCTCTCTACAAAATATTTTAGAATTTAAAACATTTTCTTTCTTTAAAATATTTTAAATTTGAAGAAAAATATCCGATATAGTAAAATGTTTCTATAAGAAAAATGTATTAGAAAACTTGTAATATTGCTGATGAATATTTAAAAATACACTAAATATGCGTTAATAATGCTTGAGCATTCTTGTTAAATCATTAAGAATTAAGGAAGAAACCACTAGCACTGTGAGACAAATGGTAGGGGTCAGTGATCGGGAAGGGTTCAAACTACCGGGGAAAGTTATATCGGTAAAAAAGAAGTTATACGTGTCCCTGCGTTTCGCTTTCGAGATATATCGATTTGATGTTAGTAACTATCATATAGGGGAAATTGTCACCTTTGGTGGTCTTTTTTTGACATAACTCGAGAACCACTAGTCCGATTTTGCGTTTCGGTTTTATTCACAATCAAAAATCAATGTTTTTTCCAAGGAATTTTGAGCATATCTCGAGCAAATTTTTGAAATTCATACCTTCACTTAATTGTGAATAAAACCGAAACGCGTCCATCGATTTTCATGATCTATGTCTCATTTTGTTTAAAGGTTATGTGACTATACGTGAAAGTAATAGGACTTGACACTTTTTTTACCGTTTTGGATTTTTTATGAATTAAAAATAAAAAAATTAAATTTTTTAGGCAAAAAATAGTTTTTTTCTTCATACATTTATTTATAACTGCGAAACTGTTGCTTATGTAGCGAAACGTTGTATGAACAGATTAAAGGAATTGTAATTCTTAATTTTTTTAAATTTGTTTCAGCAAAATCGGACTAGTGGTTCGCGAGTTATGTAAAAAAAAGGACCACCAAAGGTGACAATTTCCCCTATATGATAGTTAACTTCAAATCGATATATCTCGATTCCTAGACGTGACCCAGCGAAACGCCGGGACACGTATAACTTCTTTTTTACCGATATAACATTTCCCGTTGGTTTCATCCCATCCCGATTTTGACTGTCGCATAGTGTAGTTATTGATAATTATTCCCGCTGGATTAACAGCTCAAGATTTTAGAATTTCTTGAGTAAAAATTTTCAAAATCTGAAATTTATTCTAAAATTTTTAATTTTTTAATAGGAAAACATAATTTACTTTCGTATGAAAGTACAATTGCTCTACGAAAATTATTTGAATCTCATTTCGCAGAAGGAAAATATTTACAAATCGAAGAATTTTTTTGGTAAAAAAAAAAAAACTAATTTTAGACCAATTTTGTATAGAAATAGGATTTAGAATTTTAAAAAATTCTCTCTAGAAAAAAAATATTTTACAATGCACTTAAAATTTTATGAATATAGTCCGAGAAACCATAACATTTTTCTATAAGAAAAATATGTTAGATCTAAAATGTGGTTCTTACAACGAATGTTTTAGAATCTTTAGAATATGAGTTTTTAACAGATACACTTTCACTTTTAATCATTAAGACTTTTGGACTATTTGCTCTAGTCATTTCTATTACTTATTAAGGATTTTGTGGTTTAAAGTTAAATATTTCAGCTGAATTTAGTTTTATAGTGTTCATTTCTTTTTGAGTTCATATAAAACTCTAGACTTTTCCGAAAACATTTGCATTTTATCCAAAATTTTTGTTTTCATATGAAAAGTTGGGAGCACTTGTAAGTACATGTAAGAACTTTTTACACCTAAAGATTTAGATCGAAAAAAGTTTGACACTAGAACTAAATTATACTTTTATAAAGGTACAAGACACGCTGAATCCAAATCTGGCCTTAGATTCACTCTCCGACATCAGGCGTTCGAGCTATATTAACGAGAAAAGTGTATTTTTAGATAAAAATGCTCCCATTTTTCACGTTCCTGGAAATGTATTTTTCATAATACGAGAAAAGTGTGTAACGAGAAAAGTGTATTTTTAGATCAAAATGCTCCCATTTTTCACGTTCCTGGAAATGTATTTTTCATAATACTTGTAAAGGCAACTGAACACACTACTCTTACCATTTTTTCAGTTTTTTTTCAATTTTTAAGATAACTTATTTCCTAACGACATTATCGTCGGTTGAACTTGATAATAAATTTGAATTTTTTAAAATTTTGCATTGCGGGACTTTAAAATTGCTGTTACAACCTCAATTTCAATTTACAATAATGTCGTAAGGAAATAAGTTATCTTAAAAATTGAAAAACTGAAAAAAAATGGTAAGAGTAGTGTGTTCAGGTGACGTTCAAGTATTATGAAAAATGTATTTCCAGGAAGGTCAAAAATCGGAGTATTTTGATCAAAAAATACACTTTTCTCGTTAATATAGCTCGAACGCCTGATGTCGGAGAGTGAATATAAGGCCAGATTTGGATTCAGCGTACCTTGTACCTTTAGAAAAGTATAATTTAGTTCTACTGTCAAACATTTTTCGATCTGAATCTTTAGGTGTAAAAAGTACTCACAAGTGCTCCCCACTGTATATGAATTTGTGTATACTTTCCAAGATATATTTAAAAATCCTTAAAAAAAAATTTCAAAATTTCCTTGTCCTTTTTTTTTAAATTTATCCCATAGTGTTTAAAATTTCTGTAAAATATTGAAATTTGTTTCGATTTTGATTTCTTGAAAGCATTATTTTGTTTTTCCTTGTGGGGGAGGAGGATGTGATTTTTTTTTTTAGAATATCAAGTTGTAAGCTTGTTTTTTGTTTTCTTAATTTTTGTTGTTTCAAAAATAGAAAGGAAATTGTAAAAAATTTAAAAATGGATTTCAAAAGCGCTGTGGCGGTACCAGTGTAGCTTTAGTGGTACCCTTAAGAGCATGTTTCTTTTTACGATGCGTTGACAAATTACACGACTGTTTAAAACTGGCCCCACATATCTCACAGGCAAAGCGCCGCTCCTTACTGTGTACACTACGATGCAGTTCGAGACGTGATTGATATTTAAATTTGAGACCACAATTCTCATAGTCACAGATATACCAACGTTCGCCATCTTCGGAAGAGACAGCACTACTGGCACTGGCTGTGGTACTATTATTATGTTCCTGTTTGTATTGAACTTCTTGCTTATATTGCACTTCCTGCTTATACTGCAGTTCCTGTTTATATTGTTGTAATTCTTGTGGCAATAAAGCACCCAATGTGGATGGCACTTGACTGGCAGAGGCTGCGGCAGCAGCAGCCGCTGCTATATTTAAAGTATTTATGGTGGGGCCTTGAACTAAGGCGGCATATGCACTTACTGGTGGATGTACTTGGGGTATTTGACACATAAAGGGTGTAGTAATTTCAATTTGTTGTGTCTGTTGCTGCTGTTGTTGTATTTGTTCTTGTTGTTGCTGTTGATGTTGTTGCTGCTGTTGTTGTTGCGCTTGTGCTTGTTGTATTGCTGACTGACTTAATGATGAAGGTTCCAATTTAATATCTATAGCCACTTGTTGTTGTTGTTGCTGATGTTGTTGCTGCTGCTGCTGTTGTTCTTCTTCTTGTTCCTCATGGGCTCTCATTTCTGTATAGTCTTTTGGTTCTTCTTTTTGCATATCTTCATCTTCTGTGGTAACAACTTCTTCGCGTTGCTGTTCACTAACACTCATTTTACGATATAATGGTAAAGGCATCATGGCAGCCGCTTCTGCTGCTTCCATATAAGCCTGTGCCGCAGTGCGGGGTTGCTCCTGTAAAAAAATCACCAAAATTTGGCGCGTTATTTTATCTTCTTCCCATACTTTCCTTTTCGTTATAAACTGAAATTTCCTTTCACTCACTTGTTTGATGCCATGCATAAAATTATGCTCATCTTGTATATGCTTCCAAAATTTATCTTGTGTCTGCAGCTCATCCTGGCAGGTATGACAAACAATCCAAAATTGTTGCCCATCACCCGATAAACAAAATTCACCCAATTTGGTATAGATTTTATTATTTTTACTTATTATACGTGGAAAACCCATGTCTGCTAGTGTCTTTCTTGCTAATATTTAGCTTAAATTTATTTATGTTTGCACAATTTGTTGTAAAACTTAAAAATCTTTAGAAAATTTTCAATTTTTTCATCAATGAAAACCCAAAGCGTTGCTCAATAAAAATATTTTTGTTTACCACTAGTTGTTTGACATTTGTTATCAGATGTTTTTTTTTTCGTTTGTGACGTATGTCAATTTTTGTGTCGGCGCTATAGATTTTTAAATGGCTTTGTTGTCTGGCAAATGACATCTATACTCAGAGATGTATTTTGTGAGCGCATTGTGCATCAGTTTAACGTAAAGTAACGGTAATTTAAACACATTCAGCAATTGCATCTGGCCCGCAGATTTCGATATTTATTTTTCGAAAATTTTTAATTTTTTTAAATATTTTATGAAATTTTTTGTAAATAAATTTTTTTTGTGCACTGCACGGTTTGGCGGCAAATATTGCTACGTCTCCACTGGAGGTGTTTTGGGCGTGTTTTGAAACAAAACATGTTTTGTATAGTGGCAATTATAAAAAAAGGCAATTTTTTTTATTTAGTACTAGATACAAAAAATATCCAGGACATTTGATTCCAGGGGTGGGAAAGTCGTTGCCTACGCGGATGACATAGTACTGCTGGTCAGGGGGAAATTTTTGCCCACGATCAGCGAGATTATGCAGGTGAGGCTGGGCGAGCTCTCGGCATGGGCGAAAGATAGGGGACTGGGTGTAAACCCCAACAACACTAAACTGGTGCTTTTTACCAGGAAATATAAAATAGAGGAGTTTAGGAGGCCAGTGTTAGATGGCGTCGGGTTGACTCTATCGGACGGTGCTAAGTATTTGGGGTGCTTCTAGCCAGCAAATTGTCTTGGAAGAGAAATACTCAGGAAAGGATGAAAAGGGGCCTCAATGCCTACTACACATGCAGAAACTCTATCGGTAAGAATTGGGGACTAAGACCGGATATGGTAAACTGGATTTACACGTCGGTAGTTAGACCTATTCTTACTTATGGATGTACTGTCTGGTGGGATGCATTGAGAGTGGATAGCTGTAGGAAGATGCTCAACAAGGCCCAAAGGAGTGCATCTCTTGGTATTACAGGTGCGAGGAGAAGCACTCCACAGGCAGCGTTGGATATCATACTGCATCTATCCCCAATTGAACATAATGTGAGGAGTGTGGCTGCTAGGAACTTATTTAGGCTCTACGAGTCTGCGCTGGTAAGATCTAGGAGAGATGATCACACAAAAATACTGTACGAAGTAGGACTGCTTGATCAGGGTAGTATTCTCGAGGGAATATCGGATCATATGATCTTGACCTTAGACTTCGGTGGAACACCTTCGGTGGACTTTCCGATTAGGGAGGTCTGGCATGGATCCAATGTGCTGTTCGAGGGGTGGGCAGTATTCACGGACGGGTCCAAAATGGACACGGGCACGGGTGCCGGTGTTTATATTTCTGACACTGACGTGAAAAGATTATACAGACTCCCAGATGAGTGCAGTGTCTTCCAAGCGGAGATCCTAGCGATCTGGAGGGCGACGGAAGTGATACTGGGTCACATCGTTGGGGGATCTAGGGTGACAATCTATGTCGACAGTCAGGCAGCGCTCAAAGCACTGACAAACTACACGGTGCGCTCGCGCCTGGTCGCACGATGTAGGTGTGCTCTGAGGGAGCTCATGGAGGCATTCACAGTGGGGCTGTGTTGGGTACCCGGACACTGCAAGGTGGATGGCAATGAGTTGGCGGACGAACTTGCGAGGGAGGGTTCGAATCTGGACTTGGCAGTAAGGGACGGGGGGGGGGGGTAAAGCCCCCATTATGTTACTACTTTGAGGTTATACGGAAGGGATTCCGGGTGTCTAGGGCGTTATGGCCCGCATTGGACGCAGGGGCAACCAAGGTTCTTTTGGGACTGGACAGGGAAGGTCTCAGGACCCTTACGGGGTTACTGACCGGTCATTGTTCTGTCAGGGCTTTCACAAGCAGATGGGACAGCGACATACCGGATTTTTACAGGTTGTGCGAGGACGTTGAGGAACTGGAGACAGTTGAGCATATAATGTGCCACTGTCCTAGGTTGCAGGGTCTCAGACAGAAATGGCTAGGAGATAGATTTCACGACGAACTCGGGTGTGTCGCTGGATACAATCCAGTAGATTTGCTGAGATTTGTCAGGGAGATAGGACGGCTGTTTCTAGTAAGGGGACGATAGGAGCTGGTTTCTGGGGAGTATATATTCTTTCTATCTTTCTTTATATCTATCTTTCAATCTATGTTTTCTGTCTATTTCTATTCTTTCTCACCGTTTTTTCTCTGAAGGGATTCACAATGGACCGTATTGGTCTCCGAGTGGAGTTGTGCCCCTGGGCACATAACCCTTCCTAACCTAACCTACAAAAAATATCTAAATTGAATTGAATAAAAAGCGATTACCGAAAAAATGACTTAGAAATGGCTCAGGAAAGTAAATAGATTTTTACATTTTGCGAACAATTGAAAATAGTGTTAAAAAGGGTAAATTTTTTGGTTCTTCTAGGAAAAATGTTTTAAATGTGTATCGATTAGAAATATGTAATATTATTTTCTTTTTGATTAATTTAATCTGAAAGATATTAGTCTTAAGTCCTCATAAAATCTGATTGTTTCAAGAAACTTTATCAGAGGTTTCCTATAAAATGTTTTAAGAAAATTTTAAATGTTAAATATAAAAACCCTGTTAAAATTTGGAATATGCAGGTGTCATATAGCTTTTTCATTGATTTTAAATTATTTAAAAAAAAAATCGCAATATTCCCTAAAAATCAAAAATAATATTATGAAATCGCCAAAAAAAAATCCCCTGTTCTATGACCAAGACTAACAAAAACTACCAAAACTTTGGGACAAAAGCCCAAGTCTGGCAAGCCTATGAAACGGGCAGGAAATGAAAACTGCCATGAATTAAGTGGGTATTGAGTATTTGTTTTATTTTTGAGTACTTGATACTTAATAATTATAAGCCGAAATTTTCATAATTGTATATTATACAGAAAAACAATATAAAAATGGTACTCCTAAAATAATTAGCATTAAAATATAAGATAAAAAGTTGAAAGAAACAAGTTAAAAGACATTAAATAATTACTAAGAGTTTAATGTTTTTAAAATTTTTATTTTCAATAAAAGTGAATATTTTCAAAATATTTCAGAAAAATTTAAAATGAATTTTAAATTTAAAAACCTCAGTGGATTCGTCAATAAACAGAATTGCCGCATTTGGGCGAATGAGAATCCAAGAGTGATTGTCGAAAAACCAATGCACCCACAAAGAGTGACTGTTTGGTGCGGTTTATGGGCTGGCGGCATCATCGGGCCGTATTTTTTCCAAAATGAGGCCGGTCAGGCAGTTACTGTGAATGGTGTTCGCTATCGTGAGATGGTAACGAACTTTTTATGGCCCGAATTGGAAGATATGGATGTGGACGATATGTGGTTTCAGCAGGACGGTGCCACTTGCCACACAGCTAACGAAACAATGGCTCTTTTGCGCAACAAATTCAATGGCCGTGTTATCTCACGTAATGGCGATGTCAATTGGCCGCCAATATCATGTGATTTGACACCGTTGCACTTTTTTCTTTGGGGTTATTTGAAAGAAAAGGTGTACGTCGATAAGCCAGCAACAATTCAAGAGCTAAAGGATGAGATAATTCGGCACATTAACGGCATAGAACCTCCATTATGCCTCAGCGTCATCGAAAATTTGGACCATCGGATGGAGGTGTGCCGCCGTGGTCGCGGCGCCCATTTGGCCGATATTTTGTTCCATACATAATTGAGTAATACCAATATATCATAATAAAATAAAATTAAAATAATTTCCTAAATAGTTTGTGTTTTATTCAAAATCAACATCGGCCCTTAAAATGTAACCACCCTTTATATTACAACACTAAGCTTTTTACCGCTCATATGTTTGAATTAACCTGCAAGTTTTTCCGTTCGTTTACTTTTTTGTGCAAGCGCCAGTTTTGAGAGTAAAATTTTCATTTTGCCCAAAATTTACTCATCTACTGGATTTTACTGGAAAAGTAAACGAATGGACCTTTTATATAACTGTTCTTGTTATATCGTCTATCGATAACTCTCCTTTTTTATTTCCTAACCGCAAAAACACTACAACACTACATCCCAACATCTGGCAACACTCCTCCAAGTACAAGCAACTCTGTTTTTACTTGCATGAAATGTCACCACAAAAGAAATTGCAACAAAAATACATGGAAAACGAACTAACGAAAAAAAGTAAATCATACGGAGTAACACAAAGGCAAAAACTTATTTAAAAAAAGTGAAAAATTTATAAAAAATAATCATTAAAAAAAGTATTTAGAAATTAAAAATCATTAAGTCGATGATTAATTAAAAGAATCCATTATAAAAAAAAGGAATTTGATAGAAAGAAAAATGGTAACAAAAAAAGAATAGACAATTTTTCTTACCGATAGTGTAATGACACAAAAGACGAGCAAAGGAAAAAAAAATTATCTGTTTTTTGGGGGACTAAAATACAACAACAATTTATAATAAAAACGGTATTTATATTAACATAATAATTTAGATTATAGCAAAAAAAAAAAGAATTTTATTAAATAAGGGCGTTTTTCTTATTAATTAAAGCTTTTCTTTTTTCAATGCTTTTCTTTTTTAGGTTTTACCGGATATAAAAATTAATTATTTATGCAAAACACATTTTTGTTGTAAAAGGCTGAATGATTTTATAGTAATTGTTGTTGCTGTCTAACTGAATTTAATGGTTTTTGGATAAAAAGAGGGAGTTTATTGCAATTTTTTTTTTTTTTTTTTTTTTTTGTGTATAAATTTTAATGGCAGCAATAATTTATATATAGCCGGGGTACTGCATTAACAGAAAAAATAAAAGTTTTTACCTTAAATTTGTTTTCTACAAAATAAAAAAAAAAATAATAATAATAAATACTATGTCTGCTACTATGTCTGATCATAGTAAACGTAATACCTTTACTAGTTATGTAGCACCACCAGCCGGTGATGTTACTTCTGTATTGGGTGATGATGAATGGTGTATAGCCAGTGATATGAGAGATGTTCACTTGGCCAAACCTAGATTATTACCAAATGAATTGATAGTGGCTTCCGCGCCTGCCTATATGTATCCCGCTATATCTCCCATAGATACCACAAATTTGGAAAATGCCTCGGCTAAACAATCTAAGGAGGCTGTATTTGGTTTATTAAGTGTTACAAATTTCAAATTGGCATTTGTTCCTTTGGAAAGAGGTTTAAATTTGATGGGTGTAGCTTCTTTATCGCAAGAACATTTGCTTTTAAGCAGAAATGATATAACTTTGAATAATATCGATCATGTTTATCAAGTGGCGGAGACGGGAAGAGCTGTTTCTGCTTTGCCGGGCAATGCGGGCCGTAGGAAAAAGAAATTAGATGCCCAACAAAAATTAATGAGTGGCAGAATTGTGGCTTTACATATAATATGCAAAAATTTCCGTTTAATGAAATTTGCTTTTCAATATTCTAAAGGTGGTCGTGATTGGGGTAAATTAATAGCCTCTGCCTTGGCTAGATTTGCTTTTCCCACTAGACATGATTTAAGTTTTGCCTACTGCTATCAAGAGCCCTATTATTCTACCTTATCTAAAACAGCAGTTAGTATGTATTCAACCAAAAATGATTGGGCTAGAGAATTAATAAGATGTGGCTCTACCAACTGGCAGGTTATAAGTTCCGATTCCCAGCCATTATTACAACAATCCAGACATTCTTCACGTTATACTTTGCCGCCACATTTTGTTATACCCAAAAATTGTGAAGTGGATAAGTTTTTTAATTTAACTTTAGCTTTTTGGGATTCGCGTGCTGCCTTTTGGGTGTATGGTTATGGTAATGCTTCTTTGGTGAGACTGGCTGAACTTAAACCTAATAATCAACAGGATACTACGGTAGAAAATGTTATGCTCGAAGTAGTACGTTCCACTAATGATCGTAAATTGTTACATTTATTACAATTAACTGATCGTTTACCCTCCATACAAGATGTTTTGAAATCTTATCAAAAATTGCGAAGACTATGCTGTCCCGAGTCTGTACAACATTTTGTTATAGAAGATTCCAAATTTTTATCACTACTCGAAAAATCCAATTGGTTATTTTATTCTTCTTTATGTCTAAGATATGCCTGTGAAGCTGCCGAAAAGTTAAGACAAGGTTCAACATGTGTTTTACAAGAATCCAATGGCCGTGACTTGTGCTGCATTATATCTTCTTTAACACAGGTTATATTGGATCCTTTATATCGCACCATAGATGGTTTTCAGTCTCTCATACAAAAAGAATGGATAGCCTTAGAACATCCCTTTCAAAAGAGACTAGGTCATGTTAGACAACCTTCGGAAGCTACTATTTTACAAGAAGAAAGTCCAGTTTTTTTATTATTCCTAGACAGTATATGGCAGTTATTACAACAATATCCAGATGAATTTGAATTTTCTCAAACTTATCTTACTACCTTGTGGGATTCTTGTTTTATGCCCATCTTTGACACTTTTCAATTTGATAATAATGCTGATCGTATAAAAGCCTTTAAAGATCAAAAACTGGTATTACGTCCGGTATGGGATTGGTCTGAACAATTTATGGAAAAGGATAAATTGTTCTTTAATAATCCGTTTTATCAAAAACAAAAACAGGAAATACCGTGTCGTAGATCTGTAGCCATACCCGCCGGAGCGATCATGTTACCGGGTCTAGCTAAGCCCCTACAAATGCAAAGAGCTACTTTATCTCCGCAACAATTTATAGCTTTATCGTCTATACCCAAAGATCGATATTTAGAACCGGATCATCGTATGTCTTCTTTGCTAATATGGGAACAATGTTATTTTCGTTTTATGCCTATACTAGAAATTAAAAAGGGAGGTTTTCCTCAAATCGAACTACAACATCGTCTGTTACTTAGTAATATTAGTAAACTACAACGAAGTTTGGAATTACAAGATTATGATGATCTACCAGATATCTATTATGATATAACCAAAGAATCTAAACCTTTACCGGAAGAAAATCGTCATCATTCATCAGCACAACCTGATTTTATTGATGGTGTAGAACGTCGTCGTCGTAGTTCTGTACCCTCTTGTAACCCCTTGGGTTTACCTGGCTCTACTTCTGCTGCTAATCATGAGGTTGGAGGTTCTTTTATTCTACCCGACATCTCTTCATTCTTTCCATTTAGTATTAATTCGGGTGAAACTCAACAGCTACATGATATTTTATCTAGCAGTCAAGAATTTTTATTGGAAGGTTCTATTATGGATCGTTTATCGATTGCCTAGCATTAGTGGCCGTCTATTCAATAATGGAGGAGAGAGTTTGAATGGATTAACTAAATCTTCATGTTAATTTTTTTATATATATTATCTCAACAAGAAAAGAGGTGAGTTGAAATAGTAAAAAAGGAATTTTTAAACGTATTTTTTTTTTTTTTTGTATTAATCATTAAAAATTAGCAATCGAAATTAAATTGTTATTCTATGATTGTATTTATAATGCCAAAAATGAGGTCCGAAAATTTATTAAAAAGTTAGGTCTAAACATGAACCGATTTTAACCAAAATCAATAGTCTTCGTCCTTGTGCCGATATAAGTTTGTGGTGTACCAAATTACATAAAGATATCTTAATATTTGCGGCCTGTATCGTGCGAACAAGAAAGATTACATGGCCAGACGGACGGACATCGCTAAAATGACTTAAAAAGGTGGGTCCACTACTTATTATTGTGGGAACCATCAGCACTAGTATACAAATATTTCTGAAATTGGGTTTTATTTAATAAGGAATAACGTGAATAACACAGGCCAACACTCAATTTGCTTCTTTGAATTTATCAACTGATTCTAGTTAATTTGGGTGCGCTGAATTCAAATCTGTAATCAGTTTGTCTCTATCAGCACTAATTTTCATGATATAGCTTTTTTTTAAGTATTTAAAAAGTAAAACTTTTCCATAGGAATTGCCGTATTTTGTAAAAGTAACAATGTGTGGGATGGACATATCTCAGGAAGTAGGAGGAGCTTATTATTATGGTATTAATCTCTTCTTTGGAAGATTCTATAGCAGATTAATGCATCAACCATTACACCACAACGCCCAAGATTGTCAACCTTTTAAATTGATAATAAAAATTCACTTAAAATTTTAGGCATACTAACACAATTATATATTTGCTAGCTCTTCAGGGGGTTTACCGCGTAACTCGATTCGAAAATAAATTTTAGCATTCGGAAATCTTGAGCCTTTTCTAAATAGAAAAAAAAATTGAATTTTTATTCAGAACTTATTCTTTACAATAATTCGAAAGTTTTTTTCATATTTTAAAACGCGATATTTTCACAATGATTATAGATGATTTCATGTAAATGTTGACCGCGGCTACACCCCCAAATGATTCATATGCTGGATCCAATTTTGGCATACTCTCTCCAACATATCGGCCGGTATGTCACGAATAAATTCTTCAATATTGGTTTCCAGTGCGTCAACCATTGCGGACTTGTCTCTATAGACATGAGCCTTAACATAGCCCCACATAGCCAATTGACCGGCCCCAAACGTGAAATAAACTGTTCACCGAGCTCGCCTCTCAATTGAGCCATTGTTTCGCGTGCTGTGTGTCATGTGGCACCGTCTTGTTGAAACCACATGTCACCCAAGTTCAGCTCTTACATTTTGTTCAATAAAAAATTTGTATTCATTTCACGGTAGCGCTCGCTATTCACATTAACGTTTCTGCCCTCGTCGTCTTTGAAGAAATACGCTCTAATGATGCCACCGGACCATAATCCACACCAAACAGTGCCTTTTTCGGGATGCATTGGCAGTTCTTGCAATGCTTCTGGCTGCATTTCACACTTTTTACCGTTTTGGATTTTTTATGAATTAAAAATAAAATTTTTTAGTTTTTTTAGGCAAAAAATATTTTTCTTTTTCATACATTTATTTATAACTACGAAACTGTTGCTTATGTAGCAAAATGTTATATGAACAGATGAAAGTAAATGTAATTCTTGATTTTTCTAAATTTGTTTCAGCAAAATTCGACTAGAGGTTCTCGAGTTATGTCAAACAAAAGAGCCTAAAACGTGACAAATTCCCCTATACGATACTTACTAACTTCAAAAAATTATTAAAATTTTATTTGATGTAACTTGACCAAACGAATGATGCAGAAGTTCTTATTTTTGGGACTACTTTCACAAAAAATTATCAGAAATGAGTCCCGAAATCATGTGTTGTACTGTGTTATTGAATATTGAAACACCTTAAAGTATTAGGGACAGCATTTTTGTTTTTTTAATAATTAAACAGTTCATGCGAATAAAGACGAATAGACCATTTGTAGAATTTTACAGGGGACAATAAAAACGCAGGAAACGGTTAAAAAATAATATTTTTGTCAACTTTTTGGTATTAGCTTAAAGATTTAAGTTACATCTACCTATATACAAAATTTTAGTAAGGTATTCGAAAGAGAACTTGCCAAAAATTGGATTTCAATTTTTGCTTAAATGGAAAAAGGGGCGAATATCCAAAAAAAAATGTATTGAAATTTGAATAAAAATGTGCTATTTTGCAGCAGATTTTGACTACATTTTCATGACACTTCCAAAACTTGACGAACTATGGTTGGTATTTGTTTGTAACACTTTAAGGACTTCAAGGATACACTTTTTAAGGATTGCAAGGACATGGAAAAACAAATTTTTTGTTATTTTTTTTTTTTAATATTCCTGCCATTTGATGCAGTAGCAGTTCTTTATGACACTAAATACATTTTTAGGAATTATAATATTAACCCTTGACTCGCAGCTAAATAATTTTTATATAATATTTTGTTAAGGATGGATATTCGCCCTTTTTGCTTTCCACACTTTAAAGTCTTATAACTGAAGAACGGTAAAATTTTTAAATTTATTTTCATCGGGATAAACATTAATTGCATTTATAGTAATTAAATGTGCTAAAGTCCCAAAACTTATTTAACAAATTGTGAAAAACAATCTGCTGTAGGCGTGTCCCTATCCGGATTTCATTCCTGCCTAAGGAAATCTTCAGGGGACTTTGTTATTAGAATTTCTAGAGATATTTGTTATGTTAAATCACAAACTCAATGAGAATTTCTTGTCCTCGTCTAGGAGCGAGATTCAAAATTTAAAATATCAAAGAAAAAACAAAAACAACAACGAAATATTATCACAATTGGCTTTTTTGCCAATATAATAAGTGTGGTTTGTTCCTCATAATGTTCTTTTAACACATTGAATCAAAATTGTGCGTTAGTTCACTCCCAATTTAAACAAAAATATAAAAATATACGAATTATTGCACTTTCAAAGTCATTTTTTTAGCCTTAAAAGTCAAAATTTCTGCATAGGATTGTAGGGCTCTGCTAATAAAATGCATTTATGCAAAAAAACGTGTTTGCGAAAAAGTGGTATATTCGTCCTTATTCGCATGAACTGTTCAATTAACGAAAATTTCTTATTCCATAAAAATTTAATGATTTCAATATTTTCTATTTATATTTATATTTTTATATATTTTCAGATCAATTTGTTACCTGTTTCTTGTTATTAACTTGGTGTATAAACAAAAATAACTGTTGCATAACTAACTTGTTCTTCATAAGCCAAAATTATTTAAAATAATTACTAAACAAACCCTAAAACTACGCTACTTACGGCTTAAATTTGAAAATCAAAAAAATTCCATTTTATATTATGGAAAGCTTCAAAAACAAAATGCTTTAAATTTAAATAAAACAAATTAGTAAGTTATACTAAATAAAAAAAAGCTACTAATTTGTAAAAAGAAACTAATAAATTTATTCTTTAACCCTCTAACGCCTGACGATGACATATGTCATCGTTTATAAAATTGAGCCCAAATGCTTCGAATGAGTGTTTTATACTTAGAAATTGATATAGTACGATATAAAAGTGAATTAGCTAAAAGTTTTGCGAATAAACTGTTCGTATTCAGTGCACTGTTAAATCGCGAGAAAGCTTTAAAGTTCAAATTTTGTAAAAATTCAAAAAATAATTATTTTTTAATTAACTGAGATTTCCAACAACTAAAACACTTATTTAAGTTGATTTAAAACTCTTGAAAATTAGATATAAGTAAGATTGAAGTATTACCTTTAATAATCAGTCCTTATTTTTCTTCAAGGACGAACAAGATTTTATCAGGATATCTCTAAAGGACATTGTCTTAACTTATAAAGTAATGGACGGATCGTTTTGAAATTTGGTATAGAGAAGACAATCAGTAATATTAGCAAAAGTCTAAAGTTTGAACAAAAAATATTGAAGTTAAGATACTTTTTCGCCCTATTTCGCATTTAGCAAAAAGCGAAAATCGCCATATCTTGTTAAAAAGAAGCACAAAAAAGTTTATTTTTGGATTGTGGTTATGTCTTGGTAAGAGTAATAATTTTTGGTACAAACTTTTGTTTTACTTGCATTAGTTTTCGAGATAAATTTTAAATTATTTTTGCTCATATCGCCGAAAGTAGTCAGCGAAAAACATTTTTTTAAGAGAAATTATTATTTTTTTTGCGAGACGAATACATGGTATCAACTTCATTGCAAAACAAAATTCGGGCATTAGAGGGTTAATAACCCTTAAGAAACCAACCTTATTTCCAAAAAAAAAAAAAAGTATCAAATTTTTTCAATAAAAAAGTATTACAAATTTTATTTTTATATACGAATATACTACGCAAAATTATATTTAATTATTTTTTTTTTCTAAATTTTAATAGGGTTTAAAAAAGATTTACGAAAATTTAAGAAAAAAAAAAATTTGTTATATGAATTTTATTTTAAGTTTTCAAAATTTCTTATGATCAACAAGAGGGTATTAACTCAAAATTTTAAAATTTTCAGTAGAGTCAAAAAACTGTTTATGGACACATTTTAACAGAATTTAAAAATTAAAACATATCGCACTTGATCAACAAGAGGGTATTAACTCAAAATTTTAAAATTTTCAGTAGAGTCAAAAAACTGTTTATGGACACATTTTAACAGAATTTAAAAATTCAAACATATCATAATAAGCAAATTCCATTTGAAAATATATATACATTGTTTTTGTTTTAAATTTTACCACTCATTGCAAAAAAAAAACAAATTTTTTAGTTAATACCATTTTTTTGAAATTTTATCGATTTAAATTTATAGAATAAAACAAATTTTATCAACAAAACAGTATCAACTCAAAATACAATCAAATATAAATAAAACAGTTTGATTATTTTTAACATAAAAAAAGGCTCAAATCAAAATAATACTTTTTTTTTATGAAAATATACGATTCATTTCTATTTGAACTTTTGTATTAACTCGAAATAATACCTTTTTGTTGAAATAAATATAATCACTACATTATCATGAAAATGGTCTCAAAAGTGGTTTTCGAGATGAAAGAGTAATCGGAATACGTTGAAATTTTTACAATAGATAGATATTGATGTTGTTAGTTGATTTCTTGAAAAAAGTGATATTTTAAAAATTTTGAGTTAATACCCTCTTGTTGATCAAGTGCGATATAATTTTTATTGGTTTTTTTCGAAAAAGAAAAATATTTTTATAAATAATTTTAAATTTAAAGTTTTTTTTTAAATAAAAACTTAAAAATTTTATAGAAATATTTAAATAATTAAATAAATAATGAAATAAAAAACGAATATTTCTGAAACTATATTAAATAAACTGTTAACATATTGTTTAATCCTAATGAAATAATGTTTTTTTTTTTTTTTGTTTGTTAATTTTTTTAATAATAACAATAATGCCTACATATAAACAAAAAACACACACAATACGTATTTATTACATTATATTTTATTCCTTTATATTTATAATAATTATAAAACAATACATTTAATGTATAGTATATTTAAAAATGAAATTAATAAAATTTTAAACTTAAAAAAAAAGTATAAAACATGTATTTTATTTTAAAGTTTTTGTTAAAAAATTGTTAAAAGGGTTACAAGTTTTAAACGTCTTTTATGAAAGTGTATTGCTACGTTTCCACTGAACGTGGTTTGAAACTATTTTTTTTTTTTTTATTAATTAATAATTAATAATTACAAATTATATACTATTACTCTAGCCGAGCACTAGCTACTATGGCCTTCGGCGCGTTGTAGCGAAAACAGACCAGTGCCTCTGGTGGGAATCGAACCCACGACCTCCGCACTGATAAGCCAGCCCGCTACCAACTAGCCTACCGGGGCGCACAGTTTTGAAACTAAACATGTTATGTGCAATACATTTTTCACCAAACCACATGTTTTGCTCAAAACATGTAAGTGGCAACGGTTCATATGAGTTAGTTGTTTAAAAAAATATGCTTAAGAAATGTTTAAGGAATCACAATGTCCCGTTTTACATTAGAAGTTCGCAATACGCCAAATCTTACACACCGTTCTTCCTGTAACTGATTTTATCAAACATCACAACAATTATAAAACACAATTCTCCTTTCATGTTGGTCCATTTATCTTCATTTTCAAAAGTCACCGAAGGCACATTAATGATTTGATCTACAAATCGCAAATGAAATTCGATCAAAATTCATTCATCTTTATGCAGTTTGACTTTAAATAAAGGTACCGGATTAAGCACAGCAGAATTGGTTTTCTAGTCAATAGTATAACTCAACAATTAATATATCCTAATTTAATGGATAAACCTACAAATATCAAACTATTTAAGACAGAGTATTTAAGAAAGAAAACAACAAAAATTAAAGGATCTTCATCGTACTCAAAAGCAAATTTTTCAAGAAATTTTCAGTTCCTGTCTTAGAAGGGGGATAATGTAGAGGCTTCCCCAAAACAACTTTCAAAACTATTTTATAATTATAACTCAGAGAATTTATTGTCAAATATTTTCAATTCAATTTTGGAATTAATTTTAAAAAGAAAACAAAAACTATATTTTATAAAAATTTAAATAAAAATTTTTAATATAAAATAAATAAAACTTGCGAGACTAATACCGTTCCCATAGTCTCTACACTCATTATAGTCCTTGTATAAAAATACGAAAAATATGTCAAAATAACAAAAATTTTCGTAAAATAAAAGAAATTTTGTATATTTTACGAAAGTTTTCGTTGTTTTGACAATAATTTCGTATTTTTATATGTGGATTATTATGAGTGTATATTAAAAGAGTTGCAAGTTTGTGTTTTTTTTTTTGTCCTTTAATAAAATTCTGTTTAGAAAACATTTTTCTTTATACAAATTTTATTTTTAAAAAAATTAAAAAATTTTCTCAGATTCTGAGAATTTTTCTTTATAAACAAATTCACAGAATTGAAAGAAAAAAACTTGTGTAGCAAATTTTTATTAGTGAAAATTAAATTTAAAGTTAAACCACTTGGGCCCGACTACTAAATGTCCCGTTAAAATCTAACAAACGGTTAAATTGACAATTTATATGTCAAATAAATGTGAATATATACGACATATTTTATTCACCAGACACTACTTTAAAAATATGCTAAAATAAATAATTTTGAAAATATATTAGGTATACAAGTTAATAATGTCGATTTGGACAACATATGGCATAACTATCACATATAGTTTGTCAGTATTCGATAGACGCCAAAGTGCAAACACACATTTTTTCAATCGCTATAATAATGTCGAATTTTGTGCCTAAAAAAGATTTCTTGCGGGGAAGTCTGATAACCTTCTTTCATTTGAAAAAAAACGGCTGCTGAAAGTTATCGATTGTTGGTAAAAGCTTACGATCAACATGCACCAACTCAAAAAACTTGTGAAAGATGGTTTGCGCGATTCAAAAGTAGTGATTTCGACACAGAAGACAAGGAGAGGCCTGGTCAGCCGATAAAGTTTAAAGATGAGAAATTGGAAGCATTACTCCACCAAGATTGTTTTCAAACGCAAGAAGAACTTTCATTATCATTGGGAGTCACACGACAAGCCATTTTCCTACGTTTAAAATCATTGGGATTCATTCAAAAGCAAAGAAATTGGGTCCCATATGAATTGAAGCCGAGAGACGTTGAAAGGCAATTTTTCATGTCGAAAATGCTGCTTGAACTCTACAAAAGGAAGTAATTTTTGCATCGTACTGTTACTGGTGATGAAAATTGATACATTACGATAACCCCAAGCTCAAAATGTCATATGTAAAGCCCGGTCAACCAGCCAAATCAACGCCGAAGCCGAATATCCATGGCGCCAAGGTAATGCTCTGTATTTGGTGGGATCAGAATGGTGTTTTGTATTATGAGCTGTTGAAATCGGGGTACCATATGAATTGAAGCCGAGAGACGTTAAAAGGCATGTCGCAAATGCTGCTTAAACGCTACAAAAAGCATTAATTTTTGCATCGTATTGTTACTGGTGATGAAAAATGGATACATTACGATAAACATAAGTCATATGTAACCATAAGTCATATGTAACCATAAGTCATAAGTAAAGCCTGACCAACCAGCTAAATCAACGCCGAAGCCGAATATTCATGGCGCCAAGGATATTCGGCTTCGACGATCACAGGGGACCTGTACCGAACACAATTGATTCGGTTGAAGAGAGCAATCAACAAAAAACGACCAGAATATTCGAACAGACACGAGGCCATAATCTTCCATCATGACAACGCACGGCCACATGTTGCAAGATCGGTCAAAAACTATTTGGAAAACAGTGTATGGGAAGTTTTGGCTCACCCGCCTTATAACACAGACCTTGCCCCTTCTGACTACCATTTGCTTCGATCGATGCAGAATGCCCTTACTTCACTTCATAACAGGGTATCAGAAATTGGCTTGACTCATTCTTTACCTCAAAACCGGAGCGGAATCCATATGATACCCGAAAGATGTGAAAAAGTAGTGGATATTGAATAATGTATCAATTCATTTTGTAATTATAATAAATGCATTTTTCAAGCAAAAAAATCGACATTATTAACTTGTATACCCAATATTGAGTGGTCTTCAAAACCTCTGAATCAATTTTAGTTTTCGAGAAATGTTTAACCAGAATCCGATGGTTGCATCCGAACAACTACAGTCTCATATTCATGAATTAGAACATTGGTTGGAAAGGTGGAGAATAAAAGTTAATCCCACAAAATGTGCTCACATAACATTTTCCCTTAGGAGACAAAACTGTCCTCCAGTTACAATTAACAATGTCAGTATTCCGGAGCATAATCATGTCAAATATCTGGGGATTCACCTAGATCGTCGTCTTACATGGACCAACCATATAGAATCAAAAATAACCCAGATTAAATTAAAATCTGCTCAGATGCAGTGGCTTATAGGTCCATATTCACATCTTGAATTGGAATACAAAGTGCTTTTGTATAAGTCTATAATCTATGGGGAACGGCCTGTGCCTCCAATATCCAAAAACTGCAGAGAAGACAGTCAGGGCTTTTACGACTAATAGTTGGTGCTCTATGGTACATCAGAAATGACAACATCCCTAAAGACTTGAACATTCCCACTGTTCAAGATGAAATAGAAAAGTACTCAATTAAGTACGTGAGGAAACTAATCGATCAACCTAACTCGCTTGCAAGAGATCTATTGCTATTTGAAGGACATCGGCGGCTAAGAAGAAGTGATACTTTGGACCTAGCCAGACAGAATGGTCCCCTGGTCAACTAATTGAAAGAATGACATTTAGGCTAAGATTTGAATACAAAATTTTGGTGATTGCATTGTTAATACCCACTATATTATTAAATTAGGTTAAGATTTGAATACTTATTGTAAATTTCCAAGGAAAGATCCAATAATAAAAAATGAAGTTGAAAAAAAAAAAAAAAAAAAAAAAACAAAAAGAAATGTTTTTATTAAAAAAATTCTTCTTTTAATAAAATTTTAATTAAACTCTTTTTCCACAACAAAAACACTACAAAAATTAACCTCAACCTTTCTAAACCTCAACCTTTCTAAATTAAATTTGTCAAATGCATATTAACTAAAAATTAATTGACTGTCTATATAACGTTAAAATAATACTGTACAAAATTTGACCTGTGGCGATGTCTCAACATAAGCGCAAAGTTGGCTACACTGAACTTAAAAACCATACTTCAATCTGGTAACGTTGTAAACTAGAGACGGAGGAGATTAGAAAATTAAACAAAAAATCTATAAATAGAATATTTGTGTTTGTCAGTGTTGGTCATTTCTGAGTATAATGTACAGTAACAGAAAAAGCTAATTGGAAAGAAAACTGCAATTTAGCTGCATTACATTCAAGGCCATACTTGGGTGTGATCGCTAAACGGTCATGACTTGGTATTGTTACGTTAAGAAGCACAGGTTTGATTCTTACAACCAGGAGGTTGAAAAATTTATCATATAGAGACAATCTGACAATTATAAGACACAAATAATAATACAATTTAAATGGAAAATCACTGATGACTAGCCTGTCCATAAAAAGGCAGAAACTAGTCCTAGTCTGATTTAAAAATTAATAGTGTTTATAGTTCTTAGAGAAAAACGTTTAATCTTCTTCTTAACCTCAAATTTTCTAATATAAAAAAAAACATTTAAATTTCTTACAAATTATGTTTATTTAACTTTATATACCTTAAAATACTATAACAACTCATTGAATCTCATAATTATCCTTAACTTTATTAATACCTTTAAGTTTTTTAGAATTTTCCTTCATCTTTTGCTCCTGTTCTCGTTCATAGTCAATTTGTTGTAATATATGAAATAGACGGGCTTCTGTATTATGAGTATCATCAACTTGTAGTAACTCTTTACAACGTTGTTGTAATTGTACATTAACCATATTGTTAATGATTTTTGACATTGCAGAAGCTATGCAACGTTGTCCGGATTCCATTGGTATCAGCGATGATTTTCGAGGGCGCTTAATTTTACCTACTGAGGATGATGATGGTCCTGGTAGATCATTCTCTTTAGAAGCCATTATTTTTATTTAGGATGTCTTGAGAATATTTTAAATATTTGTTTTACTACTTAAAGCGCTTGAAAATTAAAAAACCGGAAATAGAGATTTAAATAGATATTTAAGCAGATAACTTTTTTAAACAAATATGGTAGCACTGTATTCAAATTGATAACATACAGTGGAACGAATGGTGTTTTATGCACAAATTAACATTTTTCAATAAAACTTACCGGATATTAAAAAAAGAACAAGGCTTTATTAAGATATCCTTGTAATTTTGTTTTGCCTATGGCGCACTCTAGTGAAAATATTACTTGAAACTTTGACAGAATATGAGATTTAGACTGTTAAGATATATTTTTAAACTTTTACATTTTTTTATTAAAGGTTTTTACAAGGTGTACTTAATGTTGTATTGTCACAAAATTTTATTTTCAATTTGACGAAGAGTTTAGGTTTTTTGGGTTGGGTATTCATTCGTTAGCAAAAAAGCCTCAAAAAAGATTGATTTTTGAGACTTTTTTGAATATAATCTTTTTATATAACTTTTCTGAGCTATGTTTTAATCAGTTAATCAGGTGTACTAAGTGCTGCATTGTCAAAATAGAGATGGTAAAATTTTATTTTCAATTTGACGAAGAGTTTAGGTTTTTTAGGTTTTGTTTTCACTATGTTAGCAAAAAAGGCTCATAAAAGATTGATTTTTGAGACTTTTTTGAATATAATCTTTTTATATATCTTTTCTGAGCCATTTTTAAATCAAATAGGAAGGCTCATTTTCATACAAAAATTTGAAATTTTGAAATTTTTTAATAATAATGTCCGGAATATTTACTAGAACATTTTGTATTTTCAAGATCTTTAAGAAACCCTCAATTGAAGTATCCTATACATAATACATCAATTCTTCAACGATCTTTTCAGTACAGGGTAGCTGAAATTTGGAATTCGTTGCCCCTATTACTTAGAAAATTTGACTTTTCTGTCAATGTATTTAGGGCCAAGCTAAGAGAATATACCTGCTATAACAATCTTTAAACCTTTTTATTCACAAATTTATTAAATTTGTTAGTGTACATCTGATATTTGAAAGTAACTATATTCATAAGGGACATTTTTTAAGAAGGATAAATGAGGAGTATTATATACGTTTGTGTCTATTATTATATATTTTTTTTTTATTTGTTATTCATTTAAATATAATATATAGTTTTTCTATTCTTTCTTTTAATTTCTAAAGTTTTTATTCTTTTATAATAATATACTATTTTATATTAATTATCTTTTTTTAATTATATTGTTAAATTTATAGTTTTTTTTTATTTATATAATACAGGTTCTTGTGTAGTAGTTATTTTTTTGCCATATATGGCCCTCTGGGCTCGGTTATTTAAAAGAATAATAAAATAAATAAATAAATAATATGTTTTGAGCAGATTTCTGCCTCATTTTTGAGCTTGTTTACTGGCTGGGTAATAAATTGTTTAAACTTTTTTGAAAAATATTGTGGTTTTGGAAAATTTTTAGAACGAACTTTCAAGAATTCATTTAATTGGGGAATGAATTCCCTTAAATTTAATTAAATTTTTTAATTCAAGGAATGAATTCTGTAACAAGAAAATACTAAGAATGAATTCAAAGAATTAAAATTAAGAGAATCAATTCCATCACTATAACATTAAGAATTAAAATAATGAATTCATTTGATTCAGTTAATATAAATTTTGGTCAGGGAATTCATTCCTAGGGATTGAATTCCTTAGGAATTCATTCCATTTTGTTTAATTCGCTTAGGGAATTCACTTTTTTGATAAATTTCCTAAGGACTTAACTTTTTTCTTTAATTCCCTAAGGACTTAACTTTTTGGTTTAAGTCCCTAGTTACTTAACTTTTTTAATTCCCTAAGGACTTAACTTTTTTGTTTAACTCCCTAAGGGAGTTAACTTTTTTTGTTAAATGCCCGTTTTTCTTAAATTCCCTTTTAAGCTTTTCACTTAATACCCAAAAAACTAACTTTTCACTTGTGTGTAGGTTGTTAAAATAAAATGTAATTTATGCGCTTGAAACCAGTGTAAAACTAACTATAAAATATTAAAATACAGATCCGGATTTATAGCATTTAATTAGCAAACTGCGTCGTCTCTACTTATTATTTTTATATCATAAGGCCCTGCATGCAGTCCCTAATGAAATGAAATGAAAATGGAATGAATTACTAAGGCATTCATTCCATAGGGAATAAAAGTTGAATTAACTAGATTTGACCGAATTCCCTACGGAATGAGTTCCATAATTTTCATGAAGGAATTTTAATAGATGACAATCAAGACAAATCGAATGAAGGCAAATTTTTTACAATTTGAACTATACCAATTTAATATCAGCGCACCACTATCGGCATACAAACATCACAAACTTGTGCGGAATTGGCGTAAATTTTTTTAAATAAAAATTTTTTGCGTATAACATTCACAATTATATTCGAAATTGGATAGCGTATTGTATGAACTCATCTCCGAGTCGAAAAGGCATTTTGATAACGCAAACATTTTATGAACATTTTAAAAATTTTGAGAACTTTTTATTTTTTTTTTGACATAACTTGAGAACATAGATAGGTGTCTAGAGTGGACCTTTGGACGGACTAAATTAATAAATTTAAATGGACTAAATTGAAAAATTTAAAAAATATTTTTTTTTTATTCTTAGCGAGTACAGCTGCAGTTTTTTACAAACACATTTCGCTTTGTGACAACTAAACCACCAAAACGTACATCAAATAAAATATTTTGATTAGTTTAATACTGAAATCGAAAAAGCTTCAAAAGAACTTTAAATTTTATAGATTTAACAAAAATTTCATTAAAATCGAAAAAGCTTCAAAAGAACTTTAAATTTTATGGATTAAACAAAAATTTCATTACATGAACAAGCATACTTATATAAAAAAAATTATTTTGCGAATTTGAAGGTATTTGCTCCAAATAAGTAACCCTTAACCCAATTAAATCATAAAACCGGCAAAAAATTCCTTTTTCCAAGTGCTAATATATGACAAACCTTTTTTTTAGTCTATTTTTATATTTAGACTGTAATATATATTTTGAAATGTGATAAATACAATAAGATCTATAAATTGGTGTAACTTTAATTAAATCTAAGCAAAAACTGTAATATTTTCAATACCTCAAAAAGCATACTAACATAAAAAAATTATTTTGCGAATTTTTATGTATTTGCTCCAAATAAACCAATTAAGTCATAAAACCAGCAAAAAATTCATTTTTCCAAAATAATCGCGGGTTTCGTTTTAAGTGTTAATATATGACAAACATTTTTTTAGTCTATTTTTATATTTAGACTGTAATATATATTTTGAAATGTGATAAATACAATGAGATCTATAAATTGGTGTAACTTTAACTAAATCTAAGCAAAAACTGTAAAATTTTTAATTTGCTTTCAATTTAAACGCCCTAATTTTTGCTACGTTACAGACAAAAATGATTAATGCGCATGGATTAAGCATGCTTAAACATAGGCAAACACATATACTAAAGTTTATTCCGGTAAAAAAAAAAAAAATTTAAATATTTTTCCTCCGTGTCAATAAAACATTTTTGAAGTTCTTTATATATCGTTATGATTTTATCCTATGCTAGTCCCACTGTATCGATAACATAACTTTCGATAACTTATTTGCTTATCAAGATTTCTTAGATCTGGTAGCATTATACTTTGTTTATATATTTTAAAAAATCTGGTAGCACTGATTAGCAATAGATTTGCTGAAAGAAACACGCAGTATTTATTTTGAAATTAAAAAGCCGAAAATATTCCATAAAACTTTTCAATTTTGTTGGCCAAAAGAAAATATGGCCTCCTCAAACACCTCACCACTAGCAGTAGAAAATGGTCCTCAATCAACACCCATATGCATGGTTGTTTTGGGAATGGCAGGTTCGGGTAAAAACAACATTTGTACAAAAGTTGACGCAGACCTCATTTGATAAATACAAACCCTATGTCATAAATTTGGATCCTGCTTGCCGGGAGACACCGTATCATTGTAATATTGATATACGTGACACGGTTAACTATAAAGAAGTAATGAAACAATATAAATTGGGACCAAATGGTGGCATTGTAACATCATTAAATTTATTTGCTACCAAATTTGAAAAAGTAGTAGAATTGATACGACGTGCTGGACAACAAGGACACAAATGGTGTATTATAGATACACCAGGACAAATAGAAGTATTTACTTGGTCTGCATCGGGTACTATAATCACAGAAGCATTAGCTACCATGTTTCCCACTATTGTCGTATATGTCATGGATGTGGTACGGTCTATAAGTCCGACCACATTTATGTCCAATATGTTGTATGCATGTTCGATATTATACAAAGCTAGATTACCCTTTATAGTAGTAATGAATAAGGTAAGTGGTGGAGATATTATTAGAATTCTTTAATTATTTTATAAATGATCATTTTCAGATTGACATACAAGACCATGATTTTGCTGTAGAATGGATGACTGATTTTGAGGCTTTCCAGGAATCTTTAGAAAAAGAACAAAACTATATAAGCAACTTAACACGTACCATGTCTTTAACTTTAGATGAATTCTATAGGGATTTAAAAACTTGTGGTATTTCCTCAAAAACCGGTGTAGGATTTGATCGTTTTTTAACATTGGTTACAGAAGGAGCTATTGAATATGAAAAGTATGTATTAAATTTGTAAAATTATGTCTTTTATAATTTTAATTATTATTTTTCTTTTGTAGAGATTATAAATTTGAATATAATAAATTGCGTGAAGAAAAATTGGCCGAGCAATCTAAGAAAAAGGAACAGAAATTGGAGGAAATAGCCAAAAGTAAGGGTAGCGGTAGTGAGGTTATGTTAACGGGCTTTGTAGAAGAGGTAAGTGATTAATATTACCAATTTAAAATAAATCTAGACACTATTGCAAATGGTCCTAAATCAAAATTTTCTTTTGAATCAGCTGAAAGTTCTAATGTAAAGCTTAAGTCTGTAAAAAATCAAGCAAATCATTTAAATCGATTAAACCAATCAAATCAATTCAAACCGAATCAATTCAAATCACATCAAAAAATCAAACCGTATAAAATCAAATCGAACCAAATCAATCAAATAAATGAAATCAGTCAAATGTATATATATCAAATCAATTAATCAAAGCGTATATGAGCTATTTTAAAATCTTTCGACACCCGCTGATACTGACTTAATATGCCTCTTATTTCTCAAGGTTTTTTAAATTGAGAGAAACGATGTACAGGGTTAGATAGAATTTACTTAAAATCTAAGACATGCAAAGTTTTACATTGAAAAGGCTTCACCTAAAGAATTTAAGAAATGAAAACATTTACTAGAAATTTAGAAGATTTCTTTCTTTTATAACTTTCAGATCCAAACCCAATACAAAATGGAGTCACTAGAAAGTAATTTTCATATCGCTGCTGGGTGAAAAGTTTTTTTAATGTGATTTATAGGGAAATCAAAATTTTCCAATTTTTAAACATTCGCAGTTTTTTTCCATACGGTTTTTGCGCCGTTTAATGGAATTGAGTTTTGAGAATAGTATTTAAAAAAAGGGGTGTAATTTGATACAGTTCGAGGTACACCAAGTTGGCCAATAACGGGAGGCGAACATGACAAACTTATAACAAATTGGCGTAAATTTTTGGAAAATGTGTGTTTTTTGAGTCATACAGTTTATTTTCTCATGGTTCTTACATGGAACATAGGCTATATCTTGGAAATTACTGAAGATAATTAATCATGGACTGGAGCGTAAATATTTGAATTAAGAAAAAAGTTGTATTATGAGAAATTCTTTAACAATTTAATTTTGCGATTAATGCCGGCATGTCCCAGCCACAATTCCAAATTAGTAACACAGGACACGTTGGGAAGTCCCGTCTTGAGGGCTTTTGCTATGTCCAACCAAGTTATTGTTGACGGTATATGCCGTCCTGTCCCAGCATTTTGCATTAAATTTGACGGCATATGCGATCTTGAATGTGAAATTTAAATAGGCTAGCGTATTACGTGAACTGAGTTTCTTTCTCTGTAAACAGCAGGAATTGAAAAAATTGTAAACGCAAAAATTTTATGAACTTTTTAAAAATTTTGAGAAATATTATTATTTTTGAGAACATATGACAGTGTACTCGCAGAAACGTGAACATCCCAGGAACATGAACGGTCCCAAGAACATGAACACTTTTTTTTTACATAGACTATTCCAAAACGTGAACAAAGTTCAATAGCTCTAAAACGTGAACACATTTTTTTTTATTAGAAATGTTTATTTTTCTTCAATATTTTAGTAATTTGGGGAATCCCCGAATAATTATTTCACCACGTTCTTATAATAAACACCTTTTCTAACGTGAACAGAAAAACTGTTCAACTCTTTTCCTGTATCTCCGAATTTAAGAATTTTTTATATCAAATTGGTTTTAAAACGTGTAGAATAAAATTTAAATAGAATTAGCAGTTATTTTTATAGTAAATGTATTAGAAATTAAGAACTGTTAAATATGAAAAACGTATTAAAATCAATAATTTGGGTATGCAAAATTTGGCTTAGATTCTGAATTTGGTCTATTTAAAAAAAGTCCCCGAATCAAAAAGTTTTCTAATATTAAAAATTTCTTAAAATGTTAATATTTTTCTGAATATTTTGTCTTAAAATGTATGTTTGAATTTAAGGATTTTTTCAGGAGAAAAATATTCAAAATCTTTTCATAATTTATTTTTTTGTTAAATAAATGGTTCTGAAGTACTTGGAATAGAATTTATTCTAAGTGGATCAATTCTGTAGTAAAATAGTTAAAAAAAAATTCCAAGCACAAACTTGAACAAAATCAGAAACGCGAACACCCCTTTCATTAGTTCACGTTTATGACGAACTAAATTGTTAAAGTGCAAAAAAGTTTAGTTTTTTTTTTTTTTTAAAGAGAAGCAACACTCAGGAAATTCTTCCTATTAATTAATGTGTTGCTTTCTTTGGAAAGGGGATAGTGGAGAGATGAAAGGTGGTGAAAGACGAAGGGCTTCAAACATGGCAATACTGTAATTGCGCGAGTAGATAAGTCTTAGAACAGTTGTTGCTCACCACCTGATGTAGAGTTGGCGAATTTATTGAAGCTTTTTGTTTCATAGCCCTGATTCATTATTTTACTTCGGAGGGGTAAAGTGCTGGGCGCAGCGATACATATAAGTGATAGAAAACTCATACACATTATTTTTCTAAATTGATGTTGTCGTCACCGGGAATCGAACCCGGGACCATCTGTGTAATAGTCCAACGCGCTAACCATTACACCACAGCGCCCACATTTCATTCATTCCTAGCGGGTACAGCTGCAGTTTTTTCCAAGCACATTTCGTTTTGTGACAACTAAATCGCTGTAGTATCAATTCCGCTAAAAAAGTACAGCAAATAGAAAATTGCAATGAACGAAGGGCATTAAAAAAATTTTAAGGACTTTAAATTTTATGAAGCAAACAAAATTTTCATAACCTCAAAAAGCAGCCTTAGATGAAAGTTTTAATTTTGCAAATTTAAAAGTATTTAATATGATTTCCTACTAATAAGTAACCCTAAAATCCAATTAATTATCATAAAACCGGCAAAAATGTATGTTTTGCAAAATAATTGCGTTTTTTAGGTTCTAATATATGACAAAAAAAAAAATTTTCAGTGTATTTATATATTTTATTGGTGGTGTAATATATATTTTGAAATGTAATAAATACAATGAGATCCTTAAATTGATGTTACTTTAATTTGTTCCAAGCAGAAACTGTAATTTTATTAGTTTTAATTTGTTTTAAATCGCCATAATTTATGCGCCATTAAAAATATATACAAAAAATTGAAAACATTTTGTTTGAAATGTCTCATATGTATTTCCAAATCTAAGAATTTTTTCTATTGTACAATTATCTTAAAATCTATGAAAGTTTCTATAGAAAATATCTTTAAGAAAATTATAAGTTTTTCTGTCGAATTGTGGTAAATTTTCTATGAGAAGGACTATTTCAAAAATGTCTCAAGATCTGTGTCACAAGTTTACGAAATTGTAATAATATTTTTTATTTTTTCAAGGTTTCAAGTGGTCGTGAACTATCTGATGTATATTTAAAACATCCTGGTAATGAAAGTTCCGAAGATGAAGAAGGTCAAGAAGAAGAAGGTAACACCTTTAATGAAGATCAAATAGAAGAACAAAATTTCCAACAATTTGTGCAACAACGTAAAGATTTATTAGAATCAAAAAAATAGTTACATAATTGTAATTAAAAAAAAAAAAAATAATAAATAAATAATAAAAAAAACACATCTAATGTAACTATTCTCAAAACACTAAATAATTGCGTCGCTCGAACAAGAGCATAACAGACAACTTTTTGAAAACGCGTTTTTTTTTTGCATAATACGACATTGTACCCATAAATACATATCCTGTGACGGGTGCGGATACAGGAAAATGTTTTGGGGAGGTAACTTAGAGTATTTTTAATTAGTTTTTTAATCTTTTTTACATTTTTGTATTGAAAAATATTATTTTGGGGTAGGATATTTCCATCTCTCCCTGGAACCACGCCTGTACTGTGAAGAAATATTGCTAAATATTTTGCCAGCGTTTTTGACCGCGAATTTTTCGCCGTCCAGCTTGTCCTCGTCTTGCTATCCAATATGTTCTCTATCTCACCGAACTGCTCGCCCAGAGGAAACTGGATATCCCTCTGTATCGGGCCCCAAACGACCCAGAGCCATTTCTCGCTCGCTCATCAGCCAACTCGCTCCACACAATCCATGTCAGCCTGACTGAGCTAACGGATTCCAGCCAATGGACTCAATACAGTCCCCAATTACCTCGTGTGGAATTCTAGGGTTTTTAGAGCAGCAAGACTCCACGGAGATTATAATGAATAATAGATACATATACCGTTCAATTATTATGCGTGTGTGGAACTGTCATTGCGAATACTTCTGCCTGAAAACGCTACAATCGTCTACAAGCAACATGGAAATGATCAGTAACCCAGAATAAACTTCTCAACCTGTATCGTTTCCATCTTCGAACCGTCATAGAACTAGACCGATAGCTCACGACTCCGAATAACAGTCAGTGGCTCCGTCGTCCCTGGTGGTACAATCACCATAAAATACATCCGGAAGTTAGCGACCTGTAAAATTTAGTACGTACCACAATTCAGTAGCGCACCACCAACCTCACGCAGTATGTTACTGTACCCCAGGTGCGTTGTCTCAGCTCCTACATCTTACTTAGTCTTAGAGCTGCCTTGGCCTCCGTGCATTGCACCTTAATAAGATTACCTTAATGAGATCTGAGAGATATAACTTCGTGAAAGC
Source organism: Delia radicum (assembly GCA_021234595.1). Lineage (NCBI taxonomy): Eukaryota > Metazoa > Arthropoda > Insecta > Diptera > Anthomyiidae > Delia > Delia radicum. Next base: position 16,106,287 of record CM037852.1, on the reverse strand, counting down.
GAAGTAAGTCTAGATCAATTAAAAGACTTCGCAGTTTCCAAGTTCACAATGTCCAAGTTCACAATGTCCTTCCTAATTCCTCAGTCTACTCTTTTCTCATAATGTCACATAGTCTTGAAATACCTGTAGTTTTAAACTATCTCTATCCTAAGGATAGTATCTAATCTTAAATATCTTGAGATAACCGCAAAGACCTTTAAATTTACGATCCTTAAAGCGAACTGTTAACTAAACGATTTCAACGCCATACAAATTCAGTTATCATCTCAGTTCTGCAACTAAGTATAGACAAATTAAACCTTACATAGTTGTTTCGGTGAGCTGAACTATTGTGTTCAGCAGTTTCTTGAATTAGTTATGGTTTCCCTTTACATAGTTTCAAAAGCCCCCTTAATTTATCCTGAAAATCGCAGTTTTCAATGTCTAGAAAGTATGCTCACGAGACTAACTCGTAATTCTGCCCGTTTCTCGTGATGCCGCACAGTCCTGTAACCCATGAATTATTAAACTATCTCTATACCATGCGATTTGCAAATTTACTAAATAGAAACATTGAAATGTATTTTATATATTCGTGTATGTGCCAGAAAACGAAACCGCATAAGTAAAACGAGTTTACAAGATTAGATGTGCCAGATTCCGATATCGAAATTTTTTTGCTCGTTTTAAATCGAGCAGTTGTACCTTGTTGAAAGTAAATAGAATGTGGATTTTTTCTTAGAAAGGTTTGTTAAATAATAAAAACAACACTTAGTATTAAAAATATGAAATGCTTTTTTATTTATTTTAAGTCAAAAAGCAATCTTTTAATGGCTTCTTCAATTTAAAACAAGACTTTTAAAAATCTCTTAATATTTCATGTATTTTTACATAAATCTGTGGCAATGTTATAAAATGCATTTTTTAAAACAAAGTTTTAGTGTAACAATTACAAAAACACTTTGAACTGAGCATGAACAATGTAAATAAATATTTTTTTTTTGTGCGCCCCGTTAGGTACTGGCTTATCAGTGCGGGGGTCGTGGGTTCGATTCCCACCAGAGGCACTGGTCTGTTTTCGCTACAACGCGCCGATGGTCATAGTAGCTAGTGCTCGGTTAGGGTAATAGTATATAATTTGTAATTATATGATTATTAATTAATAAACAAAAAATAAAAATATTCATTTTTTATCATGTACTAAATAATTTATTATTAACTTTAATTAAAAAACTGTCTTAAAAAAAAAATATGTCTTAAAATAACACTTTTTTTGCAAACCGCAAATTTACTTAAAGTCTTCTTCTTCTTTTAAAATGATGTTCGAAAATCCCGAGTTACCGAAGTTCACAAACTTCAATAGGTCAAGTTTTGAATTGATTAAAATTACGTTTACAAGCTTTTGACATTTAAAATTTTTTTTCCAACAAAACTTCGAATATACCAAAACGAACGTTTTTAGGAACACCAATTTCTACGTTTTCAAAAAAGTTTGCTTTTTGAAAACGACTCGATATCCAGCACATAGGCGACTACTCATGATCTTTTAAATTAGTTTAACTAATACCATTTGAAATCGCAAATAATTTATTAAAATATCCAAAAATGAATACAAAATATTGAAATATTAGGGAAATTTTGGGCACATTTAAATTCAAAATTCAACCACTTGCATGAAATATTTGAATGAACTTATTTACATGAAATTTTCTACGCTGTTACAATTAAGCTATGTACAGGCGGTTGTCAGATCTTACAATATTGTCAGAAAATTGTTCAGAAAAATGTCTAACAACAGTGTGAACTTACAACTTTTGTCTTGCAACATTGTCAGAAAAAGCATTGTCTGTACTTTGTAAGACAATAATATTGTCAGACATCTGACATTCGTGTGAACACCCTACGTTGCCATTGTCAGATAATTGCAAGACATTGTAAACAGTTTTTTATTGGCAGATGTGTTTAAATTAATGCATCTGACAATGGCAGTATTGTCACAGAAATGTTTCTATTGGCGGCACTATCCATAAATAATGAAAAAACACAAAAGTTCCTATTAATAATATTAAAAATCACAAGTGAAACAAAATAAGAAATCAAATTAAATAAAAAAATGTCGCCAAGAGGCTTCCAGTCGCCAAAAGGCTCTAAAGCCGGGAAAAAAACCAACACCCAAACAAAGATCCTACCGCAAAAAGGTGGAATCCGTATGGTCACACGAAAGTATTATCAAACTTATCGAGGAAGTTGAGATACGGCGAAGTTTATGGGATGCTGGTTGCGCTGAATATAAACTTCCCAAATATATTTTATGGCAAGAGGTCGCAGATGGCATCCAGATAAGTGTGAACGATTGCAAAGGAAAACGGGCAAATCTCCGCACCTCTTTCAACTTCAATTTGCAAACATATTTTGTCTTCATCCTCGCTACTTTCTAATACATATGTATGACAATTAATGTTATTACTTTTTCAATTTAATTAAACACACAATTGACAATTAATAATTTCTTTCAAATGCTTTGACAGTTCTGGCAATGTCTAATATCAGATCTGGCAATTTTTGACATACAAGAATCTGACAACCGTGAACTGACAATTTTCGTTGGCACATAAATTGATTGTTTGGCAATTGTCAGACAATGAAATTGAAAGGTTTTCTTACAATCGTCTGAACTGACAATTTACCTTTTGCTAAACATGTTTCATTGTCAGTACATTGCCAGATCTTACAATATTGTAAGATCTGACAACCGTCTGTACATAGCTTTAGACATGTATTATCGAACTGTGTGCTCTCTTCTCCTGTAAAGTTTCGAAAATGGATTATATATCCTTATTCGAGCGAGGCATTAAAATGTAGTCACAACCATTTGTTTAAATAAATGTTGTTTATTTGATTTTTTTTTTGTATGACATTTTTTTTTTTTGATATTTACTTATTTTAGATAGGCGGTTTTTTTTTTTTTTTTTTTTTTCCCCCGAAGATGTCATTCAAAGAATGACGAAATATTGGATATATATTAAATAATAAATGATATTTTATAAATACAAACGTGACCTAGAGCTCAATTATTTAATAAAGACATTCATTTCAAAGGTCGAAAAACTTTGCATAATTTATATTTTTTAATTAATTTTTTAATCTTTTTTATAGTTTTGTATTGAAATATATTTTTTTGGGGAAGGAAATTTTTGAAATATTTGAATGAATTTATTTGCATGAAATTTTCTACGCTGTTACAATTAGAGATGTATTATCGAACTGTGTATTCTCTTCTCCTGTAAAGTTTCGAAAATGGATTATATATCCTTATTCGAGCGAGGCATTCAAATGTATGTAGTTTTTAATAGTAAAACTCTGTCACAACCATTTGTTTAAATAAATGTTGTTTATTTGATTTTTTTTTTTGTATGACATTTTTTTTTTTTTTGATTTGCAAGCAAAATTTTGCAATTATTTAAATGGGTGTTTTTAATTTTTTGTTAAATTATTTGTTTTAAATTTTAGGACTCCCTGAAGATGTCATTCAAAGAATGACGAAATATTGGAGATATATAAAATAATAAAGCATGTTTTATAAATATAAACGTGACCTAGAGCTCAATTATTTAATAAAGACATTCACATCTTTTTTATATTTTGCAATGAAAATGAAAATTATTCAAGTTCGAGGCCATACTCTATATTTCTTTATTAGGATATTGTCCTAACAAATAATCTATAGAGATTTTTTATGTTTTCAAATTTATTAATTGGCCCTTTCAGGAATGTGTTGATAGATCTAATTCGGGAATTTTTCAGGTTCCCATCATCAGAACACGTTTTGAAAGCGGTAACAATCCCATGACAAACATCAAACATTCATATAAACTAGTTTACTCACTACATGAGAACTAATATATGAGCTTGAAGTTAAAGATTTATAACCATTGATCAAAAAATGAATTGAAAACTTGTTTGTTATGTGCAAGGTCCACCTCTGGTGGATATTCAATACACGTTTTTTGTTTTTATCTCCTTTTTATATTTCGTTTTTGTATTGAAATATATTATTTTGGGAAAGGAAATTTTTGAAATATTTGAATGAATTTATTTGCATGAAATTTGCTACGCTGTTACAATTAGACTTGTATTATCAAATTGTGTGTTCTCTTTTCCTGTTAGGTATCGAAAATGGATTATATATCCTTATTCGAGCGAGGCATTCAAATGTTGTTTTTAATAATAAAACTCTGTCACAACCATTTGTTTAAATAAATGTTGTTTATTTGATTTTTTTTTTTGTTTTTGTATGACATTTTTGTTTTTTTTTACTTATTTTAGATTAGGCGGTTGTTTTTTTTTCAATTTGCAAGCAAAATTTTGCAATTATTTAAATGGGTGTTGTTAATTTTTTGTTAAATTATTTGTTTTAAGTTTTAGGAATACGAATGACGATCTATTAACGTGTTGAATTTTTTTATGTTTGGTTTTTCCTTTTGCCTGTCTTATAAGCTAAAATTATAAATATACGATTAAATACACATGTATATAAATACTTAATTAAGTTCTTAATAATATAGTTTTTGTTTTATTCAATATTATATTTTTTTTTAGTTTGTTTTATAGTATAGTTTTTGTTTTGTTAAGAAGCAGCTAAATAAACTTAAATAAGTTTTAGATTATAATGATCGTTAGACTTTTTTTCTTATAACATTCTTTTTATTGATCTGTATATTAGACATAATTTAACAAGCATTTATATATATATTTTTAAATATGTTTTATGTATATTTCTTTTTTCTTGAAAAATTTGTTTGTATATAGTTTGTTTTTTAAATATTGGATTATATGGTATAAAAAGGAAACGTTCTAGCTGTTTTAATATATTTTCAGGCAAATAATTTGAAAAATTAGAAACAAAAGTTTGTAACACAAGTCAGTGGTTAAAAACCAGTTAAATTTGATTTATTTCATATTCCGGGTTACAGAATTTCTATTCACTAAAATTCACAGAATCTGATTCTACATTAATTTTCCTTTACGCCTTTGGTAATTTAAAAAAATGAAGGGCTTAGTGACAAAAACATGATAAGCCACACGTTTTCAAAAAATGATTTTATGTGTTCATTGCATTACCTAGCGTGGTATCAATATCCACTTAAATGATTTAAACTATATTCCAAATACTTTCAGATCTAGAGCAATTGTTACTTTTCACAATTCGACTATATTTCAATTTTTTTTTTATGCAAGAACATGATATGCCACATTAATTTAATAAAATGTTTTTACTGTCTTCTAGTCTCTCAGCGAGGAACATGTAAAAAAAGCCACATCTTTGCACTTACAATAAGTATATTTATCACGAAAATCTGTCAAATCAGCTATCTATTCTTTAAAATAAAATTATTCTAAATAAAATTTGTGCAAAAACTTGATAAGCCACATTGACGTAATACATGGTTTTTACACTCTTCTAGACTTCCACCGACGAATATGTAATAGAAGACACATAATGTCACACTGATAGGATTTTCCTTCATACTATTAATGAATGTCTTTCATTAACTTGGATTCATTGGTTGAATGAAAAATTTTCATTTAATTAATGAAAAATTCATTGACTGAATGAAATTTTCATTAACTGTATTTGTTTGATCCTTAAAATATGCAATCATTTTTACATAAATATTTTTTGTACAGCAAGCAATAAGTTCCATAAAATTTCCACTGGAGGCGCTTCAACTATTGATAAAAAATTTTTTCCTAGAAAAGTCTAAATAAGCACATCCTTTTGGTTTTGTAATTTAGGTCAATTGGCAAGGCGGTACTGTTTGTATGGTGATGGTTGCGGGTTCAAGTCGTGTTCAGGGAGATAAACAAAACGGAATAATAAATATAAGATAAAAAAAAGAAAAAATTAACACAAAATAAATGAAACAAGAAAAAAAATATTTTTTTCAATTATTATTTGATTAATGAAAAATATTTCATTGAGCCAATGAAACATTATTTGGGGACTTTTTAATGAAAAATTCATTGTATTAATGAAGGATTTCATTAATACAATGAACAAAATTCTATCAGTGCACTTATTACAAGCATTTATAGCTCGAACATCTTGCTTAACAGCTGCCTAGAAGTCATTGAAAACCATTTCTTTAAACTCAATGTGGCTTATCATGTGTTTGCTGAAATTTTATTTAAGATTTTCTTATTTTTCAGAAAAAGTCGCTCTTTTTCTGGACTTTTATATTCTAGATACTTGTAATAAGTGCCAAGAGGTGTCTTCTATTACATGTCCATCGCTTTAAGGCTATAAGGCAGTGAAACCCATTCTTGCAAATCCACGTGGCTTATCAAGTTATTGCAGAAATTCTCTTTAAGATTTTTTATTTTGAGGAAATAGTTGCTATTTTGCAGGATTTTCGAGCAACAGATACAAGTAATAAGTGCTAAAATATCTTGGCATTTATTAAAAGTTTCTACAGCACTAAATGCCTGAAATACAGATATCATTTCTTCAAAATTAAAAAATTCTAAATAAAATTTCTGCAAAAACTTGATTAATAAAATGATTTTTACTGTCTTATAGTCTTCCGAAGAAGGTCGTGTAATAGCAGACACATTTTGGCACTTTTTACAAGTATCAAGTATCAAGAAAGACCATCTAATTTGCTACCATTTTTCAGACTATGAACTTCTTTACTTATCTTTGTGCAATAACTTGATAAGCCACACTTTTTTTATTGTAAAAAGGCAGTTTCCGATGAATTTCTATCATCCATGAACGGGTATGTGATGGGAGCCTTCCTTAAGCACCTATTATGTATGCTTACAGTCTGGTTTAGTTAAAGCCTTATTTTCTACATTGTTTTTAAACTTTGAAGGCGATTATTTCATTATTTTAATTTTGTGGCTTATCGAGGTTTTGCACTAAGCCCTTCAAATATCAATTGACACTTTTTCTGAATCAATTAAAATTTTGATTCAAAATTCAAAAAATATTAGTTATCAGTGCAGTCGCGAAAATATGAACCCCCTAATATATGAACACCCCAAAATATGAACATTTTTTTTCTTCCATTGACTACTCTAAAATATGAACTTAGTGCCAAAGCTTTAAAATATGAACAGCTTATTTTTGTATTTTTAACGGATTTTATCAACCTACGCAGTGTTTAAATCTAAATCAACAGGGTAGTGATTAAATTTTTATTCAACTGCATTATAATTTGGGGAATTTCCCTAGCTGTTTGCTTTTAAATTGTCTTCAAATGTCAATCAAAATTTCTAGGCTTGGGCATTTTAGGTCTTTCTAAAGATCGCTCTTTACAGTTCAGCTCCTTTCAATTAACTAGTTCGCTCTTCTAGTTCAACAGCTCTTTATTCTAAATTAAGCTGTGTGACACGAACTATTTCAAGTGAATTGAATCAGCTGATGCGAAAAATGTGTAACTTTCTATTAAATTTACTATCGGAGAATAATTCAACACTTTGAAACGATTGTTAAATCATAAAATGGTACTTAATTATCCAGTTTTCCAGACATTTTATAAACTCAAAATTGAATTTTTTATTAATTTTCAGAAATGATTGTGTTTTTCAAAGAACTAGGTAACAATCTTTCGAAAGAAAGAAGAAATGAATAAAGTCTCCTTTAAACGTTAAAAAAAATTGAGCTGGCAACATTAAAAAAACTCAAAAGCAACATAAAGAAAAGAAATATTACTCAAAAGACAAAAAGAACGAAAAGAGCGAAAGACCTAAAAGAGCTGATGATTGTGATCCAGCTCACTAGTTCGAAGAAAAGACTAGTTCAATTGAACTAGTTCGTTCACGAACTACACAACTCCAAAAATTTCTAACATACACGTTTTAGTTAGTGCTCAGATTCAGCTAGAATTCCTTATTCGTTTTGTGAATATAAATTTAACAGGAAAAGTTCTTAAATATGCATAAAAAAAGCATAAGTTTTTAACTTTAAAAGAAAAAGCAGAAATTTTAGAACATTTGGGAAAAGGTGCAAGTGTAACTTTTAAACTGTAACTTTTTTAAACAAGTAACTTTTAAATTTTGTTTCTTTTTCAAAAATTAATTGTTTTTTTTTAATCCAATAAACAATAAATAAAAAATTTGACATAAGAAACTTTTATTTTTATTGGAAAAATGTTTTTAAAGGTAAATTAGATGCCATTCGCATATATGAACAATCTTGCAAAAGTGAACTGGCTTGGTTTAATTTAGTTCATATTATCGCGAGTGCACTGTACTCAAAAATTTTCCTTTTAAATTAATAAAAAAATTCAGTATTTTCTTAAAAAGTTTATTAAATATCAATTCAAATTTAGAAAATGTCTATATTAATTCAGTATAATCATGTGAAATTCAATAAAATATTAATTTAAATTCAGAAATTTTCAACATCAATTAATATTGAGAAAATTGCTTTAAAAAAAAAAAACATCAACTAAAATTTCGAAACTATGAATTTTAGTTCAGAAAATTTAATTTTTAAATTTATATTTAGAAGTTTTTATTTAAAAGTAAAAAAAAAAACAATTATATAAATATTAATTTTAATTTTAATGAAAATGAAAATTATTCAAGTTCGAGGCCATACTCTATATTTCTTTATTAGGATATTGTCCTAACAAATAATCTATAGTTTTTTGTTTTCAAATTTATTATTTGACCCTTTCAGGAATGTGTTGATAAATCTATACCGGTAATTTTCTAGGTTCCCATCATCAGAACACGTTTTGAAAGCGGTAACAATCCCATGTCAAACATCAAACATTCATATAAACTAGTTTACTCACTACATGAGAACTAATATATGAGCTTGAAGTTAACAAAGTACAGTCTAGTTTACTCTTCCTGTTTTGTTTATAAACAAAACAAAAAATAAAAAGGAGGAAAAAAACAAAAAACGTGTATTGAATATCCACCAGAGGTGGACCTTGCACATAACAAACAAGTTTTCCATTTATTTTCTGATCAATGGTTATAATCTTTATCTTCAAGCTCATATATTAGTTCTCATGTAGTGAATAAACTAGTTTATATGAATGCTTGATGTTTGGCATGGGATTGTTACTGCTTTCAAAACGTGTTCTGAAGATGGGAACCTAGAAAATTCCCGAAATAGATCTATCAACACATTTCTGAAAGGGTCAAATAATAAATTTGAAAACAAAAAACTCTATAGATTATTTGTTAGGACAATATCCTAATGAAGAAATATAGAGTATGGCCTCAAACTTGAATAATTTTCATTTTCATTGCACAATTAAAGGTCGAAAAAACATAATTTTTATTTTTAATAAAAATTATATCCAACTTGTATTCTAAATTTAACTGAATATTATTTGAAGTATTCTAAATTTTAATTAAAGTTTCATTATTTCTAATATTTTTTTAATTTCAATTGGTATTTTTTAATTTTATATAAAAATTTAAATTTTGATTTCTAATTGGAAATTCCGACGTTCAAATCATTAATCTGAATTTTATGTTAATTTTATATATAACAATTGTAAAACTAAAGAAAATATACACTCACAGAAGGGTAAAATCAACCTCACACTCAACAAAATTTCGTCGAAGGAATCTTCGAAATATAACAGTTAAAGTAAAGATACAACCTTGAAATAACTTAAAAGGTAGTAATTTTTAACTGTTAAAAGTTAATGCAGTAAAAATAACCGGCTATGTCGTTAAAAAAAAATGAAAAATATATTACTGCAGAAATTTTGAAGCAACTGACAAAAGAAGTAAAAACTACTGCTTTTATGCAGTTATTTTTTTCGTTATTTTGTAAATTTTTTTTAATAAAAATATTTTTTTTTTTCTTCTTTCGAAGACAATAAAGAATTTTAATAACTTTAATTACTTAAAATTTTAATTCAAAATTCCAAATCGTACTTCAGTTATCACGTTTTTATTAATTTTACAAACAAAAACAACTGTAATAGTAGTTTAAAAAAACTATTGACAAACAACTGTCATGTAGTAACTGTCAGTGTATGTTTTTAAACAGTGTTGCCTAGGGGTTTAAAAATTTAGCTCAAACGTAGCTTATGTAAAATCTCGAGAAAATCCATAGTTTTCAATCAGGCGATACAGGAAAAGGTTTTGAAGAGGGAAGTTAGAGTATTTTTTTATTAAATTTTTTAATGCTTTTGTATTGACAAATTATATTTTGGGGGCGGAAATGTCCCGTCTTCCCTCCTTCGAATAATATAGTAATATTTGGTAATCGGTTAACGCAAAAATATTTATAGGGACAATTTAATGCGATTTTGAGTGTCATACTAAAGGTAAAAGCCAAAATTAAAATTTGATGATTTTGACGAACAGTGCAAATGTTGCTTAAGGTCGTAATCTGTACAAGTTTGACACTCCAAATATGCTTTAACGTACCGACCTCTCATCGTTTTTTTTTTAGCGTACTGTGCGGTTAGACCCTACTTTTTACCCTCTGATTCCCCAAGGCAGGTTGATTTTAATTATTTCCCCCGACTTTTAATAATGTTCGAATATGTGCAAACTTTATTAAAATCGGAAAGTTAAACATGGTAAACAAAAACTCTTTTAAATAGCTCTATGTATTTTTTTTTTTATAAATTATTAAAAAACTTGCAACCTTTTACCAAGTTTCTGGTAGAAAATAGAAAAAACTTGCTTAATTTTCTCAAGTTTTACATGATTTTGACAAACAATTTGTTTGAGTATAAAAAAATTCTCAGGTTGTTTTTAAAATTTTATTCATTTCTAACAACTGACTTGCGTTTTTATTTTATTTTTTTATAATAATGTACCCTACACCGTTAGAACTTTATTTGCCAGATATTTGTTAGTTCAAAAACTGTCCGTTTTTTTTTAACATATTTCTTCACCGCTTTATCAGATCGATATCCAGAGGAGTTTATCAAATTATCAAACAAATTATTCTCTATAAACAACACATATGTAATACTTAAGAAACCTTTTTTTTTCAGATATGATTCGTTTTTTGGATAATTTTTGAACTCATAAAAAAGCTGCTTCAGAGCGAAGCTTAAGAAAATTCGGTTAAGTGAAAAAAGAAATAAAATTAACAAATACTTTTTAAAACCACCAAATCGTATAAGAGGATTTAAAAAATTCTAAAACCTTTATATTTTTATGCACTCTAAGAATACCTAACTGGGAGACTGTCTTTCGATAAATTGTATTAAAAACAACTGAAAGCATTTAAGTCGACTGTGGGGAATTACATTCATTAAAATAAAATAGAAATCCAGAAAAAAACTGGGCTAAAAAAATTTTTTAAAAAACATTTCGAGGAAAAAATATTTGCAATTTTATAATATATATATAATTTTCAACGTTATTTTTTTTTTTAAGGTAAATTACTATTACCAGAGCAGACAAATTTGCCATTTTTGCTTTTTTATGGCAATTTTAACTCATTTTAACTAATATTTGCTTATTTTGCCTTTTTTTTTATTTGAACTTTAAAACTGGTTTTTCCTAAGATTTTTTTTAAGCTGTAAATTGCATTTTTTTTAATGGTAAATTTTTATTACCAGAGCAGACAAATTTGACATTTTTGGTTTTTTTATGGCAATTTTTACTCATATTTGCTTATTTTGCCTTTTTTTATTTGGGCTTTAAACAGATTTTTCATAAGATTTTTAAGCTTTAAATTGCATTTTTCAGATTTTCTTTGCTTAAAATGCTTTCTTTCTCAAAAGTTTTTACATTTTTTTAAGTGAAAATTTTTTACTGTGAATTTAATAAAAATGTGTATGAAAAATTTCGAGGTGACTTCACCATTTCTTTCATAACTTTTGAACCCGCCAATCGATTTTGTACTTTTTCAATAGCAGACTGCTTACAACACACAATATGACCAGCAACCGCGCTTCTGTATTGGCGGAGTGTTTCGCGTTTTAACAGACAGACGGACATCGCTTAGTCGACTTCGCTTTTCATCCTGATTAATTAAAATATATATTATTTATAGGGTCCCAGAAATTTTTTGATAATTTACAAACCGATATATACCCTCCTGGAGAGAATAAAACATAAGTTTTTCTATTTTCTTTTTACCCCCTAAATAATGCACTTGTTTGTTAATTTTATCTCCTCAATTACATATAAATTATAATTTATTATAAAGGGTGTCCCAAGAAGAACGCAATTTTTAAATCTGGCAACATTCGAAGTGTCATTGTTTGACATTTGAACAATTGTTATTGTTTGCTAGTAGAAGGTACGAGGTTAGTAAAAATGGAGCGCTACACGAATGAACAACGCATTCTCATTGTGAAATTGTTTTACCAAAATGGTGAAAGTTTTGCGGCTACAGTTCGCAAATTGCGATCAATTTGGGGTCACAATAATGCTCCAAAAGAGTCAACTGTAAAGAGATTAATGGATAAATTTGCCGAAACTGGGTCTGTTAGTGATGTAAAGACAACAACGCGCCATCGACCAGGTCGATCGACCGAAAATGTCGCAGCTGTACGTGATGATGTAGCTCAAAATCCATCCACCTCAATTCGACACCGGTGTTCGGTATCGTGAAATGATAACCAGTTTTTTCTTGCCTAGAATTGAAGAAATGAATGTGGAGGGCATGTGGTTCCAACAAGACGGCGCCACATGTCATACAGCCAGAGAAACAATTCAATTGCTGCATCAGTCATTTCACGGTCGTGTTATTTCGCGTTTTGGAGATCAGAATTCGCCGCCTAGATCGTGCGATTTAACACCATTAGATTTTTTTCTTTGGGGTTTTTTGAAGTCGATGGTTTACGCGAATAAGCCGACGACGACTCAAGCCTTAAAAGAGGAAATTGGACGCTGCATTAATGAAATACCGCAGCATTCATGCAAAACGGTCATTGAAAATTTCATTAAAAGATCGCGTGCATGCCAGCAAAGCCGCTGCGGCCATCTGCACGATATATTGTTCCATACATAACCTCATTCTGTCTACTTTACGATATAATAAAGTTTCACGATTTTTTTTAAATATCTGTGTTTTATTTAAAATTTAAAAATTGCGCTCTTCTTGGGACACCCTTTATATTATTATAATAAAGTACCCAACAAGAACAGTGACGGTCATATGACCGGTCAAATGACCGGAACTGCTGATGGAAATATCCATCAATGCGTAGAACAAAGTTTCTATCATTTTCTTAAGGGCAATATGAAAAAAGTGATGGAAACTTTGTGTACGTGTGATTTTGCATCTCCCTCTAATTTATAAATTCATAAGTTAGAGGAAGATGCAAGTTTTGCATGTGTTAGTTTCGGTCATCCATTTCTTGTAGGGTTCCCCCCATTTGACCGGTCATATGACCGTCACTGTTCTTGCTTTGTACCCTACAAGAAATGGCCCAGCAAGAACAGTGACGGTCATATGACCGGTCAAATGACCGGAACTGCTGATGGAAATATTCATCAGTGCGTAGAACAAAGTTTCTATCATTTTCTTAAGGGCAATATAAAAAGTGATGGAAACTTTGTGTACGTGTGATTTTGCATCTCCCTCTAATTTATAAATTCATAAGTTAGAGGAAGATGCAAGATTTGCATGTGTTAGTTTCGGTCATCCATTTCTTGTAGGGGGATGACCGAAACTAACACATGCAAATCTTGCATCTTCCTCTAACTTATGAATTTATAAATTAGAGGAAGATGCAAAATCACACGTACACAATGTTTCCATCACTTTTTTCACATTGCCCTTAAGAAAATGATAGAAACTTTGTTCTACCCGCTGATGGATATTTCCATCAGCAGTTCCGGCCATTTGACCGGTCATATGACCGTCACTGTTCTTGCTGGGTAGTTTCCTGGTATGACCTACAATTTTTGGACTACACACCCAGTTTAATTATAAATTCCACTACAGATAATACAAATTGAAATTTATTATATAATTCAATAGTTTTTTCGTTTTTTCATATAACTTTGAAACGATTTCAATTAAATCGAAATAAGGTCCGTAATTAATAACTCATAGCGGTTTAATTTAGAACATAAATTTGTATTTCTGTTGAAAAATATACAATTAAATTATACATTTTTATAAAAACGTAAAAATTGTTGGGAATTTTGATTATTTTTTTTTTTTGAAAATACAGTAGTGGTCAAAACATTTGGAACTGAGATCGCATTTGTTGTTTTCATTGATTTATTTTCTTCAAATCACACTTAGTTACAAAAATTTATTTTTTACATATTCTTCATACATTGTTTTATGTTAAACAAAAATAATAGATGTATTCAAAATGCAGGTTTTCAAAACATTTGCAACTCTCATTATTCTTACTCTTAACGAAACAATTTATACTAACAAACGCTAGGATATAACGGTAATCGCATTCCTTTTTAATATGAGATTCAGGCCGTTACATTTTTTAAACAAATTTATTATAATTATTGTTCTTTAATAGTTGTAATAAGATGTTTGAAGCATAAACATCGTAAGAACAATTTTTGTAAAAAATGGCAGGAAATAAATACAATTCTGATTGTAAATCAAAAGTTTTAAATGATTTTCAAAATGGACTTTCCCAAAAAGAAATTTCTATAAAGTACTTCGTTCCAAAATCAACGATTTGCCGCATAGTTAACAGTGGTAACATCCACACAACTCATAAAGGTGGAAGACCCCGTATTACAACTGTAAGAGAAGATCGGAAAATCAAGAATTTTTTTACGAAATATCCCAAAGCAGTTCCCAGAGAAGCTAATACTGAACTTTTAATAGATGCCAGTCTTACCACCACTAAAAGAAGAGCCCGAGAATATGGTCTTAGAAGTAATAGATGTACAAAACAACCGTTTGTGTCGAAAAAAAAAAAAAGATCGGCATGACTTTGCACGCACCCATTTGAACTGGACTCAACAGCAATGGAAAAATGTATTGTGGTCAGATGAGTCTAAATTCAACCTCCGGGGATCAGATGGAAGAGCCAATGTTCGAAGACCACGAGGCGAAAAGTTTAAGCCCAGATACACAACCGCCACAGTGAAGCACGGAGGTGGAAACATTATGGTGTGGGGGTGTTTTTCAGGAAATGGAGTTGGCCCAATTCACCGCATTACTAGCACAATGACGGCCACAATCTATAGAGATATTTTGAGTTCAGTTATGCTTCCGTATGTTGAATGGGAAATGCCACTCTCATGGACCTTGCAGCACGACAACGACCCAAAACACACGGCGGGGGTTGTAAAAGTTTGGCTGCAGGAAAATGAAATTAATATCATGTCGTGGCCGGCTCAATCTCCTGATCTCAACCCGATTGAGAACATGTGGATGATTGTAAAACGGAATATCGCCAATAAAGAACTCCGAAATGGTGATGAACTTTTCGTCGAGTTGGAGAAGCAGTGGAATGAAATTTCTGACGATTATAAAGGGTCCGCCAAATAACTTTTTTTTTTTTGAAAATGCTATAAAAAAAAAAAACTACTGAATATTTTCTCAAATTTTTCTTTTTATTTGAAAGTACAATCCTTCGGGTTAATAATGGAAAATATTTTCATTCAAATGGCTGCCTCGGCTGGCCATGCAGTAGCCTACACGATCGGTCCAATTTTTAAGCAAATTATCGATTGTGTGCAGCTGTATTTCCTCCTCTTCAATTTTTGTGAACAAAAATTCGTTCGGCATGGCCCGATAACGATCGCCATTGACTGTAACGGCCACTCCTTGCTCATTTTCGAAGAAAAATGGACCAATTATGCCTCTGGACCAAAATCTGCACCAAAGAGTGACTCGTCTTGGGTGTATCGGCACACATTCTGCAACATTACCATGATTTTCAAAATAATGTCGCAATATTTCCCAGCGTTGTTCAAGCGTATACACAACCATATTCGTTTAGCGGAAGGATAAAACTAATTATCTGTAAAATCAGACATGAGCTAAGTGTTACCATTCACAAAATAAGCACTAGTTGAAAAAAAAAACGTTAGATGGCGGACCCTTTATTAAAAAGCTCATTGTCTCAATGCCTTAGAGGTGTTGAGAAAAAAACAAACAAAAAATGGCTACGCTACAAAATACTGAGCGTTAAAACCATTGTTTGTATTTTCCTGTTAATAACTTTAAGAGTTGCAAATGTTTTGAACACTGCACTATCGACTTATTTTGTTAAAAATTACTTTTTTTCATTTTCGAGAAGTTATGAATAATTTTTTTGTATTTGTAAAATAATATGCTATAACTGAATTAAAAAAAAAAAAACAAAAACTTATATCACAAATCTTTTTGATCAAACAAATTACAATTACCTTAACCATGATTTCAGTTGCAAATGTTTTGAACACCACTGTATATGGTGTAGGATATTTCACAATCGGTCTGAACCGATTTTTTATGTTTATTTGTATATATATATTGTACGCTTAAGCTAAAACTTAAAAAAAGTTACTAAATAAAAATACTTTCTAAGAATTTGTATTTTTTTTTTAAAGTTCTATATAAATTGTGCTAATTTTCAATAATATTTGAAGCATTTTATTTATTTATTTATTTATATGGACATTTTTGCTTATTAAAGTCATGGCTTACAAAGCTTGATTATTAAAAAAAAATATATATTAATACTTATTTTTATTTTTTTTATACGAAGTTTAATATATTTTTAATATAAATATTTCAAAAATAAATGCAGTTTTATAAAGATATTTTTATTAACTCAAAAAAAAAGCAAATCAAAATATAAAAAAATTAAAATAGTTTCAGTTAAATCATCAAATAGTAGTATATTTTTTTTTACGTTTAGAAAGAAACATCAATCAGTACTAGGTTTTTTTTTATTCTGGGTTGTAGACAGCTTTCTAAAGTTTCAAAAAATACTGTTTTTTGGGATTTTTTTAAACTATTTCCAACTAAATTTCTATTCATATTTTTTTTTTTGATCACAACACTAACTACAATTTTTTCTACATCAATCACACTTTTACAAAAATAGTTAAATTTTCTCTGATTTTTGGTATGTTTTTCAAACAACTATTATTATGATGAGCCTTATTTTTAAGGCCTTACTACTGATTTTTTTTTTTTCAATTTTTACAGTTTGGTGTGGAAACTACATTTTTTTACAATTTTGGGTGGATTTTTTTTTATATGAACTTAATAAAAAAATATGTAAATTATATGATTAAGATATAGTTTCAAAGTGGGTTTGGTTTTCTTTTTACTTTTTCAAGTGATTGTAAGTAAGCCTTTTTAAAGTGCTTTAAAGTTTTTATCAAAAGAATGAAAAAAAAAAAAAAAAATTAAAAACTGTATTAATTTGCCAATTATTTAACTTAAATTTAAGAAGACGACTTAATCTTCTTTAATTTAATAATTATTTAAGAAACAGTCTTGTTTTTTTGTAAAATTTGTTATTCAAAAAATTAATTTGCAATTTGTAACTTAGATATAAAAAATTAAAATTATCGAGGGCCTATATTCAAAATCCTCTATCTTAAATTTTCACGAAATGCGTTTTTGATGGCAAAATATGCAGTAAAATATGCCTCATCTATGGCATCAATTTCAAAGTAGAAGCATATATTTTTTTAATTTTAATACACTTTGTTATTTCTCTATGTTAAACAATTTATATCCACACAGGAAAAAGTCTAAAGCTATGTACAGACGGTGGTCAGATCTTACAATATTGTCAGAAAAATGTTCAGGAAATGTCTAACAACAGTGTGAACTTACAACTTTTGTCTTGCAACATTGTCAGAAAAAGCATTGTCTGTACATTGTAAGACAATAATATTGTCAGACATCTGACATTCGTGTGAACACCCTACGTTGCCATTGTCAGATAATTGCAAAGACATTGTAACCAATTTTTTATTGGCAGATGTGTTTAAATCAGGAGTGCCCAAGAGTTCCTTATGGAAGAGCAAACACCAATACATTTAAAGAAAAACTAATTTTTATTCAATATATTTTGTTGTAAAAACCAATACATACAAAGAAAAAAGAAAAAAATATTTCAATGTTTACCAGCAAAACATACGAAAGTGTTGTTGCTTTGCACTTGCGTGTATACAGTGAAGAACGACAAAAAAACTAATAAGATAAAGTTGTTTGTGTATTTCGTATTGCTAGTGCTAGTGCTGAGTGCTCTATGTGTGTATTAAAACACACAGCCTATAGCTAAGTGTTTTTACAAAAACAAATGAGCACGAAGCGCATAGGGCTTGGGCACCCTTGGTTTAAATTAATACATCTGACAATGGCAGTATTGTCTCAGAAATGTTTCTCTCGGGATCTCTCTCGGACCTAGCCTATTTATGTTTTAAGGGTCTATTAATACTCCTGTGGAGCAAAAATTTTGTCCGTTTTGATCTATCTCGTTTAGTTTTGGAGATACTGGACATTTTAAAATATCGCCATTTTGTAAAATGGCTTGTATCTCGAAAACTAAGCAAAATGGACAACATTTTTGCAAACCTTAAAAAAGTGCTCTACACCGACAACACAAATGTGTACAGTGTTCCGATTCCAATCATTCCCCGTTTCATTCCATACCGTTCCATTTTGGACCAATGTTCCATTCTGTTATCGGAATGATTAAATTTTTATTTTCACGTACGACAACACAATTGTGTACAGTGTTCCGATTCCAATCATTCCCCGTTTCATTCCATATCGTTCATTTTTGCCATAAAAGAATCTGACAACCGTGTGAACTGACAATTTTCGTTGGCAGATAAATTTATTGTTTGACAATTGTCCGGCAATGAAATTGAAAGGTTTTCTTACAATCATCTGAACTGACAATTTACCTTTTGCTAAACATGTTTAATTATCAGTACATTGCCAGATCTTACAATATTGTAAGATCTGACAACCGTCTGTACATAGCTTAAGTGTGTGATATCACACGATCTTGGTGGCCAATCGACCGGTCCAAAACGTGAAATTATGTGCTCACCGAAGTGTTCTCTCAAAAAATCCATTGATTGATGCGATGTGTGGGAAGTGGCGCCGTCTTGCTGAAACCAAATGTCGCCGAGATCACGAGCTTCAATTTCAGGCATCAAATAGTCGGTTATCATGGCACGATAACGGTCGCCATTGACGGTTACGTTCGCACCGGCATCATTTTTAAAGAAATATGGACCGATGATTCCACTGACCCACAAACCACACAGCATGCTGTACATGGTCTATTCGGTAAAATATTATCCAATAATGAATGCTGGGTCTCAAAATGGGTGATGGTGTTGCGAATAGTATGCTCAGTAGTGTCCGACCGAACAGTTCGGCCAAAAAATGCATTTGGTATGTATTCGGTATTTTAAAGCATTATGGACAAATTTGGCGGATTTAAAAATGTTTCTTGGGCTGATTAGATGCTATTTTGAGTGTCAAATTTCGGCTTTTCTCTTAAATTTTATACACAAAATCGAATTAAATCGGCTCAACAAACATGTTTCCAATACCAAAATTTGTCATCATTGCCTCTAGATATCAAAAAATCGACTAAATATAGTTTTTTGGCCGAACTGTTCGGTCGGACACTAACGCTCAGTAGGCCGATTATGTTGACCATAAGTTGAGCAAAGTGCACGAAACACATTCCTCACAGAACGTGAATTTTCGTAATAAAGTTGAACGATTTGTAAACGTTGTTCAGGCGTAAGTCTTTTCCATTATGAAATGCCAAACAATACTAAACAAAAATAACATGACAGCATGACACGACTCACAAGTGATCTGTCAAAAAGAGGCTATTGAAAAAAGTACCTCTACTTGGATCACACTTTATAAATACAACAAATTTTTCTTTCGAATAAACTCCTATTGCAATATATGGTTTCTTACTAAATTATGCATGCACATCACGAATCTGGCCAAATTTTTTAAATCATGTAGACTGTAAATATCGCGAATTATAATTTTTAATATCCGGGAATCCGGAAGGAAATAATTTTCTGTGTTTGTAAATATAAAAATAACATAAGATTACCTTTGATTTGAGTATTGTATCTTCAATTAAATTTGTAAGACATTCTTGGAAAATTGGAAATTTTCCCATTTTAGTTTTGGTTTTAAAACTTTAACATTTTCTTACGTAGCCGATGGCTGTGGTTATCAAAATCGAAAACATTTTTTATCAAATGCTGATTCCAATTTTGCTGCAGAATATAATAAAGTTATTTAATAAAAGTTCTCAGAAAAAGGCCATACCCAAATGGAGTGCGACAGTGCTTACTCAAAAATAGTGATCAATAAATCAATCAATATAATTACCAACCGATTATGGTAGAGTTACTCAAGAAGCCAGATAAACTGGTGAAAAGGAAGGAACTGAGTCTTTTGATGGAAATCCTCACGGGACACTCGACACTAAGGGCCCATCTCCACTGTATTGGTAGGGCGGACTAGAGAGTGTGTAGGGCCTGTGGGGAGGACGAGGAGACCTTGGAACACAATTTCTGTGAATGCCCCGCATTTGCCGGGATCCGGGTCGGAATACTATCCAGTGACCCAATATTCACGTTTGGGGATCTTAGGGGCATAGGATGAAAGAAGTTGAGGAGTTTCGTCAGTGCGACGGAGTTCCTGGGGTTGGAATGTGACATAGGACCGATTGTTTCGAGCGCACAACAAGCCGACATTCTGGCTTAAGTGTAAGTCCTCAGGGACTTGAGTCGGATTAGTTAAGCATTTCCCTTTTCCGAATCCTCTTTTCGACCTAACCTAACCCTAACTGGTAAACTCAGTTATAAGTTTGTAAAAAAAAACATTCGATGCAGTATATTTAAATTATGATTTTTTCATTATTACAATGATAAAAAAACTTATACGTTTTCAGCCCATTAGATCACTTTTATGTCTTCCAGATGGCATCGACAAATATAAAACAAATTTTGATATTGAACACACTGATCTACCTCTTTGTTTTAAACCATATAAAGGTCACAATGAACCAAAACCATTATATTATGGTCCACTTCCAATACAATTATATAAATGGAAAAATTGACAAGATTTGAATAGTGTAATTCCGTCTTGTGTGGGCGTTGTGGTGTAATGGTTAGCGCGTTGGACTGTTACACAGATGGTCCCGGGTTCGATTCCCGGTGACGAAAACATCAATTTAGAAAAATAATATGTATGAGTTTTCTCTATCACTTATATGTATCGCTGCGCCCACCTTCGGTGTTACCATAGCACTTAACCCCACCGAAGTAAAATAAGGGCTATGACACAAAAAGCTTCAATAAATTCGCCAACTCTACATCAGGTGGCGACCAACAACTGTTCTAAGACTTATCATCTCGCGCAATTACAGTGTTGCCATGTTTTAAATCCTTCATCTTTCACCACCTTTCATCTCTCCACTATCCAATTTCCAAAGAAATCGACACATTAATTAATAGGAAGAATTTCCTGAGTGTTGCTTCTCTGTTTAAAAAAAAAAAAAAGGCAAAGACAAAGACACATAGCTGTTAACTTCAATACAAAAATTTTAAAAATTGACAGAAGTCATAAATTAATTCATTATATTGTTTTTTTTTGTATTACTTTACAAAAACCCTCTATCTAATAAAAAAATTTTTCCACATAAATTTTTTTCAAATGCAAAATCCTCTATGTTCCACAAAATTGCCAATAATGCACAATTTTAAAAATAAATTATACATAAGATTCAGTAGTCGCTTTAAATAAATATTGCAGAACATAAAATTTTAAAAATACTTTTAATAAGTGAAACATTTTTTATGCTCTCCTGTAAAGTATTGTTTTTTAAGATAGAGGATATTGAATATAAGCCATCGATATATTATTTAGTTCAACTTGTGGTGAAGCTTTGAAGTTATTAATTCATTTAAAAATATGTTTTCTGCAATTTAGGCGAAATTTTGATTTATTAATTTATTTAAAAATTTTAAATAGATATTTTTTTTGATTAAAATAAATGAACATTTATAATAAATTTGCGATGAATATAAATTTCAAAATTTAAAATTAAAATAATAATTCAAATTAGAATTTAAAAATAAATTCTGAATTTTAATACATTTTTCTTCATTTATTTTATTTTGTTAAAATTAACATTTTCAAAATTTTAAAAAACATTTGAATTTTTTAATATAATTTCTAAATATTTAAAATTAATTTTAATTTTTAATGGAAAATTATTAATTTTAAAGTTATTTTAATGTAAAGTATTTATCATTGAGTATTAGGCCGGGTCGATTTTGTATGGGGGCAAAAAAATCGCTCAACGTTCAAGGAAAATCGTATTCTAGGGATCAAAACAAGAAACTTTGCCGAAGGAACTATACCTCTAAAACGAATTCTGATGTCCCGACTTTTGACCCGTATGGTCAAATTTTGAAAAATCCCACTTTGACCCATTTAGAGTGCCATAATCGAATTCAACCCAATCGAATA
This sequence comes from Delia radicum, assembly GCA_021234595.1. NCBI lineage: Eukaryota > Metazoa > Arthropoda > Insecta > Diptera > Anthomyiidae > Delia > Delia radicum. The sequence continues at coordinate 16,083,888 of CM037852.1, read as the reverse complement.
TAGAGCAATTCCATATGAAAACGATCAAAATTGGCAAATTTTTGGACGACCCCTCTCCGATTTTAAAATAAATAGTCTCAATCGATTGCCCAGCAAAAAATAATGTACCTACATATTTTTTTTTTTTTTTATAGTGACTGGTTTAGTGGTATTGTGCACCACTGTCATGTGACAAAATTGAAGAATTCTTCATAAGGGACCTCATTGAAAGTTGTTTTATGGGAAAAAAGGTAAATTTCTGAGAAAAATTAGGAAAATTTTATTTTTCAATTAAAGCCTGATTCAATACCTTTCCAACGAGCTATCACTCGTTGCGATCGCTTTAGTAGTTTTTTTTTTTAAAACAACTTTCAATGAGGTCCCTTATGAAGAATTCTTCAATTTTGTCACATGACAGTGGTGCACACCACCACTAAACCAGTCACTATAAAAAAAAAAAAAATATGTAGGTACATTATTTTTTGCTGGGCAATCGATTGAGACTATTTATTTTAAAATCGGAGAGGGGTCGTCCAAAAGGTGATCGCTTTCATATGGAATTGCTCTATAATTTATACACTCATCTGCTAGAGCGTCTTCCGGAGAAGAAATAGAGACCCTGATCTTGGAAAGACTCCTCCTACTTTCTGAAATATCTCTATCCCGAGATTTGTACATTTTGCTATAAAAACATAGCTAAAAAGGCCCTCTTTAAACTTAAATTTTAGCCCCTTAACAGTCACCTAGAATGATGATTTATGCATTAATCTGCTAGCGCGTCTCCCGGAGAAGAAGTAGCTCCCATAATATTGGAGAGATTCCTCCTACTTTCTGAAATATCAAAGTGGGCTTTTTCAAAATTTGACACTACGGCTCAAAAGTCGGGACATCAGAATTCGTTTTAGAGGTATGGTTCCTTCGGCAAAGTTTCTTATTTTGATCCCTATAATACGATTTTTCTTGAACGTTGAGCGATTTTTAAATCGACCCGCCCTATTGAGTATAAATTAAAGTTCAATTATTTAATAAAAATTTTGTAAAAATTTTGTAAAAATTTTGTAAAAATATATTAAAAATTTTGTATTGAAAAATAATTGTGTAATAAAAAATGTGTATGTCTTTTAAGCCTAGTTAATTAAAATGAATCTTAAATTTTATAAAATTTATTGAATTTTTTTAATACTTGATTTTTTTCTTAATTATTATAATTTTTGTAATAATGCTGCATTTTGTGTAAGTTTTGCTTAATATGAGCTGGTTTTTTATTTAATAAATAAGCGTTTTTAATCATTTTCTTTTTGGTTTAATGATAAAGTTTTGTTTTTTTTTAAATATTTTTCAGCCATATTCTTATGAAAAAAAAAAATAAATACTGCCTTTTACTTATAGAGTTTGGTCGATAAAATCAACTGCAATTTTAATTAAAAACTAACTAATATTTCAGTTATTTTTAACTGTTACTGTTGTTTAAACGGTTTAAAAATAACTTATTTATTAGGTCATTTTAAATTAATGTTGTATACACATTTTAATCGCGATTGCAGATAATTTTTATCGACATAGTTCTCTCAAAGTACCATAAACTAAAATTTTTTAAATTACATTTTTTTAATCCGTATAAAAAAATAATTGTATTATAGTTAAGTGACAAATATACTTGCAGTAATATTGCACAACTTCTCGTTTCAGATCTTTATTTTATTACACAGAGAGAAAAATCATAGTGAAGTCAATTATTCGGGGTTGTTAGAATGAATCCACATAAAATTATTCGTTTTCAAAAAAAAAAATGGTATGTCCCGGTTTACACACGGCAATTTTACTTGCGCAATTCTTGAGTTTATAGCAGTGGGAGGAAAAGAGAATGGAAGGAGGTACAGACTTGCCCGTACACCAATTCCGTTTTGTTTTGTCATTTGTAATTTTCAACACTGCAGGTTGATATACGAAAATTGCTGAAACAAACTTTTCCTGTGTGAACACAAAAGCAAGTTCAAAGGAAAAATGAAGAAAAATTATATTATATTATATTTATATTTTTATTATTTTTTATACTCTGCATTATTTAGTAGCTTTAAATAGCCATATATGGCCTAAATAGGCTCGGTTATGTAAATTGAATAAAAAAAAAAAAAAAAAAAAAAAAAAAAAATTGCGCAAGTAAAATTGCCGTGTGTGAACCGGGACTATGTTGTGGTAGAAAACCGAATCATTTTATGTGAATTCGTTTTTCGGAACACCCTCCATTTTATATCCAATTTAAATTAACATCTGCTTCTTTACGGAAATGTTTAAATTAAGTATGAATCTTTTTAAAGTAAATATGATTCGAGTTAAAATAAACTTGTTGATATTTAAATTAAAAAGAAACAAACCAAGTTTGATTTCAAAGCTGTTTCTATTTAATTTAATGTGGTTTCTGCTTTATTTTATAATTTTTTTCTACGAGTACCATGCGATTTAAGAACTAAATCGAGAAATTGTGCTATTGCATGGGTAACTTTAGGCATATCTTATTTTTTTGCTATGAATTACTTCTGCTTATTTTGATTTTAATTATGAATACGTCTGTAAATTTTCAAAATTAGTTTTAATGTGAAAAACGCAAAATTTAGTTTTAGTGCAATTTTGTGAATATGCCTTTTTTTGTATTATTTTCATTGGATATAATTTTTGGAATAATTCTTTTCGATCTGCATAATTTCTTTACAGTTCTTCTGTTTCTTTTGGTTATAAAATATTAATTCAAAATTCATAAATGTTTCATAGCGTTATAGGAGGTTTATGGAATTGAATTTTAATACAAAATCGGTTCTATGAGCCTCTTACAAATTTATAAAACATTTATGAATTTAGGCTTTATTTTGTTAGCATTTAGGTGTTTTTTTTTAAATTAGTTTTTTAGGTGTAAAACTTAAATATACTAAATTAATATATGGGCTGTAATATTATTAATTTAAGATGAAAATTATATATTACTTTTTATATATTAAATTTTTTAAAGTATCTAATCTTCATCCGATAGATTGGTGTTGGTTAATAAGGTGGTATTATCCTCAGCTCCAGTTTCCTCAATATCCTAAAAATAAAATTGAATTTCCACAAAAAATCTCTATTAAACATTTGTTTCAAAAAACAAAAAATTGAGCTAAAAACAATATATGTTAATATTGTTAAATATTAGTCAGGGCAAGTTTTTTCGGCTTTTCATTTTTCCCATAATTTTGTAAAACTAACAATTTTCAAGATTATCGTCTAAAGAAGTTTTTTTTTTAATTTTTTTTAAGATTTTTGTTTAAAAATGCGGGCTAATTGTCATCAAAGCACCTACACTGTGACTGGTTAAAGCAGGACTTAGTTTGCCCTTAAAGGACCCATATCCTTGACGGGTTAAAGAACAGATCAAGTACAATTTGCCATTGCTGCGATGTTTATGACAAATATTGAAAGAACCGGTACCGTATTTGGTGAAAAGAGGAAATATGTATTAACGAGCAGTGGCAGCTTTATTTTATTGTTGCAATATTTTTTGAAATTTTTAATTTTGTTTTTTTATTTATTTTTTATTTTAGTTTTTTTTTGGAGAACTATTAAGTTTTTCTCTCTTTTTAATATTAATATTTTGGTAATTGTTAAAATTGTTCACTTTTTTAATTACTTTGATTTAACACTTTAAGCTATAAATAGCATTCTACAGAATTTCTTCTATTTTACTAATCTCGTTCAAGCGCTCTTTAAATATTAGCACTTTTTGTTACTTTTTTCATTTCCGTCATTTTTTAATACATTTTGACTGAAGTTTACTTTTTCGGGCACCCCTCAAACAAAGTAAAAAGTATGTGACTGCTTCTAGAATTAAAAAATATGTTTTTTCTATTATCGGTTAAGGCGGCTAGGCCCCCTATGCCCCAAAACCCCAGATAAAACACTTTTTTTAAACTCTAAAAGGGGGGGCATATTTTTTTAATTTTTTTAGGGGTGCCTGAAAAAGTAAACTGTTGCCTATTTTTTTATTAAAACCATTGAATAATAAATAATAATATCAATATTATAATAAATAAAATAAATTGTGGAATCATAATTTCTTCCTTGGATACAAGTTGGATATAATTTTTATTAAAAATAAAAATATTGTTTTTTTCGACCTTTAATTGTGCAATGAAAATGAAAATTTTTGGTCTTCAAAGTTTAGTAACGGCATGATGCTTGTTAGGAAAAGACCTAACCACGTGCTTGATTACTAAGAAGACAAGAATGGAGCAAAATTGATTATTAATAGGTTTTTTGTTAAAGTTCTGCCTATTATGGAGGCTCTAACTTTTCTAAAACTTCGGGTTCTGATGAGATCTTTAGCCAGATCGAAATACTAGTATCAACCTAGCTAAAATGTTTCATTTGCTTTATTTTTGTAAATATACGGAGGTTGAAAGCTCGTTATAAATTGGAAAAAAAAAGAAAATTATTCAAGTTCGAGGCCATACTCTATATTTCTTTATTACGTACGTTTGTTACGTCCTAACAAATAATCTATAGAGTTTTTTGTTTTCAAATTTATTATTTGACCCTTTCAGGAATGTGTTGATAGATCTCTTTCGGGAATTTTCTAGGTTCCCATCAACAGAACACGTTTTGAAGGTGGTAACAATCCCATGTCAAACATCAAACATTCATATAAACTAGTTTACTCACTACATGAGAACTAATATATGAGCTCGAAGTTAAAGATTATCACCATTGATCAAAAAATAAATTGAAAACTTGTTTGTTATGTCCAAGGTCCACCTTTGGTTGATCTATCAACACATTCCTGAAAGGGTCAAAGAATAAATTTGAACACAAAAAACTCTATAGATTATTTCTTAGGACAATATCCTAATAACAACCAACCAACCATGGCCTCGAACTTGAATAATTTTCATTTTCATTTCTTCATTGGATTGTAATAAATATGCAAGTAAATTGCATTTGTTTAAGTATACGCTGTATTCTAACATTTCACTTCTCTTCTTAGCATAGCAAAACACTACATCGTTTACCGCTGTCAAAACATGGGCGAATTCCATGAAAATTAATGCATCAAAGTGTTTTCACTATCAAAGTATTGAAAGTGACGCGAACAGTGTATGTATTTCAAAATAGGTATTTTTATTAATCTTAATAAATTGCAAAAAATATAATTTTTATTGTGTTTTAATTGGCTTGATTTAAGCTTGAAGATTGGGCTTGAATGCAGGGTTTTTAGTGTGCTGTTTGAACTTGAATTAAACTGCAAATCAAGGCTTTATTTCAAGCATTGTTACACTGTTATGTTCGACTGGAATTCAAGTCTCCATTTTGCTGGTTATTGAATTACAGTGTAAATCAAGTATAACTCAAGGCTTTAAATTGGAAAATAGGACTTGAATTACACTTAAATTAAACTTGAATTACACTTGAATTAAACTTGAATTCGTGCAAAAATTTATATCGGGTTATAACAATTATAATGTCAGGGTGGCTATATAAAAAAATTATTAAAAAATCACAGTTCCACCTAGGGCATATCACAGATTATCAACTTTATTTTATATTTGCAGTGTTGGTGTTCTTTCTTTTCAATTTGTTTATTGTCTTGTAGTGTTTTTGTTTTATTTTTATTTTCTTTGTACGAGGGCGGATCAATAAGTCCGTGACTTTTCGAACTTCCCTCGTAGTTATATGAAATGCAACACTGCTCCCATCAAGTACCACCTGTTAATAGACTACTGTCAAATTTTGAGCAAGTTCCTTTGCGTTTAACAGCTGTTCAAAACATACAACCTCGTGGATTTTTTTAAAAATGAAAATGATGGCGAGTTTGCCATCAATTGACCTTAAACGTCTTATATTATACCAATTTATTGGACCGATTTAACGAGGATTAAAAAAAAAACGACCCCATATGGCCAAGAAATGCTTATTTTATGGACCTCGAAAAATCCTATTTCTTGGAAGGGATAGAAAAATTGGAGAAATGTTGGACTAAGTGTATTAAGCTAAAAGGAGATTATGTTGAAAAATAATTTTTTTTTTTGCAAAAAAACTGTGTCTTATTCAAAAAGTCACGAACTTATTGATCCGCCCTCGTATTTAAACACACACATAAATAATATAACTTTGCTGTTAGCCAGCCATTAAATTCTTAGTTTTTGTTAATTTACTTAAATTATTGTTTTAGAACAACCACCTAATACGTTACAATGTGTCTTAAATGTGTCACTTGGTCTCTTTTTTTTATAAGAATCAGACAAAAAACCGGTCCCTGTAACCCGGACCCTGTAACCCGGACTAATTATTCTAGTATTAAAAAATAACATGTAGTGTCCGACCGAACAGTTCGGGTAAAAAATGCATTTGGTCGATATTCGGTATAGTAAAGGATTATGGATAATTTTGGCGAATGGGAAAATGTTTAGTGGGCTGATTAGATGCGATTTTGAGTGTCAAATTTAAAGAAAAGTCCATATTTAAGCAATAAATTTACTGTTCGGTCAAATTGAAAATAGTTCGGCGGCCGGACTTTTAACTTTATAGCTAAACTTCGGCTTTTTCCTTAAATGTGATACAGAAAATCGAAATAAATCGGCTCAACAAACATCCTATCAAGAAAAATGCGAACGGCAATGCTTTGGCCCAGTGGTTTCAACGGTGGTGTGAGCGTTGGCAGAGCGTTGGATTTCTAAAGATTTAATTGCTTTGCAAATCCCAAAATAATTATAATAACACCGGGCAGGGCTTGGCCGTTTCTTTTTTAAAACGTTGGCAAAGCACTGGCAATAAGCGCTTTGCCATTACCAAAACCAAAAACGACCAATAAAGTCCTACTTAGTAATTCACTTCAGTAAAGAGTTGTATTATTTCTTATTGAATGATTTTGGTAATTTGAACAGAAATAACAATAGCATTGCTTCAGCTAAGTTAATTACAAAATAATTGAATGTTTTTTTTTTATCAAATTATTTTTGTGATAAGTTAGCACGATTTTTTACTACAATTTTACTTAAGAAAGAAATTTGAAAATAATTTTCTTAAGTAAAATTTTAGTACAAAAACTATACTGTGTGCTGACTATAATAGGAGACCTTAATGTTCTTAACTTCAAATCATAAGTTGCAATTTAGTTTTGAATTTTTCCAATCTTGTAATTTTAAATTTTATAAAGGTATAGATTAGAAAAGTTGTTAAATACGATTTGAGTAAATACTTATTATGTACTCAAAAAAGTCAGTAAAGTCAGCATCATTTTTGCGGGGAGGATACTTGCAGAAAAATTGCTAATATCAGCAAAAAATTTGCTAAATTAACAATTTTTCTACAAGGAACCTTTGTAACCGGCTGTAACTTTTGAACCCGTAGGAATTTTTCCATGAAATTTTTTTTCTTAGAATCTTAAGAATATTTACTAAAATACAAAATTATAAAAAAAGTCGATTTCAAAAAACGGCCAATGTCGTGTCCCCCCTTAAGATTTGAAAAAGAGAAAAAAGAATTAAATTTTAAAGTATGTAAAATAAATTTAAAAAATAATATTCATTTGTTATTTTTATTAAAACCTGCTAGCTTATTTACATGCATTAAATTTCGTTTTTATAAACGGTTGTAAATTTAGTAAATCGAGCACTGGCAAAGCACTTTTGGCCAACGTTGGGAAAGCGTTGTGAACAAAGGCTGTGCCACTGTTGTAAATTTTGTAAATAAGTACTGGCCATGTACTTGTTGGCTATGTTGGGAAAGCGTTCTAAGTCAGTGTTTTTTTTATTTTTACGGTTGTAAATTTTGTAAAACAATAAGTATTGTAAATCAGTGCTTTGCCGGCACTTTATTTGTTGGACCAGTGGCAAACAGTGCTCAGCCAGTGCTTGATTTTTCAGACCATTGGCAATTTCTGGCTGGGATGTTTTCAATACCAAAATTTATCCTCCTTTCCTCTAGATACCAAAAAAACCGACCAAATATAGTTTTTTTGGCCGAACACTATTAACAGTTTTAAACAACTGCTACAAAATACAGTTTTTTACTTTAGTTGTTTTTATAAATAACAGTCACAATAAATGTTTGGTAGTTTTCCAAAGGAAAACCCGTAATTTACTAAGTTCTATCACGTGTTGATATAACTAAATTGTTATACCCCTACAAACTATACATAGACAACTCTTAATTAAAACTCATAAATATACAAACCAACAAAAAATTTATATAAATACTTAAAATAACAATTTAAAATAAATTGATAACAGCTTCAATACCTACTTACTAGGGTTGTCACTCGAATAAAAATTATTCGATTAATCGAATAAAAAAACAGAAAATTCGACGGAACAATTTAAAAAACATGAATTTCGAGTAACGAATAATTCGAACAAATTTTAACGATTAATCGAATAAAACGAATAATTAAAAAAAAAATACTTCTTTTAATAAAACTTTTTCGAAAATGTACCAATTTTGGGAAAATTTATTGAAAAAATGGTAATGCACAAAATAAAATCAAAACTCTCTTGAATAGGGAAGGAAGGAATTCACAGATAAAGTGCTATCGTTGAAATATAAAATGATTTTTAAAGTTTAAAGTACACAAAACTATTGCTATTTTACAATGGTAGCACGTTAGTTAGCTCTACTACCGTGAATTCAATTTATGTAGTTTCTACGGTAACTAAAATAAGATTTGAACAGCTCGATATACTTAAACTATTAACAATTTTAACAACCGTAATTTTTTCTTTACAAGATAACAATGCCAAATGGCGTATGATCGAGAAATATTTTGGCGTTACTATTGTCTAAAATTATAGTATTTGAAAATTGATACTAAAATCCATAAAATTTTGAGATGACGGGGTAAAATACTTAAATGATTAATGTATTTTTAAAATTATTTTTATACGTTATTCGTTCGATTAATCGAATAATTTTTAAAAATTAATCGTTTGATCAAAAATGGTTTAATCGTTAATTCGAACAAAATGCAAACCCGATTAATTGACAACCCTACTACCTACCTACATACGATAGACATTATGAACACACTTTATACTATATACAATAAATATCTACATTATAACCAGATCGATACATATAAACTGGTTTAAATTAATTAGAAAAATTTAAATAATAACCTTGAAGAAGATAAAAGATTGGCCAACATTAAAATTATTAACTTTCTAAAATATGAAGTTGTTGCTGTTTTAAATTTTGGTAGTCAACCAAATTTGAACTTACCTCTAAATTTTATGATTGAAATTTAAATAAAATGCATATTTTAAGATTTTTTTTTTTATGTAAAAAAATATTTTATTTTAAATATTATTTTTTGTGTTTTTTTTTTATTATTTAAAATATAATTTTTTTTGAAATTTGTCGTGTTTATGCCTAAAACCAAGTTTAACTTGGAATGTTTAAGAGAAATTATAGAATAGAAGTAGGACAATTGGAAAGTACATTTAAAAAGTTAAAATAAAACAAAATTTTATAGTTTTGAAAAGTGAATTTTTCTTTAACAAATAACTTAATTTGAGTGTCAATTAACTTTCTTTTTATTGTTATATTTCAAATTAAGTTACATCGAGGGCTTATAGTCAATATCCTTTATCTTAATAAACAGAACTTTGCAGGAGAGCATAAAAACTGTTTATTTTGCTTATTAAAAGTGTTTTTAAATTTCTATGTTTTACAATATTTTTTTAAAGCGACTACTCAATCTAACATATAATTTATTTTTAAAATTGTGCATTATTGGCAATTTTGTGGAACATAGAAGATTTTGCATATGAAAAAATCTATGTGTAAAATTTTTTTATTAGATAGAGGGTTTTGTAAAGTAATAAGAAACTAATATAATGAATTAGTTTATGACTTCCGTCAATTTTTTTTTAGTTTTTTTAGTGAAGTTAACAGCTATAATACAACAGAAGGTATAAAAAGTTGTGTTTTAAAGCAAAATAACTTAAAAATTACATTGTGCCTTAAATTTTTTGGAGTTTGTATTGGATTACAACTAAATAATTTAATTTAAAAGGCTTTTGGTTCACTGTGACCTTTATATGGTTTATTAAGATATGTGTTCAATATCAAATTAAAAACTTCTCTTTATCGTAAAATTGTATATGAAAGTACCTAATGTAATTTGCAAGTTTGTTATCATATTTTGTTGACAAAAGTCACTTTTATACAATTGAATAACAAATGTTGAAATGAGTAAGAAAACATTAAAGTTTTAAGCCCCAAACTAAAATGGGAGAATTTCCGATTTTCAAATAATATTCTTAAAATTTTCTTGAATTCAAATCAAAGGTAATCTTATGTTCTTTTTTTATTTTGTTGTTGATTTTTATTCGACCTTTCAATTATTATTTTGTTTATTTATAAACACAGAAAATTATTTACTTCCAGATTCCCGGATATTAGGTCCATAATAAAAAAAAAAATCTTCCTTAAAAACTACAATTCGCGATATTTTCAAAACAACCTACACGATATAAGAACTTTGGACATATTCCTGATATGCATGCATAATTTAGTAAGAAAATAATGCAATAGGAGTTTATTGGGAAAAATTTGTTTTGTATTATATGAAGAGATAGAGGATTTTTCTTTCACAAAAATGAGTTGTTTGAGATAGAGAAGTAACAAAATGAAAAACAAAATTTGCAAAAAAAAAATATGCTTCTGCTTTTTAATTGATACCATAGATGAGGCATATTGTACTGAATATTTTGCCATTAAAAACACATTTCGTAAAAATTTAAGATAGAGGATATTGAATATAGGCCCTTGATATGTAACATTTTTTTGTGTGTTTTTTATAAAAAAGTATTTTTGAAAATTTTATTTTTTTAAAAAAAAATATTTTAAAATAATTAAAACAAAATTAAACAAAAAATTAAAACGTAATGAAAAAAGTTTTTAACTTATTTTTTTTTATAGAAAATTATAAAAAAAAAATCTTTTTTTAGTAAAAAAAAAAAATATATAAAGTTTTTGCATATTTTGTATTATTTTTTTATAAAATAAAGGAAGCATATTTTGTTGTTGTATGAGAATGTTTGGAAGTTTTTTAAAAAACTGAATAACAAAGTTTTATAATAAAATAAACTAAAAGAAAAAAAATAATAAAAATTACAAAATTTTCAACTGTTGATGTTTACATAAAGGGTATGCATGTCAAAAATTTTGGTCTTGGAAAAATGCAAAAGTGTAAACTTTTTCAAAAACACAACAACAACAAACACAAGGAAAATATTTTTGCACATATTATTTTCTTTGTGTTTGTTCTTGTGTTTTTGAAAAAGTTTACACTTTTGCATTTTTCCAAGACCAAAATTTCTGACATGAATACCCTTATTTAAAATAATAATAATAAAAATGAATTAAATGCTTTTGCTTGTTAAAGTAGCCGGTACTCATAAGTTTAAGAATAACTGAATTTTAAATTTTAGAAAAATAATTCGAAAATATTTTTTTTTTTAACAGAAATTGCTCAGATAATAAGATTATGTTTTTAAAAGCTCTTAACAATTTATTTAAAGGTACAATATTTTCTAAAAAAATACCTATTTTAGTACACTTTCATTAAAAGAATTAAGAAACACTTTTAAACAGAAATTGCTCAGAAATTTATTTTAAGATACAATATTTTTTGTGTACGTGAATGAAGAAAAAGTATTATTTTAGTACACTTTGTAAGAAAATACCAATTTTAGTACACTTTCATAAAAAGAATTAAGAAACACTTTTAAATAGAAATTGCTCTGAAATTTATTTTAAGATACAATATTTTTTTGTGTACGTGAATGAAGAAAAAGTATTATTTTAGTACACTTTGTAAGAAAATACCAATTTTAGTACACTTTCATAAAAAGAATTAAGAAAGCCTTTTAAACAGAAATTGCTCAGAAATTTATTTTAAGATACAATATTTTTTTGTGTACGTGAATGAAGAAAAAGTATTATTTTAGTACACTTTGTAAGAAAATACCAATTTTAGTACACTTTCATAAAAAGAATTAAGAAACACTTTTAAATAGAAATTGCTCTGAAATTTATTTTAAGATACAATATTTTTTTTTGTACGTGAATGAAGAAAAAGTATTATTTTAGTACACTTTGTAAGAAAATACCAATTTTAGTACACTTTCATAAAAAGAATTAAGAAAGACTTTTAAATAGAAATTGCTCTGAAATTTATTTTAAGATACAATATTTTTTTTGTACGTGAATGAAGAAAAAGTATTATTTTAGTACACTTTGTAAGAAAATACCAATTTTAGTACACTTTCATTAAAAGAATTAAGAAACACTTTTAAACAGAAATTGCTCAGAAATTTATTTTAAGATACAATATTTTTTTGTGTACGTGAATGAAGAAAAAGTATTATTTTAGTACACTTTGTAAGAAAATACCAATTTTAGTACACTTTCATAAAAAGAATTAAGAAACACTTTTAAACAGAAATTGCTCAGAAATTTATTTTAAGATACAATATTTTTTTGTGTACGTGAATGAAGAAAAAGTATTATTTTAGTACACTTTGTAAGAAAATACCAATTTTAGTACACTTTCATAAAAAGAATTAAGAAAGACTTTTAAACAGAAATTGCTCAGAAATATATTTTAAGATACAATATTTTTTTGTGTACGTGAATGAAGAAAAAGTATTATTTTAGTACACTTTGTAAGAAAATACCAATTTTAGTACACTTTCATAAAAAGAATTAAGAAAGACTTTTAAACAGAAATTGCTCAGAAATTTATTTTAAGATACAATATTTTTTTGTGTACGTGAATGAAGAAAAAGTATTATTTTAGTACACTTTGTAAGAAAATACCAATTTTAGTACAATTTCATTAAAAGAATTAAGAAACACTTTTAAATAGAAATTGCTCAGAAATTTATTTTAAGATACAATATTTTCGTTTGTACGTGAATAAAGAAAAAGTATTAATTTTAGTACACCTTCTAAAAAAATACCAATTTTAGTACACTTTCATAAAAAGAATTAAGAAACACTTTTAAATAGAAATTGCTCAGAAATTTATTTTAAGATACAGTATTTTCGTTTGTACGTGAATAAAGAAAAATTATTAATTTTAGTACACCTTCTAAAAAAAATACCAATTTTAGTACACTTTCATAAAAGAATTAAGAAACACTTTCATAATACAGGGTGGCCCAATATTACCGAAATGGTTTGAATTCCTTATAACTTTTTTATTATAATTTTTTATTATTATTTCTTTTCAGTATTTTGTAAAGACTTGGGGAATTTAAAATGGAACAGTACACAATTGAACAACGTGCCTAAATCGTTGAACTTTATTTCTCAAATCAACGGTCCATTGCTTTGACTCACCATGCATATCGTCATTATTTTAATGTGCGGGTTGGACCCTCAGAGTAAACAATATACCGTCTGGTTGCAAATTTTCGACAATAAGTGGCAGTAAGGAACTTTCCTAGTGCCGGCAGTAGACGAACGGTGCACACTGATGACATTATTGAACGGGTACAGGAGAGTATTCGAGAAGATGGAGAAACATCAACCAGGAGTCGTCCGACACAACTTGGCCTCTCACGAGGGTCGCTGCAGAGAATTTTGCATACAATAAGAATGTTTACTTACAAAATTCAACTTGTACAAGAATTGAAACCGACAGATTACCAGCAACGACTTGATTATGCAATTCATTTCCCGGAAGAAGCCGAAGAAAATCATGATTTCATTCATAATTTAATTATGAGCGACGAAGCCCATTTCAAATTAAATGGGTTCGTTAATAGGCAAAACTGCAGGATATTAGCTACCGAAAATAAAATAGTACAAAAGCGACAATTACACCCACTTAAGTGTACTGTTTGGTGCGGCGTTTCGTCTGAAAGGATAATTGGCCCATTGAACAGGGTGTCGCCGTTTCCATCACTGGTGTTCGATATGGGACAAAGTTGAAAAAAAATTGTAAGGACAGTCGTGGAAAATCATCCTCAAGTATGGTTCCAACAGTATGGATCCACAGCGCACAATGCGAGCGGACACAATGGCTCTTATACGCGACATCTTAGGTGAAGGAATTATTTCACGTACAAGCGATTTTAATTGGCCTCCACGTTCACCGGGTTTAACCGCGCCAGACTGTTTCCTTTTTGGGTTATTAATAAGCCTAGAACCATCCAACAATTAAAAAACAATATAAGCTACGATCGCAACATTATCACCCCTATCGTGAATAAAAAGGGAAATGTTTGTTCCCATGTAATTTTCATTCCCCCTCAAGTAAAAATTGGTATCGTGAATATACCCTGAAAATGTATTATGCTATTCACGAGTTATGATTAGACAAAGGGAACAAATTTCGAGGGAACTTTTATTCACGATTGGAATTGAGTGAAAAGAGAAAACAATTTAAGGGAAAAAATATTCACGATAGGGGTGTATAACACAAGAAGTTTTTGCGAAAGGTTATGGAAATTTTTTTTTTTATTAAATTAAAAATATATTCCTCATTAATATACTGTAATTATGTCTTAAATAAAAAGTTATAATGAACTCAAACCCCTTCGATCATTTTGGGCCACCCTGTACAAAAGAAATTTTCAAATATCAGAGAATTTTTTTTATAGAAAAATTCTATAAGAAACTGAAACGTATTTTATTGAAAACCATTTTAAAATGTTTTCAAAATCTGCAATTTTTTCTCTACAAAAAATGTATCCAAATTTTTCTATACAAAGAATTATTGATAATTTTCCATAAAACTTATTGGAATCTGTAGAAATATTCAATAAAAACTTATCAGAAACTCAGAATTTTTAAGTAGAAACTTGTTTCAAACTCTAAAAAATTTTCTATAAAACAAACATTCTAGGAAAAGAAATATTTTCTTAAAGGAACATTTTCTTAAAATATGAAAAAACTAAGATTTTATTAAAGAAAAATTTCACAACGTGAGAAATTGTTGCTCTAAAGATATTTTGTAATTGTGGCAAATTTTCTATAGTTTTTGAAAATTTTTTGTAGAAAAAATTATAAATTATAAAAATTTATTTTCTGTAGAAAAAATTCTTAAAATTTTTCTATAGAAAAAATAATTGAAAATCAGAGAATTTTTTATGAAAATATTCGAAATCTGTTAAAATGTTCAATAGAAAAAATTTCTCTAAATCACAAAATGTTTGTATAGGAAAATTGTCTTAAAATCTGAAAATGTTTCTATTAAACAAACATTTCAGAACAGATATTTTTTCCATATGAAAAATGTCTTTGAATATAAAAAAATTTTAAGGAAAATTTGCTTAAAATCTTAAAAATCTAAGATTTTATTAAAGAATAATCTCATAACGTGAGAATTTGTTCCTCTAATAATATTTTCTAAGTGTGACAATTTTTCTACGGTTTCTGAGAATTTTTTTATAGAAAAATTTTTAAGAACATTTTTACAGAATCATATTCGGAATTTATTTTCAATAGAAAAAATATCTCTAAATCTCAGAATTGTTCTACAAGAAAATTGTCTTAAAATCTGAAATTGTTTCTATTAAACAAACATTTTAGAATAGAGATTTTTTCCACATAAAAAATGTCTGAGATTACAAACCACTTTTTTGAAGAAAAATTTTCTTAAAATCTTAAAAATCTAAGATTTTATTAAAGGATAATCTCATAACGTGAGAATTGTTTGCCTCTAAAGATATTTTCTAATTGTGACAATTTTTCTACGGTTTTTGAGAATTATTATATAGAAAAATTTTTAAGAACATTTTTACAGAATCATATTCGGAATCTGTTTTTAATAGAAAAAATATCTCTAAATCTTAGAATTGTTCTATAGGAAAATTGTCTCAAAATAAAAGAACTTTTCTATAAAACAAACATTTCAGAATAGAGATTTTTTCCACATAAAAAATGTCTGAGATTACAAACCACTTTTTTAAAGGAAAATTGTCTTAAAATCTTAAAAATCTAAGATTTAATTAAAAATTAATTACAGAACGTGAGAATTGTTTGCCTCTAAAGATATTTTCAAATTGTGACAATTTTTATACGGTTGATGAGAATTTTTTTATAGAAAAAATTTTAAGAACATTTTTACAGAATCATATTCTGAATCTGTTTTCAATAGAAAAAATATCTCTAAATCTTAGAATTGTTCTATAGGAAAATTGTCTTAAAATCTGAAATAGTTTCTATTAAACAAAGATTTTAGAACAGAGATTTTTGCTTATGAAAAATGTTTTAGAATATAAACCACTTTTTTAAAGGAAAATTTTCTTAGAATCTTAAAAATCTAAGATTTTATTAAAGATTTATTTCAGAACGTGAGAATTTGTTGTCTTTAAAGTTATTTGAAATTGTGGCAAATTTTCTAGATTCCGAGAAGTTTTTTTAATGAAAATTTTTATTTTTTGGGTGTCCTTAAAAAAACTTTAGAACTTTTTTACAGAATCGAATAATTTGTTGTTTTAAAAATTTTTTTGTTTCTCTAAATATTTTTTCTTATTCTGAAAAATGTTCTACAGTTATTTTTAAGAAAAAATTTTAGGTCCTTAATAAACTTTTAAAACTTTTTTATAGAAACTAAAAATTTGGGATTTTTGTCATCTTTTTAAAATTTCTTTTTCGTTATTCTTTTAACTTATGAGTTTAGTTTAGTTTTGTTTTTATACAAAAAGTAGAATTAAAAAGTTATTAATTAACCTCTTTCAAAGGCTATTTTGTTTTAAGTTCTACTTCAAAGTTATTAGATTTTTTTTTTTTTTGTGTATGGAAAAAATCCTTAAGTATTAGAAATAGATGTCTTATTTAACCTTAGCTTTAGTAATAATAGGAGCACTAGGTGATTGATCAGCTTCGGGTAAATCTGATTCACGTTTACTACGTTTTGTTTTTTCCTTAGGATTCTTTTTCTTTTGGGAGGCTGATGACTGTAATTTGGCTAATTGTTTAGCTTCACGTTTGGCCTGCAATTGCTCGGTGATAAAGGAAAAGATTAAATAACCTTGTAAAGCCATTAAAGATACTAAAGCCAAAAAGCCGCGTAATTTACTCGACGAAGTGGCTACTACACCGTAGTATAAAGTTAAGACTCCAATGACCATGGTGGTAAAACGAACAAACACAAAAACGGTTGAATTGACAATGCGGGCACTGGCCAATTTTTCATCTTTATCAAAAACACCAATCATTTGGAAGATATGAGCCACAATTTCACTTAAATAGTGTAGAGTCAATAAAACCAAAGCAATACGTTGGAAACCAAAACTATAGGCCAAGCAAATAACTGAGAAACCACAGATGGAGTGAATTATTTTGGTTTGTTGCTCTTCTGGGCGTACCTTTTGGAAATATAATTCTGGCAGCATATGAAGATAATATGACATTTGTATAATAAAATAGAATTTATGCAAAAAAGTCATGGGATGATTTGGGAATTCATCCCATAATAGAGAGAATTTACTAAAATAACCCTCTTTTAAGATGACATTGCAACCCCACAAGAAAGACATCACATAAAACGTTACCAATTGACCACTTTCATTAAACAGCGACAACTTGAATTTTGATAAATGCAATTTTTTGGAAATTTTATCCAAAACAAACTCCTGGATAATGGCATGCATGATGATGCAGGTTAAAGTGTAAAAGAATACCGCACAATAGTCCTTAATGCCAGCCATATAAGTGTAAGGTTTGCCGTAAGGTTGTTCACGTGTCGGTACCTCACCCGATACATTGTGATGCAAAGATATAAATGCACTGGCGAAGGGAGCGGTGGATTCATCCATTAAGCCCAATACGAATACCATGGCCACACAGGATATAATATCGGCATGATTTTGTATAACGAATTCATGACTTAAAATCGGAGGATTTTTTGAGGAAGTCTTACGTCCTCCCAAACCAGGTTTAATGGCCATTATAAAAAAATTATCTTTTTACTTCTGCTGCTTCTTCGTAACCTTATAATGTTCCGCCACAAAACTCTTGTCAAGTTTATTTTCTTTCCAATTTCTTTTTGTTAATTAATTTATTTTTTTTTTAATTTTATTAAATTTTTTGATTTTTTTTTTTTATATCCACCACTCCTTCTATTCACTTTCTTGTTCCGTTTACTACTGTTAGTAGTATAAAAAATATTTTTTCTTGTCTTATTTCTATAAACGCTTTTTTTTTGTGTTCACTCGGGGCTTTTTAGTTTTTTTTTACACGTCAAATTTTGTATAGTTAACGGCCAGAAGAAAAAAAAATGCCACGCAGCAAATCCGACGTTTTTTAGTTTTTCAATGCAATCAAAAAATTAAAGAGCAAATTTAGTCTTTAAGAGACTTCTCCGCGCAACTCTCTTTTTAATACTCTCTAAAAAATTGACATTTGAAGTCAATTTTCAAAGAGATATTTGCAGTTTTTGTTTTGATTATTATATTCTTTAGTGTAAACAATAGAAATTGTTAAATTATATTGTCACAACAATTACTAATCAAATTTTATTTTACTATTTGTATTTTGTTTTATTATTTCATAGTTTAATTAATTTTAGTAATTGCGATGATGTGGCAACAAAACAAACCAGAAAATAATGTGGCAGCACTAAAAGAAAATGCTGATGTGGCCACTCTGTAAAAGAAATCACAAATCGTTCCATTAAAAATAGAATGTCACTAAAAGTAATATACAAAATATGAACATTTCTATTTTCCACTACAAGTGTTGCCATTTTAGCATTTTTTCTGCTAGATTTAGCTGATTAAAATTGTAAATTGCATATTCTTTTTTCCAAAAATATGCTAAATGCTTTTTAGCGTATATCGCTTGTTTAAAGCCGATTTTTAGCATAGTTTACAAAAAAGTATTAAATTATGTTAATAAAAGATTACACCACCAAAATAACATAAAAATAAAAAAAAAAATTTGTTGTAATATATTAGAACTTGAAAAAAAAACCGGATTATTAAAGAAAACACGAATTTTTGCAGGTTTTTTGATATTTAAATGAGTTTAGGGTAACTCATTAAATCTTTTAAAATCGCCAAATTCAATTTTTTATATAATTGAGGTTACGAATATTTAGTTTGCTCTAAAAATATAAAGTCTTTAATATTTTTTGATGACTTTTCGGTTTAAGTCTTAAGGTAATTAAAACATTTTACTTAATACACGTTTTGGTGAAATTTATACAGCGCTTTAGTTGTCAAAAATCGAAATATGTTTGAAAAAAAATGCTGATGTACTCGCTGCGAATGAAAAAAATTTAAATGTTTGGCACTTTATGAATTTAGTCCATTGTGAAGATTTACTCTATATACCTAACTTGGTTCTCAAACAATATTTTTTATAAAAAAATGCGAAAAAGTAATTAAATTTCGCAAAACTTTTAAAAAGTTTATAAAGTTTTTACATTTAAAGTGTTTAACCCTATCACTACCCTTGTACGATAATGAAATAAAAATTTTAATTTTTGTTTAAATATGTTCATTAGGATATTGGTCATTGAAAAAAAATCATTATATGCATAAACTGTTGATCATTGCTATATAGTGGAGATATTTATTAAAAAAGTCGATTTTTTATCAGCCTTTATCTACGAAATTGCAAAAGTTTCAAATAAAATTGAGAAAATTTTAAATAAAATTGAGAAATAAATATGAGGAAATACCAAATTAACTTGAATTGTCTTCTTTTATTTGAAAACATCTTTATGAATTACACCATTTTCAACTGCAATTGATTGAAATTAAGAAATTCCAAATAAAATTGAGATTTTTTATTTAAAATAGGGACACATCCCAAATACTTTCATTATATTTAGTTGAAGAAATAAATGTTAAATCTCAAATAAAAATGAGGAAATACCAAATTAACTTGAATTGCCTTCTTTTATTTGAAAAAATCTTTATGAATTACACCATTTTCAACTGCAATTGAAAACTTTTGATTGAAATTAAGAAATTCCAAATAAAATTGAGATTTTTTATTTAAAATAAGGACAAATCAAAATTTCTTTCTTTTCTATATTTAGTCCAAGATTTAAAACCACATAGATACCTCCAGAAATAAATGTTAAATCTCAAAAAAATCTATCAAATTCTTCCCGACATATAACGTTCTGTTTTATTTTTATAGTAAATTACTATTAAAATCATTTTTCTCAAATTCTTTTGGAATTTTCCCATTCTCATATTGAATTTTTTGAATTTGATATAAAATGTTCTCAATTTCAAATGAAAAATCTATATTTTAAATAAAAAGTCTCAATTTCAATTGTAATTTTCTCAATTACCAGTATCAAATATAAATTTCCTATAGAATTTTCTTAATTTTAAATGGAAAATCCCAATTTCATATAGAATTTTCTCAATTTCAATTAAAAACACTAAATTTCATTAGATAATTTGACAATGTTAGTTGGAATATCTGAATTTCATGTAGAATTTCATCAATTTTAAATAGAAATTCTTAATTTCATATGAAATTTTCTAAACTTAAATTGAAAAATCTTAATTTCATTTAAAAAATCTTATTTTGAAATGGAAAGTCTAAATTTCATTTCTAATGTTCGCAATTTTGATGGAAAATGGTGCAGAAACTAATTACTGATAACTTTTGCGGTGACTTATAAATATAGCTGAAACTTTGCACCCTAGGGTTTGTTATACAATAAGGAATATGCACAACATTGTAGAGATCGCAAAATCTAGCTTTCATATTTTGTTAGACCACTCTAGTGGACATAATGTTAATAATTTAAAACAAAAAAACTAGAGAATATCTTAAATTTGGGATATTTGTTAAAGTCTTTTACATTAATGGTCATAACTTTCGAATTTATCCATAGATTTTCTTTGGAAATGACTTGTTTTCTTGGTAGAAGTATTACTTTTAAAATATTGAACATTATGGGACAATTCAGATATAAATTGGTCTCTTCTTCAGCTGTTTGCTTAAAGTTTAATTACATTTTATGGCTACATTAAACTGAAGAAATGTTTTTTTGACTTTAAATTGAGTTTTAATTGTGTATTAAATAGGGTAGGTTTTTTAAATTCAAGTGTCTTCAAATACGTTTTTAAAACACTTACCTGATATGTTGCCAACGGCTATTCACGGCCCATGAATAGCCGTTGGTAACCCGTGCATTACGGGTTCGAAAGGAAATACGTGGTGGTTGCGGCACATTTAATCAATAAGTTTGCATATTTTTAAGCACTTCTAATTAAGTTCGAATGTTTATTTATATTATTTAATATGTTCTTATTAGTTTTGTATAATTAACACGATATTTAAATATTTACATTACAAAATACGCGATAAAAACACTTTTTTTTAGTAAAAATCTGCTTTTCTAATACGGGTTGGCATATATAATTCAATAGGCATTACAAGGAGTCTGCGGAGGAGTGATGGTCTTTTATTGAACTTAGACGTAATGGTCTTTGAATGAACTTTTTCCAAAATCTTTGGCCAAGGTAGCAATTTAAAGCAGCCAAATTAAAGCCAACATACAGGGGTCCCTGAGAATTGCTTCATTGTATTAAAATATATACATTCTTATAAATTCTGGGTCTAGATCTTTCCTCTGGTAGGCTAGCAAGTATAATGTCGTACTTGACCTAAGACTCCTGAGAATTTCAACATTATAATGATTACATCTTTGGATTCTTCTAGATTTTGTCTATGCAGTCTTCACTGGCCGGCCAGCAAGTATATTGGCAAACTTTTCGTTTTTTTTTGCAAAAAATCAGTGGCTGACATGTTGAGCCATTACACAAGCACTTTTTTAAACAAATTTAATAACTTTTTATTTAGTTTTTATAATTTTCAACACTTTTTTAACACTTTTTGCAAAAATACTTAACAATTTTATTCCCGGCAAAAAATTGCTTAATAACGCACTGAGTTGTATAAAGGAGTAGCTTTTGGTATGAAGTAGTTGTTTAAAAGAGCAGGATATGAAAATAATTTTGCATCGAGTAATTGTTATTTTTATGGATACTCGATACTTTAAAGTAATAAACCGATATTTTCGAAATTGTATTGTTTATAGAAAAACAATATAAAATACAAGAAGAGAGAAATTAAAGGTGAAAATTTAAAAGAAACAAGAAACAAGTTAAAAAACATTGAATATTTCATAGCCATCAACATTTGGATACTTTTTTGTGGGTTCTAATAACAATAGTCGAAAATGAATCAAAATACATATTTTTGAAATTAAAAATAAAATTATTGTCAAATATTACTAACTTATTGGACGAAAATATGAGACCTCCAAATGGCACAAAAATTTTGGCAAATGTGCACTTTATAGGGCGTTCCTCAAACAAAACAAAAATGACTACACCATCTTAAATTAAGAAACAATTTGTTTTTATCTCGTACTAAGGGGCCTTCTCTGTCCAAAAACCGGTACGCGTAGTAACAGATAAGTGTAGATACTCAAATGAAAGTAAATTTCCTCAGATTTTTCATTATCCGTGATTTGAGGCGTCTTCTAGATCTATTTTACGGATATTTTAGGTAAAAAAATGAGGAAAGAATCGGAAAATTAAAGCAAATTGGCGATTTTTGTATTTAGTTTTCTCTACTTTGAAATTCATATAATAAGCGCAATGAAAATCGATTAAAAACGTTCGGATTGCTTTTTTAACACCAGTTTATTGCCATTATCCATTATGTTTACACTAAGTCGATTTGTCACATTCATAACACCAGGGTCTGGCCAGACCCGGTACAAAACTAGACAACTTTATATGAAAACGTAAAAGTTAATACAAATATTTTGTGTGAATACGACTGATAGACGAAGTCAACTTCTTCTATCCCTTCATTATTCCTTTCCATTTTTTTAAAAATATCAACAAAACACAAACTATACACAACCACTATTTCGAATCACAATTTCAAATGAACTGTTTATTTTCTTTGCAGCTCATGCACATTATTAGTTCAAGTAAAGTGTTCTTGCAATTCACAGCCTACTTAGTTTTCTCAGTTATATTTTTGAAAAGCAACGTTTACTTCGTTTTGAAAATTGGAAGCAATTTGTTTAAAATTTCGGAAGAAATTGTTGCAATACCTGTTAAAATATTAAGAAAATGTTGCGGGTCTGGCTAGACCCAGGTGGTATGGATATGACTAGAGTTTTAAAAACCCTAAACTTTACACCCCCTAGCAAAAAAAAAGAATTAAATGTGCACTAAACTGTAATAAAATGTATCCTTGAGGATATCATGGTATATCATTACTTAGCTTCTAAGGAAGTATAAAAAATACACGACAAAAAACAAAAAGGGCCTGGCCGGGACCTGGTGTAAGCATAAGGGTTAACAATCGAAAACGCTCGATTTTCTTCCAAAAAAAGTTTAAAATTGTTAGTGTTTTCTAAGTTAGTGCCGCAAGCAAAAATGTGCTATAAAAATCGCGAGAGGAATTTTTTCATGTACTGTTAGTACATGTACTGGTATAGTGTCGAATTTTAAGCTTTTACAGTACTGGCATGGTGTCGAAATGATGTAATTGAATCCAGTAGTTTGCTAGTACTTTAGATAAGATAATTTATTTTTTAGCCGGTACTTTATCAAATTTTTTTTTTACCAAAAGTAAGAAAAATAACCAATAATTATAATAATTATTTTCTCAGCTCATATAAAAAATGCGACTTTTATTTTAAGTGATAATAAATTTAAATTAAAAATATGGAAATTATCCACATTTTCAATGCCAGTTCGAAAGATGAGATTTCTCGCATCTTTCGAACTGGCGTTTCCACGTCATTAACTCCGATATTTGACCTACTAATATATCGTTAAGTGGGATGCAAACATAATTTTGGACTTGCGCGAAAAAAATAGCTTTGTTATGAACGAAATTCATATAAGGTTCTTTTGCAGGCAGTAAAATTTGGCAAATAGAATTTAAAAATTGTTATTGGAAACAATTTAGATATTTTAGTTTTGTATTGACTTTAACTCAGAAAAATTACCGCCCTATATATACCAATATACAAATGTACTTTTTTTGTGATTAATTATTTTAAACACTTATTATTAATTTCTATATTTTATTTTTTGAATTCCTTTTTTAAACTTAATTTGTTATCTTTTTGTTCTATCGACAGGGACTAAATTAATATTTTTAGTCCAGATTTGAGGAGTTCGGAATAAAAACTTTGGTTTTCGTTAAACACAGTTTGTTAAGTCGATTATTCGTTAAATCGGAATTCCACAGCATTTTAAAAAACCAAATTTTATTGAAATTTCTAATTTAAACAACGTCGTAAATTTGCTGAAAACAGTGCTGGTAATGCACCTTGTGAGTGGTACTGGCATATTGAGAAAAACAGTGTTGTCCCAGTACTATTTTATTTGTACCGTGGGAAATTTGTACACCATACAAATTCATCTGTAGATCAGTTAGAAAAACATCAGTTATGCCAAAAATATTATAAAATATCTGAAAATAAAATAAAATAACTTTTGTTTCTGTTAAAACTAATATTATTTTTTTAGTCGATTTCCTAACAACTAAAATCTTTATAAAAAAAGTCAAAAATATATTTAAAAAATTCAAGTGTAAGATACATATTTCAAAAAATATATAAATTTAAAGAAATCCAAATTTCGAACTTGTCCGTGAACACCAACTGAAAGATAAAAAACGTTGGATTTTAAACCGCAGTTTTCACTGAAACAGAATTAAAGTGAAAATCACCAAAACTGTGAATAGACAACATTTGTTTCTAGCAAATTCGTGTGTATTTGTTATTATTATTAATAAAAAAATATAATGATTATTTTTAAGAAACCAAATCCAAATAATACTTTTAACAATTAAATCGGTTATTAGCTACTAATTATAAATTTTGCTTTAACTAAAACTTAGTAACATTTGGAAAATAAAATTAGTTATATTCAATTAAATTATTTAACCGAAGCTCAGCAAGTGAAATTTCACCTGAGACTCAGTTGAAAATTTAGTTGCCAATAACTAAGAAAATTTTTCGGAGTTAACAAAAAAACTAAAGGAAACTAAATACAAAACCCGTCCAATTTGCTAAAATTATCCGACTCATTCCCCATTTATGTACCTAAAATATCTTTAAAATAGATTTAGAGGGAGCCAAAAATCAAGGATCATGAAATCCTGTGGAAATTTCCTTTCATTTGAGTACCCACACTATATGTTATTACGTGAACAGGTTTTTGGCCCCTGTATGTCCCCAAGGGCACGGCCCTCGTAACCTAAGATAAAAAACAAATTTCTTTTTTAATTTCAGTTTCCTTTTGGAAAGCTTGTAATTTTTACGATAAAATTTTTAAAATTCAAAAATGTTTGTTTTGTTTGATACATTTTCGACTCATGGATGGCGAACACCCCAAAAAAAGTATCCGAATTTTGCTGGCTGGGAAATATTTAATGTTTTTTAATTTTTTTCTTTTAACTTTTCACTATCAATTTACTTCTTTTTGTGTTTAGTATTGTTTTTCTATTCAAAATACAATTTTGGAAATATCGGTTTAAAACTTATAAGTAGCGAGTACCCATCAATATAACAATTACTCAATACCCACAAAAATGATGAAAATTTTCATATCCTGCTCTTTTAAACAACTGCTTTATACCAAAAGCTACTGCTTTATACAACTCAGTGCGTTAGTAAGCAATTTTTTGCCGGGAATAAAATTGTTAAGTATTTTTTGCGAAAAGTGTTGAAAATTATAAAAACTAAATAAGAAGTTATTAAATTTGTTTAACTTGTTTAAAAAAGCGCTTGTGTAATGCCTCAATATGTCAGCCACTGATTTTTTGCAAAAAAAAACAAAGTGCCAATATACTTGCTGGCCGGCCAGTGAATAGACTGCATAGACACAAAATCTAGAAGAATCCAAATATGTAATCATTATAATGTTGGAATCCTCAGGAGTCTTGAGTCAAGTTCGACATTATACTTGCTAGCCTACCAGAGGAAAGACTCTAGACCCAGAATTTATAAGAATGTATAAATTTTAATACAATGAAGCAATTCTCATGGACCCCTGTGTGTTGGCTTTAAATTGGCTGCTTCATATTGCTACCTTGGCCAATGAGTTTGGAAAAATTTCAATCAAATACCATTAAGACTAAAGACATATCACTCCACCGCAGGTTTCTTGTAATGCCTATTGAATTATATATGCCAACCCATATTAAGAAGAGCAGATTTTTACTAAAACTTTTTAAGTGTTTTTATCGCGTATTTTGTAATATAAATAATTAAATATCGTGTTAATTATACAAAATTAATAAGAACATATTAAACAATATTAAAAAACATTCAAATTTAATTCAAAGTGCTCAAAAATATGCAAAACAATTGATTGAATGTGCCGTAACCACCACATATTTCCTTTCGAACCCGTAATGTACGGGTTACCAACGGCTATTCACAGGCCGTGAATAGCCGTTGGCAACATATCAGGTGAGTGTTTTAAAAACGTATTTGAAGACACTTGAATTTAAAAAAACTACCCTATTTAATACACAATTAAAACTCAATTTGAACTCAAAAAAACATTTCTTCAGTTTAATGTAGCCATAAAATGTAATTAAACTTTAAGCAAACAGCTGAAGAAGAGACCAATTTATATCTGAATTGTCCCATAATGTTCAATATTTTAAAAGTAATACTTCTACCAAGAAAACAACTCATTTCCAAAGAAAATCTATGGATAAATTCGAAAGTTATGACCATTAATGTAAAAGACTTTAACAAATATCCCAAATTTAAGATATTCCATATTTTTTGGTTTAAATTATTAAAATCATGTCCACTAGAGTGGTCTTACAAAAGAAGAAAGCTGGATTTTGCGCTCTCTACAATGTTGTGCATATTCCTTATGGTATAATAACTCTAGGGTGCAAAGTTTCAGATAAATTCGTTAACTTTTATAATGCCCGTAATTTCAAGCAATATTTACCTACCGGTGCTTAAATACCTACCCGATTTTGTTCGTGTATACGGGTAGATATCTAAGCACCGGTAGGTATCTATTGCTTGAAATTACGGGCATAATGGCCCGTAATTTCAAGCAATTCAGATTTTCCATTTAAAATTGTGAAATTATCAAATGAAAATCAGAGTTTTTATTTGAAATTGCGAAAATTCTATATGAAATTGGGATTTTCCATTTGAAATTAAGAAACTTCTATAGGAAATTTATATTTAATACTGGTAATTGAGAAAATTACAATTGAAATTGAGACTTTCTATTTGAAATAGAGATTTTTCATTTGAAATTGAGAAAATTCTAAATAAAGTTGAGTGTTTACGCTGGAATTGTGAAAATTTAAATTTAAATTGAGACTTTTCTTGTTAAATAGATATTTTTTATTTGAAATTGAGATATAACTAAAATTTTTTATTGAAATTCAGAAAATTTCATATGAAAATGAAAAAAACTCCAAATTAAATTGAAAAAAAATGATATTTAAAGCATGTGCTTCAAAAATACTACATTAGAAAGATATATCGCACTTGATCCACAAGAGGGTATTAACTCAAAATTTTTAAAATATCACTTTTTTCAAGAAATCAACTAACACCATCAATATCTATCTATTGTAAAAATTTCAACGTATTCCGATTTACTCTTTCATATCGAAAACCACTTTTGAGACCATTTTCATGATAATGTAGTGATTACCTTTATTTCAACAAAAAGGTATTATTTCGAGTTAATACAAAAGTTCAAATAGAAATGAATCGTATATTTTCATAAAAAAGGTATTATTTTGATTTGAGCCTATTTTATGTTAAAAATAATCAAACTGTTTTATTTATATTTGGTTGTATTTTGAGTTGATACTGTTTTGTTGATAAAATTTGTTTTATTATATAAATTTAAATCGATAAAATTTCAAAAAAATGGTTTAACTCAAAAAATTGATTTTTTTTGCAATGAGTGGTAAAATTTAAAACAAAAACAATGTATATATATTTTCAAATGGAATTTGCTTATTATGATATGTTTGAATTTTTAAATTCTGTTAGAATGTGGCCATAAACAGTTTTTTGACTCTACTGAAAATTTTAAAATTTTGAGTTAATACCCTCTTGTTGATCAAGAGCGATATATTAAAAATAATTTTACTGATTTTCAAAAATCTTTTGTTAGAACTGACCATTATTCCCTGAGATATGTGGTTTTAAAACTTTGATACATATGTATATACACAGAGAAATAAAGTGCCAACCGAATTGAAAAGTGTATATTAATGATAACCACTTATAAATTCAGTTACTACAACGATATTTACATTAGATTTCTGTTTATTTTTGTGTTGTAACTAAAATTTAGCTGAATTAACCGAACATTGTTGTGGGAACTAATGTTAAGTTGTGCCAACCCACTGAAATTCGTAATAATCGAATTTGAGTCGTAGTAACAGAATTTCAGTAGGCAAATAGCTAAATTTTTCTCTGTGTGTAGAAAAGAAAACCCAATTGAGGTTTTTAAATTTATTCTTTTTAGTTTAAACCAGCTTGAAATCATTTATTTATTAATTATTTATTTCCAATATTTCGTCTCCACATTGGGTGACTTCTTCAGGGAACAAATATTACAATTTTCAAAATTGTCTTTTTAAAGAATCTTAAGTCGTGGTTTATCTGGTTCACAAACATAATTCACTTCTTGACGGTGAATGAATTTTTCATAAAATCCGTGGTTCAAACCGCTGTATTTCAAAACACTGGTTTTCTAAAATTGTTAAAAAAAAATCCCTTTACATCTTGTTTTTAAACAAAACAAGTGTGAAAATAATAAAAAACAAAAAAAGTCGTGTATTAAGGAGTGAGATCGAATAAATCCTAACACAGATTATCACTTATAACTTTTTTTATGTTGAAAAGCGAACTTTTTTTTGAATCAAGTTATCTTTTAAAAAGTCGATAGATGATGCGTATAAATTATTAGCGAAATCGGACCATTACTTTGTTTATAAATGGAAGCTGAACAAAAAGTGAGTGAAGTAGCTTTTTTGACAGTTTTAGTGCCCTAATTGATAGGAGCAGACCATTTCCAAAAAAAAGTGCCAGTATTGGGAACTTGCTTTGTAGCCTTCATTAATAATTTAAAAAGAATCTTAATTAAATTACTTTTTCTTAGTTCTGAACAATTAAACATATTTAGAAAAGTATGCTTAATCTTCTCTATTAATTATAGTATTAATTGCACACTGTCTAAGAAGACGATGAATAAAATTCAAAAATCCCCAATAAAATATATCAAAAATTTGCTCCCTGGCAACTCTTCCCTAACTACGTGAATAGCCAAACTACCGTATGTACAAAAAATACATCATAGTTGCGCCAACTCACAAAATGTGGGAAATAGTGGAAATTAGATTACATATGATTTTCTAACAATTGTGAATTGTTGTGGTGTTTGTCTTAGCTATCTTCTGCAATTACAATTAAATGTAAAATCGACCCCGTGTAATTGAAACTGGTTTTAAGCCACAGCAAAAATCGACCTACTTTAGATCAATTGGTTAGAGCCTCTGTCTAAAGTGTAGTGCGAAGTGCATGTGGCAAAGAAAGCAGGTTCAAGCCACGGTCAGGATTGCATTTAATAAATAAACATTTCATATAGATGCAATCAAACAATAAAAACCATAACAAATAATTACAGTATTGTCAAAAAAGGATTACTGATGAAGGTTGTGTTACCAGAAACTGCGCAGTCTAATTCAATAAAAAATTTACAATGTAGTTATGATTTTTAGAAAAGTATGCTTAATCTTCTCTACCACGCCTATCTCAAACATATTTGATTTCTATTTTTTGTAAAAATGCTACTTTTTTTGTTTTCAATTTTTGTTCAAAGTACATTTGTACACAAAGTAATGGTCCGATTTCGCTAATAATTTATACGCATCATCTGGCGACTTTTTAAAAAATAACTTGATTAAAAAAAAGTTCACTTTTAAACATAAAAAAAGTTATAAGTGATAACATGTGTTAGGATATATTCGATCTCACTCCTTATATATCTACCAAAGGTAGAGGGTGCAATACAAAACAAGTTTTCAATTTATTTTTGATCAATGACGATAATCTTTAGCTTCGAGCTCAGATATTAGTTCTCATTTAGTGAGAAAACTAGTTTATATAAATGTTTGATGTTTTGCATGGGATTGTCACTTCTTTCAAAACGTGTTCTGATGATGGGAACCTAGAAATAGAGCTCTCAACACATTCCTGAAAATGGTCATTTAATAAATTTGAAAAAAAAACTCTATAGATTATTTGTTAGGACAATATCCTAATAAAGAAATATAGAGTATGGCCATGAACTTGAATAATTTTCATTTTGATTGCATAATTAAAGGTCGAAAAACATAATTTTTATTTTTAATAAAAATTATATCAAACTTTTACAATTATTATATTTCAGAAATAATGGAATTTCTTTCAGATTTATGAATTGTATTTCAGAAAATATTTATTGAATTTCATATTTATCAGTCGTATTTCAGAAATGATCAATTGATATTAAAACTTATTAATAGAAATTTAGAAATTATGAACTGAAGGACTTATTTTAAAAACTTGATAAGCCACATTTAATTTTTAGTTAGTTTTCGCCTTTTAAGAAGTGAATTAATTTAGGAAACATGGATATTGCAGCTCTATTCTATTTTATATACGTGTGACAAGTGTTTAAGCATGACTTTATTCAATATTTAATCCACAGATAAACTAGAAAACAGCGAAAACTAGATAATTGTAAATGTGGCTTAACAAGTTTTTACAATAAGCTCTTCAATTGTTTTTTTAAATTTATTTTAAAATGTATTTCAGAAATTATTAATTTTATTTTAGAATATATTAATTGTAACTCAGAAATTATCAAATGTATATCGGATATTATCAATTGTTATTTAGAAGTTAGTAATAATCCATCCTATAATATATTTATAACATATTTTTAACTCTGAAATAAAATTATTAATCAAATTTCATAAAATTTAATTTGTGTTTCAGAAACTATTAATTGTATTTAAGATATTATTAATTGTTTAACAGAAATTATGAATTGTATTTTAAAATTTATAAATTTTTTTCAGAAATAACCAAAAGTTTTTAAGTTTGAATCTCAGAGGTTATTAGTAATGCATTCTATAATATATTTAGAATATATTTTTAGTTTTGAAATACAATTCATAATTTCTAAAAAATAATAAATAGTTCTTGCAAAATAAATACAATTAACAATTTTTGAAATACAACTGATATTTCTGAAATTCAATTGTAATTTTCCTGAAAAACAATTGAATCATTTTTCAAATGCAAATGATCATTTCTGAAATATAATTGTTAAATCTGAAATAAAATTGATGATTTCTGAAAAACAATTAACAAATTCAATTAGTATTTTCTAAAATACAATTGATAAAACTGAAGTTCAATTGCTAGTTTTTGAAATTCAATTGATACATTGAAATTCAATTTATAATTTTCGAAATCCAACTAATAAATCTGAAATAGAATTGATAATATCTATCTTACAAGTTCTGAAAAAAATTGAAAATGGCATATTTATCTTCCGAAATACTTCCGTACTTCTAATTTTTAAAACTTGTGGTACCTTAATTTCTGAAAAACTTTTTTTTGGTTATTAATCGTAACGTTTTTAAAAGAAACAAAGTAGTTTTACATTTTAAAAGGTGATTTACAATCTTTATGAAAAATTTAACCCAAATCGGTTTAAAGCCAACATTTTTGTATCGATAATAAATATATAACAATCTAATTACTAATTTAGCAGAATTGTTGCTGGTTTTCTAATAACTAAAATTGTTTTGTTTTTTCAAATAATTAAGAAAACTCCACCCAAATTACGTGTCATAGTGTTGCCCGCCCTGGTGTAGGGTTTTATATATAACGGTTGCGAAAAAGCTGCCCTTTAATATAAAATAATATTTAAACTTGTACTTACATTACGATTACGTTTCCTCACTGATGTAACTATTGTCCTCTTATTGCGTGCCACCAAACAAACTGTTATGATTAGAATTACACCAATTAGAGCAAAACCCAATAAAGCTGGTAATAAAACACTATCTTCAGTTTTATAACCCTATATACGATGTTTGTGTGAATGTAATAAAAAATAGATAAAAAAATTTTAATAATTAGAAAGTTGATAAATAGAAAACTAGTTTACAATCAATATAAATGGAAAAGAAATATTTTTTTTTATTTTATTAATTAATAATCATATAATTATAAATTATATCCTATTACCCTAACCGAGCACTAGCTACTATGGCCTTTGGCTCGTTGTAGCGAAAACAGACCAATGCCTCTGGTGGGAATCGAACCCACGACCCCCGCACTGATAAGCCAGCATGCTACCAACTAGCCTACCGGGTCGCACGGAAAAGAAATATAATGGAAAAGATATTATTGCTAAATAAATTAAAAAATGAAAAAACATACGCGCTGAGTATGTTATTATTGAATAATTCATATTTTACCAAGTCGCTATAATCATTTTCTAGTTAAAAGCTCTACATTTTGATTATTATATTATTCTCTTGCCTGCAATTATATATTATCTGAATAATCATATTCCTCTCTTCTAATTACAATCATATTATCAGAATTGAGAGAGATCATGTTAATAATACCACAGAACTGCAAAATTTGAAAGAAAAATCAAAACCCTGAGTCTAGAGTAGAGTTGGGATTAATCGTTCATTTTAGTGACTCGGTCACTATTGGTCAATTTGAGTCACTGAACTAGTTCGTTCAAATCGTTCAGTTGTTCTTTTTTGTTATGACCTGTGATTGAGATGCGTGTTGTGAACTGTGTCGTTCGTTTGACAATTTATTACATTATTCATGTTTTACGAGTTTTTCACAAATTTTACTGTACATAAACAAAAAGTGTTATAAATTTTACACTTTTCTAAAAAAAATTGATTTTTCTTTTTATGACTTTAATTGTTTTTCCTAATTTGGAACAATATTATTACAATTTGCTATAAAAAAAAAAAATAATTGCTCTTGCAAGCAATTTGATTGAATTGAGGTGCAATTGTTCTATGAATAAAAATAACGAAATGAACGATTGAACGAAAAGACCGAATATTGGTGAACGATTCATAACGTTCAATTGAGTGAGTCGTTCAGTTGAACTAGTTCGTTCATGAACGACATAACTCTAGTCTAGAATATACTTTTGTTACCTTCAAAATAAGGGTTTAACCTTTGACCGTTAAAATTCATTGATATGCTTTAAGTCAGGGTTGGCAACCGTTTCATTCGGTTATAAGTGTTGGATAACGGTATTTTTTTTGAATATTTCGTTAATGTAATTTAAGGTTAACGTTATTTTAAGTTATTTCGTTAGGTTATTTTACGGTTTATGTTATTTTTTGTTATTTTGATAGGTAATTTTAGGGTTAACGGTATACATATTTTACAGATAACAGCAATATCTAGCTCACCTAAATAAAAAATTGCAAAATGCATTCAAAAATTACAGCAGTAAATATGCATTTTTAGAAAGAAAGAATAGGTTAATTTTGGATTACAGATCGTAAAAGTAGACAAACGCAGCTTTCAGAAGCTTTAGTTTTATTTTTGAAGTAACCAGTTTAGAAACTGTAGATCATCAAAGTTCACTAGTTCTAAAATTTTTTTTTCAAGTTTTTGAAAAATTAAAAACGTGAATAAAATGCCAAATTTTAAAAATTGTAACGATCTAAAAAAGGAAATGTCTATATTGCTCCATAGAGCAGAATGTCGGATGACGTAAGGTCAAAATAATATGTATTTATCGTTAAAGTATTTTATGGTTAACGATATTTTAAGGTATTTCATTAGAGTATTTTAGAGTTATCGGTAATTTAAATTATTTCGTTAGTGTTATTATAAGATTAACAATAGTTCCGGAAACGTTCCATTGAAACGTTATCGGTATTTTAGGGTTAGTGTTTGCCAACCGTGCTTAAATACAAAAACCGATATCTCAGAGAATAAAAAAGCATTTCCGGAAACGTTCTATTTAAACATTATCGGTATTTTAGGATTAGTGTGTGCCAACCGTGCTTAAATACAAAAACCGGTGTCTCAGAGAATAACAAAAACATATTTAAGGGAATAAGTAGGTTTTTTAGGTTCTCATAAACTCTCCGAAAAAAGGAAGCGACGTAACTAAACACCATAATAATTTTCAACTGACAGTATTTCAGGTAATAGAATAGATATCTAAAAAAATTCATAAAGTATTTTTAAGGGAAAAAAGACTTTATGATTTTAATGATTTCGCCGAACAAATGGCAAAATTTAGAGACGTAACTAAACCCATAATTACACTCACAAGAAGTTTTCCTTATAAATTCAACAGTTATTTACAAAGTTAATCCGTAAAGTTGTTTCAATTCAGGTCAGTTTCCGGTTCAGTGCTATTGAAACCTATTGAATAGTATGTATAGTGCAAAGTTAAAGAACTTGCAAGCCTGTATAATTGAAATCATTTTATATTCGTAGCAGTCATTGTTAAAATTGCGCCAACTATTAAGATATTTAGTCCATTTTTAAGAATAAATTGTGAGCAACAGTATGAATTGCATGAAATTAAAATTGACGGGCTTATTGTAAAAGCTTGATAAGCCACATTTAATGTTTTATTGATATTTGCTGTTTTCTAAGCAGCCATTGATTAATATTTAATAGAAGTCTTGCTTAAATACTTATTGCTAGTACCTAGAGTATAAACGTCCTGTAAAAGTCATATTTTTTGCATCTTTTTATCATTTAAAAGGCAAACACAAACTAAAAATAAAATGTGGCTTATCAAGTTTTTACAATAAGCCCTTCAATTGAAAAATTTTTACAAAATTTTTAATTTGTTGAACAAATTAATCAAAATAAGTTTGTAATGATTATAACATGATCCTAAATAATAAAAAAAATCTTCTCCTTGATACTATTATGGTCACTAGGAAAATATTATAATCTTCAGTGTGGCATTAAAGTAAAATATACGAGTTTTCAAGTCTGTGGCACGAAATGGTCGTAATATGTCATAATTATTATAACATGATTCTAAATAATAACAATTCTTCTTCTTGATCGTAACATTATCACGAGGACTATAGTATCATCATAATGTAATTATTATGATTATTTGGCAAATGTCGAGCACTATCGGCCAAAAAGACGTAAACGCCAAAATCATAATTTAACATTAGAAGCTTTTAAATTTAATTTTTCTTTGCTTTATCCGATTACAATGAAATTTAAATATAACATAAAAGACCAAAACAATGCGAATACAATTTTTTTATCTGCCAAATCTCACTTTTTTTTTATTCATTAAAGAAAAAAGACGTAAGCGACACGTTGCTGTCACGAAATATGTAAACATATTGTAGTTTGTGCTATAGGAATTGACGCAAACATCTTATTTGTTTTTGCTAAAATTCGTAACGGTATTTCCTAGAGTTGGGAAAAATTATCGAAAAATAAAGATTTTCATCAAAAACCGAAAATCAAAAATGGTAGAACTTACGTCTTTTTGGTGGATAGGGCTCGATAAGATGATCATTAGGAACATATTACGCTAATTTTGGGTGTTTGTATTATATTTTGGTCACTATGAGTTTAGTATGATCACAATGAAAATGATATAAAAATATTATGATAATTAGTGACTTATTACGATTATTAGAATCACGTAGAAAAAACAAAGTTAAAGAGCGTCTATAATTAGAGGTGTGACAGATTTAATTTTTGTGTGAAAGTAATTTGTACGAGTTTTGAAGTCTGCGGCACGAAAAGATCATAATATGGTCCTAATAATCGTAATAATATTTTTAATGATCACAAAATACTTCTTCATGGTCATAATATGATCAATAGCAAATTATAACGATTATTAGGAACATATTATGAACATTTTGATTTTATTATAATGTGATCACTAAGCTCATAGTACGATCACAATGAACATATGATGGTTATTATAAAAATATTATGAGCATGACCAATATTATGAGTAAAAATTTCTATATTAGCCGTCTACTTACATTCCATTGAAAATATGTAGATGGATCAATATACGGCCAATGTGAATGTATCCAATCCGAGTTAGCATTTGCATCCTTTTTCATACCCTTATTTGCCATATTAACTGGTATAATATCATTAAGATTACTAGTATCGGGAGTGGGTTGTACAGGTGATAGATTTTTAACTAAAACTGGTGGTATAGCCGGTTTTTTAGCAGTCGATTTTAATAAAGGAACCTGCATAATACGGGTAGTTATGGTGGGTTGGGTAGACGAATTATTAGCGCTTTGATTAAGTGATGACTGTAAAGAAGCTCGGGGTACATTGGGTACAGAAGCTGAAGTTAAAAGACGATTTAATAAGGGCGACGTGGTAGTAGTCGGTTGAATTATAGTTTCTGGTAATGACGAGGGCGGTATAGATTTAATGGTAGTTTCATTTTCTATTATCAAGGGTTGTAAGGTAGTATCGGGTATCTGATGATCTGCCATATTTAAATGAGTAATTGAAATTTTTTCATCGTTAGCTAAAATCGTTTTACTTTCAATTTCTTTGTTAATAGAGTTAAATTCCGATGAAGTCGTCACAGTACTGCCAGCTGAATATTTTATATTCTGATCATTTTGTATAGGTATATTTAAAATTTTATTTTCTTCGGTAGAAGTAGCCGTTTTATTAACTTTTAAAATAATTTTCTCCACACCATCTTTATTTATAATTTTAACCGATTTACCCACATTTATACCATTCATAGCCAAATTTCCTTTGTTTAGCATAACAGTTCCTTGAGTATTTGGATGATTTGTTATACTTGGCTTATTTTCTGTAGAACCCTTGGTAAAAGCAGCCTTAGTTTTTAAAAACCATTCCGTGGGATTAGGTAAACATTCAGCTGATACTAAAAATGGCACCAGTACTGCTCCAATTATTACCGTACATACAAATAATAAACCTAAATAGGCAAAAAATGATCTCCTTTTAGGTTTTTTAACCTTATTTTTCTTACTGCCCCCACCACTACTCGATTTGATTTTGCCCTCCAAACGAAAATCATCATTTTGTGGTAAAATAGTATATTGTAAACTATTTTCACCGTGTCGTATGGTTTTATACATGATTTTTTAAAGTTTTTTATATAAAATTGTACAGATTTTTTAAAGTAAATGTTTCAGTTAACATATGTTTTCTTTACAATTGTGAGTTGATTTAGAAACAAACAAAAAATTTTGCAATGTTTTCCTTAGCAACGTATGTTTTGCGATTTTTTTTTCTATAAATTTATCGATTTAATATTTAAATTTTTAAAATTTAAACTAGATTTGAAAATTATTGCATGTTTTAAGTTATTTTTTTTTATAGCAAGAACAAGAGAATTTAGCAGACATCCATATATAATAGAGGAAAATATAACTACGATGTGCGTGAGTAAATAAATAGTTCGGTATGAAATTTATATTTGTTCTAATAAAAAGTGGGGTAGGTTACAAATATCCTTGAAAATCGTAAAAAAAAAGTTATTACAATTTTTTTTTAAACAAAACTAACACTTTTTTAAAGCATTAACTTATTAAATGTTTTAAATGTCCTTTAAAATTTTCCTTAAATTTTCTTAATTATTTTTTTCAATAGTGTTTTAGCAAAATTATTTTTTCTAGTTTTATATTAATTCCTTAAACTTTTTTTCTAATTTGATTTTTTATTATTCCTTAAATATTATTTTATTTGATGTTTTTAATATTTATTTCACAATTTTTTTTAGATTTTTTTCTAATTTATTTTTATTTTAATTTCGTGTCTACTCTTTAGATTTTTTTTCACTTTGTGTGTTTTTATTACTTTTTTGCAATTTTTTTCTTTATTTGTCAAATCGTTAAAACTGTCAATTTTGTAGTAACTGTTTTTCTTTTTTTTTATCCTTTTGTGTTAAAAATCAATAGAAAGGACCTGTAGTACATCCTTTTACTTTTTGTGTATGTTCTCTTAAGTTTTAGCCATGGTTGTCGTTAATAATAAATATCATCTGTTTGGTTTTGTGCCAAAAAGTGGTAGCTAATTTTTTGTTTGCCGGTGTTTTTTTTTTAATACACATGTTTAAAAATTTTAAGCTGGCAATGCCCTCTCCTCATTTTATATATATCCGTTACACTAAAAAAATAATTGTAATAAATTAAAAAAAAAATTCGAGAATATTAAACCATTATGAAATATAAAATCTTTACCAATATACCAAAAAAAAGTAGAATTTTTATTTTGTAGTCGAAATCTATTTGAAATTCTGTTTTAAAATCCCCACAGTTTGCCCACAGAGACACCAGGTTAAGTGTAACAAACGAGTTTTTTTTTTTAAGGAAGTTTGAGCTTAAGAAGAATAAACGTTTTTCTCTAAAAATTATAAACACTAGTAATTTTCAAATCAGACTGGACTAGTTTCTGCCTTTTTATGGACAGACGTCATCAGAGATTTTCTATTTTAATTATTATTTGTCTGTTATAATTGCCCGATTGTCTCTATATGATACATTTTTTTTCAACAACCTGCTGGCGGTAAGAATCGAACCTGCTTTTTTTCTTACATTAAAAACGTAACAATACCAAATCGCAACCGCTTGCATTCAAGGCCAAATACGGCCTTGAATGCAATGCAATTAACTTGCAGTTTTCTTTCCTATTCAGCTTTTCTGTTATTCTATATTACTCAGAAGTGACAAACACAAGTACTAACACACACAAACATTCTATTTTTAGATTTTTGTTTATTTTCTAAACTCCTACGTCTCTATTTCACAACGTTGCCTGATTGACGTGTGGTTTCTACGTACCGAGTAAACAACTTGTGTTTATGTTGAGACATCGCCAGGGGTCAAATTTTGTAATGTATTTTAGTACATTGTTAATTTAACGTCATATAGACAGTCGCAATTAACCCTGCAGTACTATCCTTATTTAACTTACGCCATTATTTAACTTACGCCATTAGGAGTGTAATCCACTCCTACTTATTAGTATCTGTCATTCATATCAGTTAAATTCAATTATGCAAATAATATTTTTTTTTTCAATAATGAACTCCAAAATACAGAAAAAAAAATTTAATTTTATAAGTTTGACAATTCATTTATTTTAAATAATATTTTGTTAATGTACATCTCTCTTAAAAAAACAAAAATTCAGAATTATGGGTTGATTCCACCCAGACAATAGTACTGCAGGGTTAATACTTTTTTGTCAACTGAATATTTTGATTGTCGTTTGTTCCAAGCTCTATTTTCTTGTATTAAGCGAAATTCAGGCAACAGAAAATATAAATAGAAGTTAGGTGTGAATAACTTCTTGGAACTGAATGATTTGGATGAAGAAACCGATTTATTTGGTTGTCGCAATCAAAAGTGTGTCTGGTTTAAATGAAATATAATCTTCCAAGTAACATTTTCTTCTATTAACCCAAATTCGGTCGCTATAAAGTACAGATTCTCACCAAACTTCTTTCCAGCTGAAGTCGCCATGCCATGGTTGTCGTTAATAATAAATATCATCTGTTTGGTTTTGTGCCAAAAAGTGGTAGCTAATTTTTTGTTTGCCGGTGTTTTGTTTTAATACACATGTTTAAAAATTTTAAGCTGGCAATGCCCTCTTCTCATTTTATATATATCCGTTACACTGAAAAAATAATTGTAATAAATTAAAAAAAATTCAATATTAAGCTATTATGAAATACAAAATCTTTACCAATCTACCAAAAAATAAGTTGAATTTTTATTTTGAAGTCGAAATCTATTTGAAATTCTGTTTAAAATCCCACATTTTACCCACAGAGACAACAGGTTAAGTGTAACAAACGATTTTTTTTTTTAGAAAGTTTGAGCTTAAGAAGAATAAACGTTTTTCTCTAAAAATTATAAACACTAGTAATTTTCAAATCAGACTGGACTAGTTTCTGACTTTTTATGGACAGACGTCATTAGAGATTTTCTATTTAAATTATTTATTATTTGTCTGTTATAATTGCCAGACTGTCTCTATATGATACATTTTTTTTCAACAACCTGCCGGCTGTAAGAATCGAACCGCTTAACAATCACACCCAAGTACGGCCGTGAATGCAATGCAATTAACTATCAGTTTTCTTTTCTATTCAGCTTTTCTGTTCTTATATATTACTCAGAAGTTACAAACACAAGTACTAACACACACAAACATTCTATTTTTAGATTTTTGTTTAACTTCTAAACTCCTACGTCTCTATTTCACAACGTTACCAGATTGACGTATGGTTTTTACGTACCGAGTAAACAACTTGTGTTTATGTTGAGACATCGCCAGGGTTCAAATTTTGTAATGTATTTTAGCACATTGTTAATTTAACGTCATATAGACAGTCCCAATTAACCCTGCAGTACTATCCTTATTTAACTTACGCCATTACTATCGTTGAGTGTAATCCACTCCTACTTATTAGTATCTGTCATTCATATCAGTTAAATTCAATTATGCAAATAATATTTTTTTTTTCAATAATGAACTCCAAAATACAGAAAAAAAAATTTAATTTTATAAGTTTGACAATTCATTTGTTTTAAATAATATTTTGTTAATGTACATCTCTCTTAAAAAAACAAAAATTCAGAATTATGGGTTGATTCCACCCAGACAATAGTACTGCAGGGTTAATACTTTTTTGTCAACTGAATATTTTGATTGTCTTATTCCTGGGTTAATTGAAATGTAATGTCCAAGCTCTATTTTCTTGTATTAAGCGAAATTCAGGCAACAGAAAATATAAATAGAAGTTAGTTGTGAATAACTTCTTGGAACTGAATGATTTGGATGAAGAAACCGATTTATTTGGTTGTCGCAAAAGTGTGTCTGTTTTAAATGAAATCTAATGTTCCATGTAACATTTTTTTGTATTAACCCGAATTCGGTCGCTATAGAATACAGAGTCACACCAAACTTCTTTCCACGTGAATAATTTTGACGAACAAACAATCATTTGTTATACCAATCAAAGTTATCCTGGGTTAATTGAAGTCTTATGTTCCAACCGATGCTCTCTTGTTTTAAGTATTATTTTTCTGCTTGTACTTCCATATTCAGAGCATTATATATTTTTTGGCGTTATGATTGCGATAACCATATTATTAAATAATTACTCTTATCATACTCTTACCATTTTGTTATCCCAATATTATTATATTATAATTTTACATAACTATATTGTGATTTCTATCATAATCTGATCCCTATAGTACTCTAACGGCGTTCTGTATTAAGAATAAAATTTCACAATACAACGAAGGTGATCATAATGAATTCCTAATTTTCATAAAATTTTTTTAGCCTAGTTTTTTGGAATGTCAATTAAACTTAGGTTATTGGACTGTTAAGTTAGTCTCAAAACAAAATTAAACTGAATTTAACTGGGCCTACTGTTCTCTAGTTTAAGAAATGTCAAATTAAACGATGGTGCCACATTTTGACAACATTTTAAATTTTTAGTTGGAATTGCCCGAAAAGGATGGTAGCCTTTTATATTTTCTATGTGAATACGTTAAAATGTGGCATCACCTAAAAAAATTATTATCTAACAGCTGTTTTTAATGATAAATTTATACCTTAGTTTAACTGGCCAACCAGACTTGATTAAAACTAATATAAACCACATCTGAAAAACGAAATTCGAGGTTTAACTAAAGCTTAACTAACATATTTAATATACATCCTAAAAACAAGGTCTTAGTGACCTTTATGACCATATATTTTCATTATAATCATACTATTATCCTAGTGATAATATTATGATTATGTATAATAACTTTGCGAATAATGAGCAAAGGGCTTAACATACACTCAACAAAGTTGACAATTACTACATGACAGTTGTTTTTAACTGCAATTACAGCTCGTTTACAATTCATTATATCTCCAAAGCGTAAAAACGTAATAACTGGAGTACCGTTTGGAATTTGGACTTTACTTTTTAAGTAGGCTGTATGAAATACATTTTTTGT
Source organism: Delia radicum (assembly GCA_021234595.1). NCBI lineage: Eukaryota > Metazoa > Arthropoda > Insecta > Diptera > Anthomyiidae > Delia > Delia radicum. Next base: position 16,041,825 of record CM037852.1, on the reverse strand, counting down.
TGTAATCTAAAGAAATTATTTTAAATATGATTGATATAATTTTTATTGTTAATAAAAATTATGATTTATTCGACCTTTATTGTGCAATGAAAATGAAGTTATTCAAGTTCGAGGTCGTATTCTACATTTATTTACCAGAATATTGTCCTAGTAAATAAGTTATAGAATTTTTTTAGTTTTCAATTTATTCTTTGACCACACCTCCAAGAATTTGTTGATAGATCTATTTCGGGGAGTTTCTAGTTCCCCATCATCAGAACAATTTAGAAAGAGTGGTAACATCATAATGCTTAAACTTGAAAATATATATAACTCATTTTTCTAACAAAATGAGAAGTATTTGAAGTTTTTTTTTTTTTTTTTTTTTTTTTTTTTTTTTTTTTTAAATTTTATTTATTTACAATAATTTATTTATTCTATTTACAATGTTTTGAGGGTTTACTTAAATAGTATTACAACAATTAACATCTTAGTCATTAAATTAAGGAAAAACTACGTATATCACAGTGTTAAGGAAAAGTTGTCTGAAAAAACCTTGTACATACTCAAAACGTTATAAGAGATTTTAAAATAACCACTAGTAATCACTCTTTTAGTACAAAAGAGTATTTCAGTGATTATTCGGCAAATCTCTTATTAATTCATAAGAAGACATTCTGCATTTTTCGTTAAATGACAGAGTCAGTTCCCTTGCAAAATTATTTATCATAATGTGGTTAAAGTTACTATGCAGTGCATCAGTGGAGTATCTTGGGTGAAGGTTATGAATTATTTTTAGATTTTTATTTTGTATTATTTGCAATTTTCTCTTGTAAGTTTTAGCAGCTTTTTGATACCATACTTGGCAACTATAAGTCATAATTGGCCGAATACACATTTTGTAAATAAGGATCTTGTTCATTAGATTAAGTTTAGATCTTCTGTTAAGTAAGGGGTAAAGAGCACGACCACATTTAATTGCTTTTTCACAAATATAGTTAATGTGTTGTTTAAATGATAGTTTTTTATCTAGCATAATTCCTAGATACTTAATACTATCCTGCAGGGGAATAGAAACTCCTCTAGAAAATATCCGCTTTGTAGGAATACGTTTCTGAGACCTATTATATGGAAATATAATGGCTTGTGTCTTACTTACATTGACTTTTATTTTCCATTTATCAAAATATTTGTTAGTAAATTTCAAAATATCTTCCATTTTCTTGACTATTGCGTTAGATACCTTGCCGTAGCATACGAAAGCGCTATCGTCTGCGTAAAATGCTACTTCTTGATTTCTGCGAACAGTAATATCAGATATGTATATTGAATAAAGTGTAGGTGATAAAACTGAACCTTGCGGTAGTCCTGCAGGTATTTGTCTAACACTTGATGTCATATTATCGATTGATACTACAAATGAGCGTTGCTCTAGAAAACTCATTATAATCTTTAACAGGTAAGTTGGAAAATTAAAGGTATTAAGTTTAAAAACTAGGCCGTCATGCCAAATGGAATCGAAGGCTTTCTCGATATCAAGAAAAATAACGCCAGTACTCCTACGATTTTTTTTGTTTCTCTCAAGAAAATTGACCACTCTTTTTATTTGATGAACGGTAGAGTGCTCTTTGCGAAATCCAAATTGTTGAGCGCAAATAATATTATTTTGATTAGAGAAGTCCAAAATTCGTCTATTTATTATTTTTTCAAACACTTTATCCAATAGGCTTAGAATGCTGATTGGTCTGTAGCTAGAAGGTAATTTAGGATCCTTTCCCGGTTTAGGAATTGGTATTACTTTTGCCTTTTTAAAAATCGTTGGAAAATATCCTTCTAATAAACAAAAATTGAAGAGTTTACTTAAAAATTCAAAAAAGTAGTCAGGCATGTTTTTGAGAATAATACTATTAATGCCATCTAACCCAGGGGTTTTATTGTTCTTTAATAAACATACAAAAGATTTGATCTCTGCTAAATTGGTGAGTTCCACATTGTTTCTGTCAATATTTTTGTTGTTAAGATCGAGAATGAAACTAGAGACAGATTAGTTTATAGGTGAGGGGTTATTTAGTGTAATGGTGTGTGAATTACCAAAAACGTCTGCAATTGAATTCGCTTTTTCAACGCCAGTTTTTAAAACTTCGCCATTAACATGAAGATCAGTACATGACATTTTCTTGTTTTTGAAGACTTTAGTTAGTTTCCAAAATTTTTTGGAGCCCTGAGGCAAATTTAAAATAAATTTTGACCAGGATTCATTTCGATCTTTTTTAAGGTGGAAGTCAATGAGTTTATTTAGTTGCTTCAGAATACTTTGTAATTGATTTTTAGAATTTAAATCCCTACATCTTTGAAACTTACGTTTGTATTTGTTCCTTTGACTAATTAGCATTTTACTAATAGCAGAGATTTCTCGTTGCCAAGCATTTTTGTGACCGACAGGTATTTTGGTGAAAGCTTCTTTTATTACAGATGTTAATTTATCAAAATAAAAATCTAGATTATCCGAGTAGGTAACTCGGTGGTCAATGTTCAGACCCATAAGTTCATTTTCGACCCAGCTTCGAATTAAAGGCCAGTCTGCACGATAATACAAGGGAACTGAGTAAGTCATATTTTCAGCGTATCCAGAAATAATACAAGATATTGGTATGTGGTCTGATTGTACAACATACGGGTGTGTCTCTAGGTTTGAAAAATGGAGACACGAGTTTGATAAAAGAATATCCACTGTAGAAGGGTGGACAGGATTGATATTTTGACCGAAGCGAGTATAACTATTTGGGTAGTATATAAAGTAGCTTGAATGAAGACAATGGTTGTATAGCGCCTTACCAGCTGAGTTACTTGACACACAGTTCCAATGTGTATGTTGAGCATTCAGATCACCGAAAATGAAGAAGTCGTTACCAAAGGAGGTTAATTTATCCAAATCATCGCTGAAATTGGAAGTGTGGGCTGGGTTATACACTGATGTAAATATAACTGGTCTACTATTTATCATAACTTGAATTGAAATGTTTTCAGCAGTATTTGTTTTGATTTTTGGTAACAATAAATGCTTAATATTATTTTTAATTGCGATTAGAACTCCTCCGCCATGTGTAGGTCGGTCCTCTCTATAGATTTTGTAGCCACCAAGTTGAAATTTGTGGTGGGGTTTCAAAAATGTCTCATTTAAAAGGAGAATATCGATTTTCCTTGTTTGAATAACGTTTTCCAGCTGGGCAGCTGCTGATTCGGTTGTTATACCTTGGGCATTCCAATGCATAACATGAACATTTTGTAAACGTGTTGAATTATATTGCATGTTGAAGCATCATACCTAAGACTCGTAGCTTGTCGTACTTGTTTTGGCATTTTTGTAAAGCATCGACAGCTTCAAAAAATATTTCCAAAAGTCTTTCATTGGATATATCGTCTTCATTACTTTTGTTGTAGCTTTTGTTTTTAGCTACTTCAGAGTACAGGTTATCAATACCGCTGAAATTACGGGTATTATTTAGCCTTTCTTGCCTGGGCAATTGAGGAAAGTCTTGATCGTTTTGATTAAAATAAGAGGTGTTATTTCTATTAATGGACGCTCTTGATTTGGTTGTTACTCGTTGTCTGATCTCTATATATTCCAGACGACTTGGGCACTTGGGGTCATCAGCTCTGTGATTTACAGACTTTAAGTTCTTTTTTATGCAGTTATAACATTTATAGATTATGCCATCTCCAAATTGACCTTTTTTAAGAGTACAGTCTGCATAATCATGATTGCCAGCACAGGCTGAGCACACTACGCCACGATTACAGTTCCTTGCACCATGCCCATACATGGCACATTTGGTGCATTGAGTGGGACCTTTGTTGCCCTTTAGAGGTTTTCTCCAATAAACATAAATATTGCAAAAATACCTTATTTTCATAACCTCTCTCTTTGACACATGTTGACGGTCAAATTCTATTATATAAAGCGCATCATCTACACTGGATCGTTTCGTTTCCAACTCCTTTACACTAACAGGTTTTATATTATGCGAGCCAACAAACTCGTCACATATTATTTTAGTGTCTAATTTAGGTAGTCCAAACAAAATCAGTTTAAATGTTTTAGTGTCTTTCAACTCATGAGTATAAAACAAAAGTTTTCTTTCCTTGAGAACACTCAATGCATCATTGTACAGCGACAGCGAGTTGGATAAAATTTTCGTTCCAATAGTCATTCGTTTATAACTATATTTATCGCCAATTAATCCGATAACAGACGAAAAACTGTGCGAGGAATCCACAATTATAGGAGGAAGTTTTTCTTTAATAGTGATGACTTCTTCTTCTTCATCAGAAAGTAGTTGAAATCTATTGGTACTAGTACTAGGACCATCTGAAGTTTTTGGCACCTTGAATTTAGGGCTATTTCCCCAATGCTTTCTTCTTTTTGAAGCAAACATGGCCTAATAAATCAGTTTAAATAAAAATAAGAGATTTTTTACACTTTTTATAATAATAATTTAATTAACTTTTTGTAGCAAAAAATAACAAGATGTTTTTATAACCAATAATAATCAAAAAACAAATTGAAATACTTTATGTTTTTGTGTAGTACCCACCTTTGGTAGATTACTGACAAATTTTTCAAGTATTTTGCTACATTGTTAGTAATTTTTAATTTGAATATGTTTGCAAAAAAATAAAATGTGAATTTAAATACAATAAAAAATCAAAATAACACATAGCACTACTTGTAGGCTAGCCGACGATATACTAACTATATTAATTAATTTAACCATAATTTTGTTCTCTATGTATAAAAATCTATCAACTGATAGCAAATTTTTACTAAATTCTTGAGTTTTTATTTTTAGTTTAGGTGTACATTTTTTATAAATGTGTTGTTAAAGCCTTGATTTAAAACAATAAATTAATCGTTTATTAACTTTAAATTTCTTATGCAAAATGTCTGCACTTGTTTTATTCAATTAATTGAAAAAATGAATATTAATGTAGATATTTTACAAATGAATATTTAAATAGCAAATATTCCATTTGCCAGCCATATGCAGCAAAAACGTGAATTGTTAAACGAGTCTAGCAAATATATTTTATTATGTAGTAGGTAAAAGAGATTTTATAATAAACCCTAGTTCTTCGTAATGTTTAAGTAACAGGTCACATGACCGGTTCTCTTTTCATTTTAAAAGAAAGCAATTCTGATTGAAATTACCCTAAATTAAAAAAAATCTTACATGTATTAAACTAAAGACGCTTTTATTAGATGATTATTGAAAATCAGTTTTCTTTTATTATATACCATTTTAAAGGCAATTAAAATACCTTTTGTTTGACTTATACCTAAGTATTGAAATGGGTGGATAACCTACAATTTTCATTATATATTTAACCTGTTCTTTGAGCTTTGAATGCCAATATAGTAGTTAAAAACACACGCAAAAAATATAACTTTGCCGTTAGCCAGCCAATATTTCTAAAAATGTTTGTGGTGTAATGGTTAGCGCGTTGGACTTTTACACAGAAGGTCCCGGGTTCGATCTCCGGTGCCGGCAACATCAAATTAATATGTATGAGTTTTTTCTATCCCTCATACGTATCGCAATGCCCACCTTCGGTGTTGCCATAGCAATTAACCCCACCGAAGTAAAACAATGAATCAGGGCTATGAACCAAAAAGCTTCAATAAGTTCTCCAACTCTCAATCAGGTGGCGAGCAACAACTGTTCTAAGACTTATCATCTCGCGCAATTACAGTGTTGCCATGTCTGAAGCCCTTCATCTTACCCCACCTTTCATCTCTATACTATCTTTTTCCAAAGAAAGCAACACACTAAATATAGGAAGTATTTCCTGAGTGTTGCCTCTCTTTTAAAAAGAAAAAAAAAAATATGCACAGTAGCATAAACGATAGAACCTTGTAATAAAAACGTACGGTGATCGATCCCTTCTGACGCTTAGTCGACTTATTTAAACTCTTAGTTTTATTTTTTTAACATTTGGAAATCTATTTTAAGACACTCCACCTAACAAGTCACAAACTGTGTCAATTGAGCCCCTTCAATGACAACGCCATGTTAAAGTGGCCGGGCCCTATCATATTAAAAGGTCGACTAAGCACCCGTTAATGTCACCTTAGGACCTATCCTGTATGTCACCTAGCACCTGTCCCTTTGGTCGTAGGGATAGTTTTACTAATCGTCGTTGGTAGTTTAAAATTGTTCAATGTATAACAAATCACACCCACTATCATAATTTTTGAAATGATGACAACGCCAAGTTAAAGCTTTTTTTTTTAAATCTAAATTCATAGGAAAACCTAATTTAGTTTGCCACTCCACTCCTAAACTTCGCCTTTTCCTATTCGTTTACCAGAGAATAAATACATTTTCAAGCATAATTATTATAAATTACTTTTTATTTTACAATAACTCTATGAGTTCTAGTAGAATATATAATTACTTACACTAATACGAACAAAATTTTATTTTTTTTAAACTAAAATTAATAAATGCAATTAAATTTATAATTTTTTTGGGGAACAAAAGGATTGCTTTAAAAAATCCTTAACAATTAATTGTTTTCGTTAAAATTTGTTTCTTTAAAAAAAAAAAAAAAACTGGAAGACTACCCATAACACAGCCCTTTAAAATCCCCATAAGGCAATAACAATTCTTCACTACTCCTTCTGCTAATAACCCGCTTACTTCATGGTAGGCATAGCTACAGCGGCTTGAGTATGTGATACATCAGTTTCACGCCATAGTTGTGTAACAGTCTTGGTTTGGGTATAGAATTTAATACCTTGTTTACCATAAAAATGATGATCACCACGGAATGAACCACGAGTACCGGTGAACGAGAACATGGGCAGCGGTACAGGGATGGGTACATTAACACCCACTTGGCCAACATCAATTTCATTGACGAATTTGCGAGCAGTAGCACCATTAGTGGTAAAGATAGCAGTACCATTACCATAGGGATTAGAATTGATCATTTGGATGGCATCGTCAATAGTATCAGCTTTAAGAATAATCAAGACAGGGCCGAAAATTTCTTCTTTGTAACAGGTCATATCGGGTGTAACATCAGAAAGAATGGTGGGTCCAACAAAGTAACCTTTTTCAAAACCAGACACCTTATGATTACGACCATCCAAAATAAGTTTAGCTCCTTGTTTAACACCAGATTCTACCAATTCATTGATACGTTGTTTAGATTGAGCCGAGATAACGGGACCAACATCAGTACCGGGAATATGACCAGCATTAACCTTCAATTTATTGGCACGTTCTACCAGATCGGGAATCCATTTTTGAGCTTCTCCTACAAATACAGCAGTAGACAAAGCCATACAACGTTGACCAGCAGCACCGAAAGCAGCACCAGCTAATTGATTCAAAGTGTTTTCCTTGTTGGCATCAGCCATGATAACACCATGATTCTTAGCACCCATGTTACTTTGCACACGTTTGCCATTCTTACCAGCACGTTCGTAAATATATTTGCCAGCTTGATCCGAACCGACAAAGGAAACAGCCTTAATTTCAGGAGCATCGCAAATAAAGTTAACAGCATCGTGTTGACCATGAATAACATTGACAACACCAGGAGGACAACCGGCTTCATTAAGCAATTCCATCAACAACATGGTGCAACCGGGAACACGTTCAGAAGGTTTCAACAGCATGGTGTTACCGCAGGTAATGGCAACAGGGAACATCCACAAGGGAATCATAGCAGGGAAATTAAAGGGAGCAATACCAGCTGTAACACCCAAAGGCAAAACCAGAGAATAGGTATCCATATCACGGGCTACATTGGCAACAGTTTCTCCCATTTGTAAAGACGGAATACTGCAGCTATGTTCAACAACCTCTGTAAGTGTAAAAATTAAATTAAAATTTCTATATAGAAGATTGTCACAACTTACGTAATCCACGCAAAACATCACCCTCAGCATCAGCCAAAGTTTTACCCTGTTCCTTGGTAATATTCTTGGCCAATTCACCCATATTTTGCTTGATCAATGCCTGCAATTTAAACATAACTTGTTGACGTGACAATATGGAAGTGTTACTCCAGCTTTTGAAGGCCTTTTTGTTGGATTCTAAAGCAGTTTGCATCTCATCTTTAGTGCACTTGGGTACACGAGAAATTACTTCATTGGTAGCAGGATCGTGTAAATCAATCCATTCAGTAGCTTTTGATTCTACGAATTTGCCATCAATAAACATTTTGGTTGTGGCGGGAGCGGCCGAAGAGTAGGCACGCTTAGCCAATAAACCGGTCTAGTATTAAAAAAAAAAAAATAAGAAATCAAATTAATACAGTCCTAATTAATTCATTAAACAAAGTAATTAAATTGTTGCTAAATAATTAAATATGCATTAAAACGGTGCCATTTTCTTGAACCGTTAAACAAAATTGTTTTTTTTTTCAAATATGTTTCTAAATTTGAATAATAAGTATGTATGTACATTGTTTTCAAACGTTGCCAATTAAAATGTTTAAATTTTATAAAATTCTCTATTTTTAAACGTTGAAAAATATTCTCTTATTCGACTATTTCAATTCCATTTTTTTCCACTTCAATTCCATTTTATTCCACTTTGCTTACGCCATTATGTTTGCTTGCTTTAGTTTGTTTTTCCATGTACACATATTAGGAGAAATAAAACTACTGCGTATGTTAGGGATGGGAAAACTATGGCACGCGAGCTGAATTTTAATGATATGCGTAATTTTGGTATTTAAAATGTCACATGGGTTTCTTCTTTTTTTTACATAATCTATGCAATTTAAGACATGTCTGTTGAAATCGCGATCACGTCACGAAAACACAATCGGGTCTGCCGAATTTGACCTAGATTAATGGACATCTTCCAAAGAAGTTTCGTATTTAAAATTATCAAAATCGGTCAAGCGTTTAAAAAGTTATGAGAGAAAATGTGAAGGTACCTCCAAAATGCCATTACGATTCTTACTCAAATATATAAATTAAAAATTATGCCTGCAATACTAAAATTGTATAATTTAAGGTCAATTTAACCGTAAATAAATAAGCACTCATTGTTCATTTAAATTGATGTCAACATTGGGTACTTTTTTATTCCAAATAGCATCAGGATTGTGATAATTCGGGCAACCAGAAATATGCTCTAACAAATCAATTTTATGCTCATAAAAAATGACCCAAAAATTGAAAATATGCTCCTAAAATTTAAAAAATATGCTCTTAAAAGCAGATTTTTCTTTAAAAATTCGTATTTTAAAATTTATTGTTTATTAAAGGCGAAGTAAATTTTGTGAAATTTATTTCAGTTGCTAACAAAAAATGAGATTAAAGATTAATTTAGCAAAATCTGTATATTCTTAAAACAGAAAACTCCAAAACAGGAAAAAAAATGTATTAAATATACAAAATGGATGTTGCAAAGGGACCAGTCCTTGGTCGGACATTTTATTTAAAAGAGGCCGGTTACTTTACTATCATATGGGGGTTCAATTGTCACATTTTAAACACCTTGTGGCGGTCTAAAAGTTGATTTTTAATAAGTTATAAAAAATTTAATAGGTGTCAGTAAAGCTCTATAACAAAACGTTGTGCTACAAGGCAAACGATCTATCGTTTGAGCTAATGTTGTTTGTATATATTGGCTGGCTAACAGCAAAGTTAGATATTTACGTGTGTATTTATATACAATAGAAAAAAAATCAACAAACACTACTAGAAAATGAAAAAGAAACACCAACACTACAAAAACAAAATTTAGTTCAAGTGCAGGAATATACATACCCTCGGCTGACCAGTCACGGCATAGGTCTTTTGTGGTCAATTGACAATGTTTTATTTACATATTTGCTTATATTGGAAAATTTTAACAAAAATTCCGATTCCATGAAATTAATTGTGGCACCCGTTATAAAATATAATGAATAACTCCCTGATAACTAATTTCAGAACTGGTTGTAGAACAGAAAAGGTTCACAGTAAAATTTATTTGGATTCTTTGGAGCAGAAAGTATATCCGAAACCTATCTAAAATTGTTAATGCTGTTTGATATAAAAAATATCAATTACAAATACAAATTCTAGCCAAATATTCTATTTGAAAAGTTTTTAGATGCTAATGAGTGCTCCCACATAAAAACCTTCAGGTTTTATGCAGATACATTTTTTTTTTTTTTTTATAAAACCACTGAAATTGTTTTTGAATTTGGATATCCTTTAACAAAAAAATAGTTTCTTGTTTTGAAATGTTCAAAATCAGTCAGAAAACATCTTAAACTTTAAATCAGTACGAATGGAAGTCTCCAAAAAGACGTTGTTAGAGAATAATAAAAAGTGCAAACAAAGTTTAAATTCTCACAGAGTCTTGGTTCTAAATTCTGAGTAATTTTTTTTTATAATACAAAAATCTCCGATTCGGATATTTTATATTTCTATTACCGTTATAATAACGTTATCGCTAAAAATTCGTTGCAAATTAAATACCAATACCACTAAAAATGTTCATATGCTGTTATTTTTTGTTGTATAAAAAATTATTTTTTGGTGTATAAAAAAATCTTTCTCGCGAAAAAAAAAATTGAAAATTATTTGGCGGAAAAAAATTTTGTAAAACAATTGGATTTTTTGTAACTGTAAATTGTCATTAATTATAACTATGTGTAAAATAATTATGTAAAATTTAAATTTTAACGTTATACACTGTAGGGAAGGACCACTGGAAATGTAGCTAAAAACAAATGAAATTTCATTTGGAAAAAGGACGACTTACATTTCAGTAAATTCAACTAACATTGTCATTTGTTTTTTACTGTTTAAAAAATGAACCACAATTGCAGTAAAAATGAAGCACACATGCATTAAAAAATAAACAAACAATTATTTGTTTTATTTTTTTAAATAAAAAAGCTACTGTATAAAATGAATGTAAAATCGTAATACAGTAATTTGATGTGGTTTGTTTTTTTAAATGAACAACAATTTTAGTCAAAACTGAAATTTCTTCTACAAACGACTGTATTTTTTCGCTTAAAAATAAAGATATTGCATTACAACCCAAACAACTACAAATATTTACAGCAGAAGTTCTCTGAGGGTATTTGCACTCATAAAACTTTTGATCCCGTTAACCGATTTTTAACCATTTCAAATTGCTTATTATAACAGTTTCCATATTCGACAGACAATGCTATAAACACTTTGTTGTTCATGCTGATCTAGAATTCATATAGTTTATGGGATCCCAGAATTTTCGATGAGTATATTACACCCAGTGTAAATGAAGGTATACAAATATTTATTATTTTTAAATCACCAAAAGTGTTTGATTAACTTTTTATTGTTTTTAGTAATAGAACAAATAAGTACCGTCGGATTCTAACACAACTTTTTTTTGAAAATAAAAATTATTCAAGTTCGAGGTCATAACCTATATGTCTTTATTAGGATATGTTCCTAACAAATAATCTTTAGTTTTTGTTTTCAAATTAATTTAATCACTTTCAGGTATGTGTTGATAAATCTATTTCGGGAATTTTCTAGGTTCCCGTCATCAGAACACGTTTTGAAAAAAGTGACAATCCCATGCAAAACATCAAACATTCATATAACCTAGTTTTCCCACTAAATGAGAACTAATATATGAGCTTGAAGTTACAGATTATATCCGTTGATCAAAATAAATTGAAAACTTGTTGGATATGAAGCTTGCACATAACGAACAAGTTTTTTTTTAATAAAAATTATATCAAAACAACTTTTTTTTAGTTCCGGACATGACTATAATACATCAAATTAAAGCTATATGCCGAATTCCCGGCGTTCGTTATCGTAATTTTTCAATCGAACTCAGTTTTTATTACTGAATAGAAAACATTTGAACGAAATTTAAGCTAGAAAAGTTTTAGTTCGGTTTTAGTTTTTAAATAAAATGGCTTTCGAACAATTTTACTCATTCACGAGTCTAATTACTCGGCTTCAGGTGTAGTTAAACGTAAACAAAGTGCAGTATTCCAAATTCTGCGAGTTAAATGAGTATAGAAGATTTTGTTGTTGTCTCTTTCAGTTGCATTAAACACGTAAACATATATTTGTTTTATAATTTTCTACACACAATTACATTTTCTGCGCGCATACGTTAAATGCACTTTCAATTCATAAGAAAGAGACAAAAACGAAATATAAAATATTTTGTATTCTTTCTACTCATTTACCAACTTTAAGGTTGTGTTTGCAGATCGTTTTGCGAAAATACAATAACAAAATACTTGTAGTCACTCATTTGTTTTTAAGCTTATATGGGTTTCCACAATACCTTCCTTCGTCTTGGGGAAAAGGGGTGACTATATATATTGTGTGAACCGGGACTTTTTTTCTGACCGAACGAGTTTACTCATATTAGGTAGTTTATTGGTTAAATGTTTAATATATTGCTACATTTACGTCTGTCTAATCCGTGCTTTTCTCATAATGGAACACTATTGAATTGGCACAAGGATATTTTGTTATTGCTCAATTGTCATTTTGACAAGCAGGATTTTTTTGATGAGAACCAACAAAGCGTTTTACTTTTGACCGCCGCTGCTAACTTTGACAATTTGTCTCTATTTGGACGATTTTTGAAGTGAAATATGATAAAATGACGATTGACGATGTTACTAAATTCATTGTATTGCAAAATTTGCAAATTATATCAAATTTTTCAATGTTTTTTTTTCTATATTTTACAGACAAAATTTTATCAAGTTCCGTTTCATTTAAAACATCTTAATAAAATGTGTTAAAATGATCTCAAATCGATCAAAAAGTAATTATATATTTACCGATATAAAGATCAACTATATATAAACTTCATAATTGTGAAAGACTTATTTTAATTTTATTTAAAATATAACGATAACCGAAAGGATTTTTTTATATATATTTTAGGAAGTTAAATCCAAAAATGTTAATTTTATTTAATGATTAATTCATTTCGCTTTAAAAACACCGATAAAAGAGTGATTTTTCAAGTTTTTGATTCTAGCTAAATTAATATTTTTCTTGAATTCCAATTTTTTTCGTATGATCAAATTTTGTAAAACCAAATATCGAAAAAAAAAAATTTTAAATAACAGTTTGTCAGGGAATTTTGAAATTTTGAAAATAGGTTGGTGATTTTAAAATCATGTTTCCCAAAATGAGTATTGGCAGATGTGTTGTTAAGACTCGGGGCGTGCGTAAAGGAGCTAATAATAAAGGACGTAAAAATGGTGAAATAAATACAAATAAAGTGATTAAAATGAAGTTTTTAGTAAACTTTCCCTGAAATATAAGGAGTTTCGAGAATGACGATTTTTCGATGATTTCTCATTCTCAAAATTACGATTTTGAAAATGAAATTAAAGTAAAACATTTGCAAATTAAAGAAAATAATTTGCATATTATATTAAATGTTTCAATGTTTTTCTCTATATTTTAATGACAAAATTTTATCAAGTTTCGTTTCATTTAAAACATCCATTATCGATCAACTATATATAAACTTCATCATTTTGAAAGACTTATTTTAATTTTATTTAAAATATAACGCTAACCGAACGGATTTTTTTATATATTTTAGGAAGCTAAGACCAAAAATGTTAATTTTTTAATGATTTTATTCATTTAGCTTTAAAATCACCAATAAAAGATTCACGTTTTTGATTCTAGCTAAATCAATATTTTTCTGGAATATTTTTTGTATGCAAAAATTTTTTAAAACCAAATATCGAAAAAGTATAATTAAAAAATTAACATTTTGTCATGGAATTTTGCTGATTTTGAAATATTTTGGTGATTTTAAAATTCTAAGGAGAAGTTAAGGAGTTTTGAGAATGACGATTTTTTGACGATTTTTTGACGATTTCTCATTTTCCAAATGGCGATTTTGACGATTTTTCCACAAATTTAACAAATTGGTTTGGCAGCTCTGTTTTTAACCAAGAGATACTTTTTATTTTTAAATTAAACCACCTGTCTTAAAATCAAAGATAATAGCTTTTTCTTATGGAAAATTTTAATTAATTTAATTTAATTTTATATTATAACAACAAAAAAAAACCTAAATAAAGATAAAAGCACTTAATAAATCTTATATAACATTGATAAGACCAAGAATTTTATAAAAATTTAATAATCTTTAAAAAAGAGGCAGCTCATTTTATAATAAAAAAAATTAAAAATTCACAAAACTAAAGATATAGTGTTGCTATGAGGTGGGGTCTCGAAATCATAAGTTTTGTTTTTATTTTGAAAACACTTAAAAGAATAACACACTGCTACAAAAAAACACTTTTTGTCAGAACTTGAAAACCGACCTAGTGGGGGGTTGTAGGCCTAGGTGAGGACATACAAAAACCGTTTTCAAAAATTTTGAAAGACCCTCAAAAATTTGATTTATTTTCAAAAAACTGGTTTAGGGTAGGCCGTAGCACTTTAGTACCTCTAACTCGCACATTTTTTGACCGGTTTCAAAATTTTAAACAGTTTTGGAAAGGCAAAGAATTAAGCTTTCATGAAATGTATTCATAAAATATATATTTCAAGAAATTAGGTAAATGTTTATCAAAAGTTTCTCATTTTTTTTTTATTTTTTTTCCTAATTTTTCAAATTCAACAAGAGTTATTTTAATTTTTTTCTATGAAAACCTATCATTTTTTGCACTGTATTTTAAAGACAATTTTATACATGTAGAAAAAAAACGAGATATTATTTGTTAAAATCGGTTTATATTTGAAAAGTTACTAAACTTTTTCTAATGTAAACATTTTGGGATTGCAGACTTTTCTTTTGGTAAACCACTTGACTTACAAACGTAAATTAAAAACATGATTCTTCTTTATAATCGAGCTTAAGATCTTTTGTTAAATGATTGCAAATTATTAATTTCCAATATTTCGTCTCCACATTGGGAGACTTCTTCAGGGAAATTTATTTTAATTTAATTTGTAACAATTTGAAAAGTTTTGAAATAACAAATTTAAAAAAAAAAGGCGGAAAAATAATTTTTTGAAATAACAAATTTAAATATTGGAAATTAATAATTTGCAATCATTTAACATAAGATCTTAAGCTCGATTATAAAGAAGAATCATATAATAAAAGAAGATCGAAGAAAATTAAACATATTCGTAAATTAAAAACTGTACAAATAGCTTAACCTAAGTTAACACGTATAGTTATTTATTTATTTATTAATTAATAATCATATAATTACAAATTATATACTATTACCCTAACCGAGCACTAGCTACTATGGCTTTCGGCGCGTTTTAGCGAAAACAGACCAGTGCCTCTGGTGGGAATCGAACCCCCGCACTGATAAGCCAGCACGCTACCAACTAGCCTACCGGGGCGCACAACACGTATAGTTAAAAACAGGTGTTAATGAAAAGTTGAATAACTTTTCCAATTTTCATCCGATTTGAAAAATAATAACCAGGTTTTGTTAAGAACAAACTTTGCTTTATACGTTGGTATAAAGTTTTATAAGCTTTCATATTAAAATAAGCAATGAAAAGCTACTAAAATCAAAAAAGTTTATAACTTTCGTTTTTTTTTTGTAGATATTCTTAACAAAAACAATACTTATAACTTACGAATGTATCAAAAAATGCACGTCATTTTAAAGCGTAATCAGTTTTCTTTCCAAACCCGTTAATAAAATTTAAATCGGACAAAAACTGACTCAGTTACAGGTCGATAAGTTGATGAACATCACTGAAAACGGTTTTTTTTAGAATAACTTCTGAATTTGAGGGTGTTTTCTGAAATTTTTTGACGCAATTTTTAATGTACTCAACAAGACCTATAAACCACGCGAGGTCGTTTTCCAAGTTTTTTTTCACTGTAGCACCGTGTAATCCACAAATTGTTAAGTAGTTATAACAAAAACTCGTTGATTTTTCAATAGTTTTTAATATTTCAAAAAAAAAAAAAATAAAGCGCTACGCTAGAAATAATAAAAAAACACTCGCGAAAAAAACACTGCTGGGGGCGAGACCTATAACCCACGCTAGGTCGTTTTCCAAGTTTTTTTTTTCACTGTAGCACCGTGTAATCAACTAATTGTCAAGTAGTTATAACAAAAATTTGTTGATTTTTAAATAGTTTTTAAAATTTCAAAAAAAAAAAAAAAAAAAAAAAAATCGCTATCAGTAGAAATAATAAAAAAACACTCGCGAAAAAAAACACTGCTGGGGGCGTGACAGGTTTCATATAAGTTATCAGTTGCCATTTATGCACACAATAATAAAGATTATTTGTCCAAGTACTTAAACAAAGATAACGAAGATACAATTGATATACTTTTAAGATTTAGTATAAAAAAATAAATTAAGTTACGTAATGAAAAAATTTAAAAAAAAATTATAAATATTCCAGAATTCACTTAATACCGTACACTTGACATTTCTGTAAACGAGTTGCGATCCAATTTAATTTTTGTTTAACTTTAAGTCTTTGCCACTAAATTACAATTGGTTGTAATTTTTAATGCACATTTTCTTATATTTATATGTAAAATTTTTTTTTTTTTCATTTTCTTTCCCTCACCTCAGCACCAATTAAACGAATCAACGACATTTAAATATATTTTTTTTAAATTTCCTGTTTTTATTTCAAGACGAGAGCAACTGCTAAACCCACCGGTGGCTCCACTAGAACTAAAATGTGTTGGCAAATTTTTACTCTCCTTTACTACTATGTTTTCGACCTGTGAGAATGGTGTGACTTGTTGAAATTATTGGAATTTCTTTTTTTTTTTACTTTCATATATAAAAAACACATTTCCATTACTTTGTGTCTGGATTTGTGTTTGTGCACAGAATGGCAAGTGAAACATTTTAATAATAAGCAGTGATGAAAATTTGTAACTTGAAAATGTTACTACAATTTAAGACTGGGTTAGCCAACCGTAACTTAACGTAGCCCTAACTTAACGAATCAGCTGCTTGAAATTGTTCTGTGTGTAACAATAAAAAAATTGTCCATTTTAAATGTCAAGTAAACGGAACGGCTGAACCTGTAACAAAAACAAAGCACGTTACATTACGTGCGTGCCATTGGACTAGCAAACTTATCCTTGGTTCACAAAAAACCAGGTGGCAACGCCGGACAAAGCAAATTTTATGACAGCAGTCATTTTTAAACGTGTTATCATTCCCAAGTGAATGGACTTATTAATAATAAGAAGAATGTAATGTACTTAAAATATATTTATTCTGAAACACACATATTCAGGAGCAGATTCTGGCTCCGGTGGGAGGCGTACCAAAAATTTCTCTATGTGCAATGAATGTTTAGGACACAATGAATCCAAATAACTTTATTGCAACTTTTGAACAAGGACTACTTTTTGAATAAAACTACCATTCGGTAACGGTTTTTTAGCGTTAACGGTATTTTATTAATTTCGGTAACGGTATTTAAGCACTAACGGTATTTTAGTTATTTCTATAACGATTCTTCAGTTATTTCGGTAACGGTATTTTAAGGGTAACGTTATTTTAGTTATTCAGGTAAGGATAATGCACACCGATATTTTAAGGCCCATTATGACCGAGTTGTAATGACTGGCTAGTTTATGATCAAACTTTGGGAAAATATATCTATTTACAGCATTTTCTTTTTTCATATCTTCTTAGATTATTTCAGTAACGGTATTTTAAGGATAACGCTATTTCAATTATTTCGGTAACGGTATTATAGCGATAACGGTATTTTAATTATTTCGGTAACGGCATTTTAAGGGTATTGCTATTTTAATTATTAACGGTATTTTACTGATAACAGTATTGCAATTATTTCGTTTAAGGTATTTTAGGGATAACGGTAGTCAGTTGAAAGGGTTTTAAATTGATAACAGTATTTTAGCGGTATTGCCTGCCATCTCTGGTTTTTCTTGTATGTTTGTGTCAAAAACACATGCTACATGTTTAAAGTTCTATAATTGCACTAAATGCCAGCGGTGCGTGTACACTCAAAATAAATAAGCTAGTAGAAAAGTTAGTAAAACGTCTTGTAAATGAAGTATGCAATTTTTTAGCAAATTTTTTTTGCTGATATTGGGGTTTCAACTAAAATTTTTGTTATACTTATTCAGCTCTTAAATGTTTTGAACTAATGTTGTGCTAATAGTTAACTAATATTTGACTACTATTTTACTAAAGTTTTACTAACTTTTTTTTGCTTAAAAAAATTGTGCTGATAAGCCCATTAAAAGTGTGGACGACAACCGATTGAAAGATATACGCAGAATGAAGTAGATGTCGCGGCATGTCAATATGTAGTAGAGACGAGGGAAATTATACTAAAAAGTACAACTCTTGTAAGACATATAATAAAATCCACCAACAAAAGAACGAACACAATGTGTATCGTATACATATAAATTGCAGATTAGGGTTAGGTTAGGTTAGGAAGGGTTATGTGCCCAGGGGCACAACTCCACTCGGAGACCAATACGGTCCATTGTGAATCCCTTCAGAGAAATTGCAGATTAAAAAACTTAAGTTTTGTGTTGTCACCGGCTTGTCAAAATAATTGTTAATTTATTTAATTAAAGACAAAATAAAATATTTAAATTTAATAAAGATTAAATGCGTATTTGTAAACTAAATGATTATTATGACTACACTCAGGGAACTTCACGAAGGGACCGATCCTGTGGCAAAAGCAGAACCAGTCCCATTCCCCATAGGGTATTTGTAGTTGTTTGAGTTGTAATACAGTATCTTTATTTTTAAGTGAAAAAACAGTCATTTGTAGAAGAAATTAAATTTTTGACTACAATTGTAGTTCATTTAAAAAAACAAGCAATCAAATTACTGTGTTATGATTTCACATTTATTTTATCCAGTAGTTTTTTTTTTATTTAAAAAAAAATTAAATAAATAAATGTTCGTTTATTTTTTACTACATATCGCTCATTTACTGCAAGACTGACATAACTCAAAAAACACGATTTTGCAGAATCCATTTTCAATCCATATCTACCTTGCTCGACCCTTTCTCTATTTATTTAGTCACGTTATTATATCATTATAAATAGGGGGTTTTAATTCATTTTTCTCTTAGTGAGAGTTGTGTGCGAACTTTCTAATTATCGAGAGGCCCGTGAGTAGCACAGTTTCTCTATGAAACATAACAAGAATAGTTGAATAGGTGAAATTCATATATTAATTATATTAGTTTGTGTGCCTTCAAAGGGTTTCCTTTGATATCAAATTTGTCTAGTTGCTTCAAAATAGAACGAAATAATTCGAAAAAATGGGTTATTCGAATTGTTATAAGGTTCCCTTTAAAAAAAATAATATTTACTCCGTTGAACAACAAAAGATTCTCACGATTTTTTTTAATTTAAAAAATTTTATTCTTAAGAATTTAAAATGCTTAAAATGTTTGATTTGATTTTTTATTAATTTTAAAACAAATTTCCGAAACTTATATTTTTATATTATTTGTCTTTTGAAACCTAAATAAATAAATAAATAATTCTAACATTTCGGTACTACTGCAAGTGGGAAGGTACTAAAAAATGTACTTAACATTCCATCCCTGGCTGGAAGTGTTGAATGGAATATAGTTGAATTGAAACATGTTCGGGGGGGGGGGGGGGGGGGGGGGAGCGAATGTGTGTGTAAGATAATGAGAACATCGTATTTTGATTTCTCTGTTTATTTGTTTGGTTCAACTAGCTCCAATAGTAGGAGAACAACACGTGTATTGTTTTTTTTAGTTATTTTTGGGGTCAGGCTTGCCATTTACGGGGTTTTCCACATATTTTTGGACAAAAATTTCCATTTTTTCCAATGAACTTAAAGTGGATTAAATTTTCGACTATAATAAAATAGACATTCAGAAGTAGCGTATTCAACAGATTAAGCGTTCCTGGATTAATGGATGAATTTTGATCATGTCATTTTTCTAGTAATTTTAAATGGCCAATTTCGATTAATGTGTAACTCGAACAGTTGTGGTCGATTAATCGAGTAATTTAAAAAAATATTTTATAGTAATTAAATGTGCTAAAGTCCCAAAACTTATTTAACAAATTGTGAAAAACAATCTGATGTAGGCGTGTCCCTATCCGGATTTCATTCCTGCCCAAGGAAATCTTCAGGGGACTTTGTTATTAGAATTTCTAGAGATATTTGTTATGTTAAATCACAAACTCAATGAGAATTTCTTGTCCTCGTCTAGGAGCGAGATTCAAAATTTAAAATATCAAAGAAAAAACAAAAACAACAACAAAATATTGTCACAATATTGTTTGTTAATTATATTATTATTTAATATGTTTCGAATATTATTGTTTTTAGTTTTTATACCATTTGTTGGCTTTACTCATATCCAAAAAATCGGCCTAAAAAATTAAAAAAAATGCGTTAATTTTTCTTAAAATCCGAAAATATGTATATTATCTTCTTTACTGTTAATCGCGGCATATATTTTAAATAAAATTATAAATTTCCATTAATTAAATGTTATTAAATTCTTGCAAAAGGAATGTTTTAGTTTTGTGCTGCATATCAGTTTTTGTTTCTGAATTTTACTTTCTTTGCTGCATATTCATATTTTTATGTACTCCAAAATGCAGTTCTCATATACTTTCGAGGAAATGTTATATACTTTCAAGGAAATGTAGCAAAACCATAATTTTTATGTGCAAAATTAACCAAACATTGGCTTATGCAGCAAAATGATGTCCATTAAACGTTAAAAATGCAAAAATAGAGCATATCTCAAATATGATGCACGAAAAACTGTTTCGGAATCAGAAAGAGAATATTTACAATGGTAGCGATTCATATTCTCACTTCCACCATACACCTCAACTTTAGAATCTCATTATTTCCCATGCGTTAATAATTTGTCTCATTTTGATTTCTGATGTTTGAATATTTGTTGATTGTAAAGACGATTGGATCAGGGATGATAAATGGGATTTTCAAATAGTACCAACCAGTATCAAAAATAGTACTTTTTCGACCCTCATAGTACTAAATATAAATTAACGTTTTTAAAATTTATTTGTATATAAAAACAAAATTTAGTTGATTTTAGTTACAGAATTTATAAAAATTATTATACTATTTCTTAAATTCACCTTTTTTTTGCAAGGAATTTTATTTCATTACTCATTCGATTTTAGAATCACAATGCAAATTTTAAGTTGTTAGAAATGGCCTTTTTTCAATTGTACTTTTTTAATATATTTATTTTTCACTTTTCGAACACTTTTTTTTTTACTCGAACTCAAATAAAATCATCTTTAATCAATTCCATTTACAGCGATTGGATCCAAATAAAGACATTTGATAAATGTTAATTTATGAATGGGTAATTGAATTAAATGTTGCATCTTGAAGTTTCTAAAAATAGAACTGTTGTGTTGTTGGAGTTGTACTTCTGAGATTATGTATGCAAGAACAAAAACACCATGTATTGAATAAAACTAGTTTTAATCACAACAAAACTCGACCTGACGATAGATCAGTGCGCTAAGCGCTCTGTCTAACGTATGGTGCGAGTGCATGTGGCATTAGAAATCAGTTTATCTATACCACGGTCAGCGATTGCACAGAAAATTTCATATAGACGCAATCGAACAAATAAAAACATAACAAATATTACATTATTCAAAAAACAGGGTCACTGACGCAGGTTCAATACCAGAAACTGCGCAGTCTGATTCAGGAAAATTGAAAAATTTACAATGTAGTTATGGTTTTTAGAAAATACACTAATTCTTCTCTACCACGTCTTTCACAATCAAAATTAAATAAAATTGCATATTAATTATAGTATTAATTGCAATTGTGTGAATGTAAATAGTACTAAAAGAGTCAAAGGAGTAACATGGTACTTTTGCGGATCAAATAGTACCAAAAAAAGTACTTAGTACTAACTTTATCATCCCTGTGGCCCTGTCAATGGTATTTTGGCCCTTTTAAATTGTCAATTTGGCCCTTTTAAATTGTCAATTTGGCCCAAAACGAAAAAACTCAAAATGCATCACTGATATACACTGAGATGCCACCTTTAGTTGGGAACACCACTCTTAAGCGGTTATTTTGTATCTTGGACATGAAATAAAAATACACTTTTCATTTATATTTTTTTCAATAATTTGGCTTTTTTTATTTTTGTCACTTAACAACTTTTTACAATAATTTCATTTTTGTTTTTATATTTTAGTTATTACAATTTTTATTACATACCATTATAATATTTTTTTGTGATAAACATTTACAAAAAAAAAAAAAAGAAAACGGTATCAATTTTAAAATTAAATTAGTAATTTTTTTAATATTTTTAAAAAAATTGACTTTAAATAAAATTATACAATATAATTATAATTATTTAAAAAAGAAGAACACATTTAAGCAAATAATGGAATTGTATTAAAAATCATCATCATTGAGTATAAAAAAACAGGCAGAGATTTTGAAATGGATTAAAAATCCATGAAAAAAGTAAAAATTGTTTTTTGAACAATTTGAAAAACAAAACGTTAAACTAAAATTATACACTGGTTATTATAACAAATTTTATTAAATTTCTTATTAAGGCTGCCTGATTAGATTAAATATTTATATTATTTAATGCGATTTATAGTTTGTATTTATAATTATTTTAATTAATAAAATATTGCATACAATTTGTAGTTTGTTTCAGTGTATTAAGTGTGGCCAGATTTTTTTCTATAATTTTTTGTTACTTATATTAAAATATATGACACATTTTGGTTTTTTTGTTTAAAAATTATTTTTTTTTTTGTTAAAGTTAGTTTTGGCTTAAAAATTAAAATTTATAAAAAAAACTAATATAGTGGAGAGTTTTTATTAATTTTTTTTTGTGGGATTTTTTCGTTAAAGTGCGTTTTGTTTTTTAAGAATTTAAAAATATTATATATAAAACTAAAAACTATTAAACGACTGGGGGTTCGGTGCCTTCATTTTCATCCACTCTAAAAAATAAATAAA
Source organism: Delia radicum (assembly GCA_021234595.1). Classification (NCBI taxonomy): domain Eukaryota; kingdom Metazoa; phylum Arthropoda; class Insecta; order Diptera; family Anthomyiidae; genus Delia; species Delia radicum. The sequence continues at coordinate 16,018,829 of CM037852.1, read as the reverse complement.
AAGAAAAAAAGAAAATTAAAACAAAAATTAATAGAAATTAATAAAAAAAAAAAAAATAAAAAAAATAAAAAAAAAATAAAAAAATAAAAAAAAAATAAAATAAAAATAAAAAAAAAAAAAAATAAAAAAAAAAAAAAAAAAAAAAAAAAAATAAAAAAAAAAATTAAATTAAATTAAATTAAGCAAATCAATACTTAAAGGGTTTGAAAAATTTTAAAACGAAACTTATATTTAAATATTGTGCAGTTTTTTTTTTATCATATATCATACATTATGCTATAATATCAATTATTGATTTCATTCACAGCGCTTTATATAATTTATATGTATATTTAAATATTTTTTATTTATTTATATTATAATTAATAGTATACTTTTTTTAATTTCTTAATAAATATTTATAAAACTTTATTATATCCGTTTAAAAATATGTTTGTGAGCTTTCAAAATAAGTTTGAAGTTAACATATGTTTGTCTGTGTACGGTTGGCAACACTTTTTTGTGTTACATTCAGTTTATGCTGCACCGTCCTTTTATGAAAAATAAAATATAAGTCTGTCCAAAATTTAAATAAAAATTAACTATATACGTAAAGGATAGCAAAATTTAAATTTAAAAGAGTTATGACAGAAATTATCTAATGTGTACGAATATGCTGCAGAGAAATCCCGTTTTTTTTCTTAAGTGAAGTTATAAAAGTTTTGAGGGAATAAAGTGCGAAAAATTTTAGTACGAAATTCGAAAAATATTGCATAAAAAATGTATTGCTCAAAAACAAAAAAAGATGATTCTAATGTTTCGCAGCTTTCAAAATAAGTTTGCAGTTAACATATGTTTGTCTGTGTACGGTTGGCAACACTTTTTTGTGTTACATTCAGTTTATGCTGCACCGTCCTTTTATGAAAAATAAAATATAAGTCTTTGTCCAAAATTTAAATAGAAATTAACTATGTACGTAAAGGACAGCAAAATTAAAATTTAAAAGAGTTATGACAGAAATTATCTAATGTGTACGAATACGCTGCAGAGAAATCCCGTTTTTTTTCTTAAGTGAAGTTATAAAAGTTTTGAGGGAATAAAGTGCGAAAAATTTTAGTACGAAATTCGTAAAAAAATGTGCATAAAAAATGTATTCCTCAAAAACAAGAAAGATGTTTGATATGAATAATTCTCATGTTTCGCAGAAACCCATAAATTGGGGGTGTTGCCAACTTATAGTGGCATCTCACTTGTTAGCAAAGACGCGTATGTCAAAGATAAAACAAAGTCGCTAAAGTTGCGGGTGTTGCCAACTAAAAATGTCATCTCACTTGTTTGTTTACATATAAAATTCATTGAATAAAACTAACGAGTAAGTAACTTATTACTACTAGCTATTTTTTTTTGGTTTCTCTTGTCTATTTATAATAGATGTTTGGTTTATCTTTGCTAACGAGTAAGCTTTCAATTGGCCACACCCCCTACTTTAGCGACTTTGGTTTATCTTGGAACTAAATGCCTTTGTTAACAGCAAAGAGAGTAGATCGACAAGAGACACCAAACTTTTTTTCAATGCATGTTACATGTAAACTAACAATAGACACTACTTTTAGTTGGCAACACCCCCATTTTAGCGACTTTTTTAAAAGCCCATTACTTTGCGCGAAATTATTGCGAATTTGCCATGGAATTTCGATCAATTTAATATACAAACACATTTTGAAAATATAGCGGAAAAGCAAAAATGTGTGTCTTTTTTATGATTGTGGCTATAGTTTGCTGTTCGGTTTTAGCCGAAAACGCTGTTATTCGAGCCTCAAAACCAAAACAAAAATATGGGGGTTTTTATTTAATACTTTCACCAATTATAAAAAATTAAGGTTGTAACAGTTTTTAACAATAATTTTGTTTGGATTCCTTTATTTTTTTGTTTTGCTCAAATTACAGGGTGTTTCATATAATTTAAAACTTAATTATACCGGAAAACCCACAAATATGCATGAAATTGTATGTATGTACTTAATCATGAATTTAGTAAAGGGCCCAGCTCAAATTTGTTCAAAACTGATTGTGATT